>JBBDGP010002708.1:0-100000 GCA_037952835.1 Lithobates septentrionalis
TTCCTAAATTGGGCTTCAAGGGCATGTCCCAACTGTAAGTAGGTATAAAATGAGCGTTGCGGTATGTTGAACTCTCGTCTCAAGTCTGAGAATTTTTTTAAAAGTATTACCCACATACAGTTGACTCAGACTTTTAATGCCATGTATTTCCCATTTTTCAATTTTCCTATCGAGAGGATTTCCTTCAAATTGCAGTTATTCCAAAGCGGAGTATATTCAGTTAGCCCATTGTATCCCATCTGTTTTTTAACAGTTTTCCATATTTTAGTTATCATTTTTATTGTTGGACACCTATAGCAAAAGGAGTCCGCCTCTAGTGCATCAATAATTGTGTTATGTAGAGCGCCAGTTAATATTATTCTCCCATTAGGGGTACCTCCTCTCAGAACGTCACATCCCATTAAGTGCTGCAGCTGTGACGACAGATAATAACGCTCAGGGTGTGGTAATGTCCGACCTCCTTCCCCTGCCGCGAGCTGTAACGTTCTTAGTCAGATCCTGGCTTGTCCCCCTTTCCATATTAGTTCCCTGAAAAGGGACTCAATTTTGTTGAACCATTTCTTACATACCCATACTGGAGAATTATGCAGCAGGTACAATAATTGGGGCATCCAGATCATCTTTATAAGGCTACATCTGCCTGCCACCGACAATGGAAACCATTTCCAGATGCCTATTTTTTGTTTAAATTTGGCCAGCAGTGGTATAAGATTTTTACTTATAAATTGATTAGGTTCTTTCGTCAGGGCTATCCCCAGGTATTTCAATGTATCCACTACTACCAGCTGAGGCATTCCTGGTATTGTCAACCATAGGCGTGCGCAGCCTATTGCATTAGGGTGTGCACCCCAAAGCTCAAACACACACGTGTGTGTGTGTGTGTATATATATATATATATATATATATATATATATATATATATATATATATATATATATAGTATTACCAGAAGTATTTGGACGCCGGCCTTTTTATATATATATATACACACACACGAACTTTAATGGCATCCCAGTCTTAGTCCATAGGGTTCAATATTGAGTTGGCCCACCCTTTGCAGCTATAACAGCTTCAACTCTTCTGGGAAGGCTGTCCACAAGGTTTAGGAGTGTGTCTATATGGCAATGTTTGACCATTCTTCCAGAAGAGCATTTGTGAGGCCAGGCACTAATGTTGGATGAGAAGGCCTGGCTTGCAGTCTCCACTTTAATGTGAAGGCCAGTCAAGTTCCTCCAGCCCAAACTCTCTCTTCCATGTCTTTATGAGCCTTGCTTTGTGCACTGGTCCAAATCATTTGGTGGAGGGGGGATTATGGTGTGGGGGGAAAGGGGATTATGATGTGGGGGTTGTTTTTCAGGGGTTGGGCTTGGCCCCTTAGTTCCAGTAAAGGGAACTCTTAAGACGTCAGCATACAAAGACATTTTGGGCAATTTCATTCTCCCAACTTTGTAGGAACAGTTTGGGGATGGCCCCTTCCTGTTCCAACATGACTGCCCACCAGTGCACAAAGCAAGGTCCATAAAGACAGAAGAAGAAAAACTCACATTATAATAGTAACTAAAACATATAAAATTAAGTGTATGAATCTAAACAATAAAAATTCCAAAGTGCTATAATGGTGTGAACCTCCCAACTAAGTTGTTGCACTTGAAGTTAATTTGTATTGCAATTATCTGTAGAGGGGTTTCCACCATACCTGCTAAGTTAAAAAAAAAAAGATGTCTTGTTATCATTTTGATGTGTATTACATGTGAAATCACATATCACTGGAATTTTTGCACTTGTAGTTAATCTGTATGGCAAATATCTATAAGAGGGGTTTCCACTATCTCTGCTAAGTTTCATTTTTTATGTCTTTTTCAGTTTGATGTGTATTATGTGACGTTACATATCACCGGTATTGTGGTAATATTGACGTTTATTGAGATTTCCATACATTAGGGTTCCACAATTATTAAGTTATTGATTAGTAAGTTAGCGCTGCACTTTTTTTTTTTGTGGTGTGGGAACACATAATAGTGCTTAGTGGCAGGCCTTTTACTGACTCTTTTTTTTATTTACCTCCAGTAGTTTATTGTAAATAGTAGTGTGGTTATTACGTATTATACTAAAGATCGGCATGTGGCATTAATAAACAGACGCATTTCAGTTGTTCCCCACCAGACTGGTCCCCATAGACAATGTGCCTAGCTGCTGGGTTCAACTGCCCATCCCTGCACTCAGTAAACTGATGGGCACTGACTGGAAGCACTGATAAGCAGCACTGATAGCCAGCACTGATTGGCACTGATAGGTGACACTGATTGGCAGCACTCATGGGCACTGATAGGCGGCACTGATTGGCAGCACTGATTGGCACTGCATGGTGGCACTGATAGGTGGCACTGATTCGCACTAATTGGCAGCACTGATTAGCACTGATAGGCGGCACTGATGGGCACTGATATGCAGCACTGATAGGTGGCACTGTTGAGCATTGATAGGCAGCACTGCTAGGCAGCACTGATTGGCAGCACTGATGGGCACTGATAGGCAACAATGATGGGCACTGATGGGTAGCACTGATTGGAAGCGCTGATTGGAAGCACTGATAGGCAGCACTGATAGGCACTTATAAGTGGCATTGGTTGGCATTGGTTGGCACTAAAAGGGCTTCACTGATTGGCAGCACAGGTGGGCACTGATAGGCAGCACTGATGGGCACTCATTGGCAAAACTGATGGGTACTGAGGCAGCACTGATGGGCACTGATAGACGGCACTGATAGGTGGCATTGATTGGAAGCACTGTTGGGCACTGATTGACACTGATAGATGGCATTGGTTGGCACTGACAGGCAGCACTGATTGGCACTGACAGGTGGCACGGATTGTCTCTGATAGGTGGCAGTGGTTGGCACTGACAGGTGGCACTGGTGGGCACTGACATGTGGCACTGATGGGCACTGGCACTGACAGGTGGCACTGATGAGCAATGATTGGCACTGACAGGTGGCACCGGTGGGCACTGATGGGCACTGACATGTGGCACTGGTGGGCACTGACACTGACAGGTGGCACTGGTGGGCACTGACAGGTGGCACTGGTGGGCGGCACAGATAGGTGGCATTGGTTGGCAATAATAGGTGGCACTGATGGGCATTGATAGGTTCACAGATTGGCACTGATCTAGGAGAGGGGAAGTTTCCCATTGAGCAGTCAGCTAGGCATGTAAGAGCCACTCAGTGCGTGAAACTGTAATGTAATGTCACTGCTTGCAGAGAGGAGCTGTCAGAACTCAGAGCTGATGTCGGGGGTGGGTGGGACCAAACAGCTAGCCTATCAAACACAAGCCAACGGGATAGGGGCTGGGCAGGCCGCTCCGTGTATGTGGCTCCGCCCCTTTCTATCACCTATCAAACACCAGCCAAAGGAATAGGGGCTGGGCGGGCTGCTCTGTGTATATGGCCCGTCCCCTTTCTTAAGCAGCCCAATCATTGGCTGGTGTTTAATAGCTGATAGAAAGGGGGCGGAGTCACATACACGGAGCGGCCGCCCAGCCCTCGACATCAGCGTGTTTGATAGGCTAGCTGTTTGGTCCCGCCCACCCCCGACATCAGCCCCAAGTTTTGACAGCTCCTATCTGCAAGCAGTGACATTACATTACAGTTTAAAGCACTAAGCCGCTCTTACATGCCTCCCTTTAGACAAGTAAAACTGGCGCAATGCAACAGTACCTCTGTAAAGTGTTCCTTAATAGTCCGGGGGGGGCAAGGGTCGATATATATATATAAAATATATATTATGTGGAAGAGTCTGTCAGGGCAGCCACCGAGAGGACCAAAAGCAGGATCCACAAAAAGCTGAGAAGAAACAAGGAGAGGGGCGCCTCTGAATATATATCAATATACCATTTATTATAAAAAAACAATATCCACTCACTAGGGATGAGCCGAACACCCCCCGGTTCGGTTCGCACCAGAACCCGCGAACGGACCGCAAGTTCGCACGAACGTTAGAACCCCATTGACGTCTATGGGACTCGAACGTTCGAAATCAAAAGTGCTCATTTTAAAGGCTAATTTGCATGGTATTGTCCTAAAAAGGGTTTGGGGACCCGGGTCCTACCCCAGGGGACATGTATCAATGCAAAAAAAACTTTTAAAAACGGCCGTTTTTTCGGGAGCAGTGATTTTAATGATGCTTAAAGTAAAAAAAAAAAAGTGAAATATTCCTTTAAATATCGTACCTGGGGGGTGTCTATAGTATGCCTGTAAAGTGACGCGTGTTTCCCATGTTTAGAACAGTCCCTGCACCAAATGTCATTTTTAAAGGAAAAAATCTCATTTAAAACTGCTTGCGGGTTTAATGTCATGTCGGGTCCTGGCAATATGGATGAAAATCAGTGAGACAAACGGCATGGGTACCCCCCAGTCCATTACCAGGCCCTTTGGGTCTTGTATGGATATTAAGGGGAACCCCGCACCCAAATTAAAATAAGGAAAGGTCCCTATATACTCTGAACAGCAGTATACAGGCGGTGCAAACAAGACAGGGACTGTAGGTTTGTTGTTAAGTAGAATCTCTTTGTAATTTTGAACATTTTTAATGTGTTTAGCTCCAGCCAAAAAATCTTTTCTAAGCTTTTTGGAAAACATAGGGAAGGGTTATCACCCCTGTGACATTTGTTTTGCGTCTTTCCTCCTCTTCAGAAGATTTCACCTCACTTTTTTGTCCCAATGAAAAATGTTTTTTGAAAATTTGGGTTTTTTTGTGGAACAAGGATTGGAAAGCATCAGTGGAAAGGAGAAATTGTTTTCCCATATTAACTCTTACATGAGAGAATTTCCCTTCCTATGGGTAGATTTCATCTCACTTCCTGTTGTCTCCTTCCGTTTGCAAGTAGGAGTCGTTTGTAAGTTAGATGTTTGAAAGTAGGGTCCTGCCCTATATACTCAGCAGAAATTTGGGCCTTAGGTGTTGCTGTGGCCAAAACACTGTAAGCCCTCACAGGGCCCTGCTGTGAAATATTAGATCAAGAATTGTAATTACATGCCCCTGTTGAACAGGAGCTGAAAAATTAGGCCTTAGGCACTGGTGCTGGTGCCACAACACTGCAACCCCTCACAGACACTCTAGTTGGAACGCAGGAACGAGCACTGCTGCAAAGTATTGCATCAAAAATTGTAATTACACGCCCCTGTTAGACAGGGGCAGAAAAATTGGGCCTTAGGCACTGGTGCTGGTGCCACAACACTGCAACCCCTCACAGACACTCTAGTTGGAACGCAGGAACGAGCACTGCTGCAAAGTATTGCATCAAAAATTGTAATTACACGCCCCTGTTAGACAGGGGCAGAAAAATTGGGCCTTAGGCACTGGTGCTGGTGCCACAACACTGCAACCCCTCACAGACACTCTAGTTGGAACGCAGGAACGAGCACTGCTGCAAAGTATTGCATCAAAAATTGTAATTACACGCCCCTGTTAGACAGGGGCAGAAAAATTGGGCCTTAGGCACTGGTGCTGGTGCCACAACACTGCAACCCCTCACAGACACTCTAGTTGGAACGCAGGAACGAGCACTGCTGCAAAGTATTGCATCAAAAATTGTAATTACACGCCCCTGTTAGACAGGGGCAGAAAAATTGGGCCTTAGGCACTGGTGCTGGTGCCACAACACTGCAACCCCTCACAGACACTCTAGTTGGAACGCAGGAACGAGCACTGCTGCAAAGTATTGCATCAAAAATTGTAATTACACGCCCCTGTTAGACAGGGGCAGAAAAATTGGGCCTTAGGCACTGGTGCTGGTGCCACAACACTGCAACCCCTCACAGACACTCTAGTTGGAACGCAGGAACGAGCACTGCTGCAAAGTATTGCATCAAAAATTGTAATTACACGCCCCTGTTAGACAGGGGCAGAAAAATTGGGCCTTAGGCACTGGTGCTGGTGCCACAACACTGCAACCCCTCACAGACACTCTAGTTGGAATGCAGGAACGAGCCGTGCTGCAAAGTATTACATCAAAAATTGTAATTACACGCCCCTGTTATACAGGGGCTGAAAAATTGTGCCTTAGGCACTGGTGGTGGCGCCCAGAACCAAAAATGTTCTTACAAGCTATCAGCGTGATGATTGAGGAGGAAGAGGATAATTACTCAGGGATAATCACTCAGCATCAGCATAGGCAGTCTTTGAAGGGATCTGAAAAAAATTATTCAGTTACATCAGCATCAGGTGCTTGGTAGCTGGTGGTGATCCAAGACTGATTCATTTTTATGAAGGTCAGCCGATCGACCGAGTCAGTGGACAGACGCACCCTGTGATTGGTTACCACGCCTCCAGCAGCACTGAATGTACGTTCCGAAAGAACGCTGGATGCAGGACAGGCCAGTAGCTCAATTGCATACTGTGCAAGCTCTGGCCAGTGATCCATCCTCAAGACCCAGTAACCCAGAGGATTTTCGGTGGGAAAGGTGTCCAAGTCTGATCTTGCCCCTAGGTATTCCTGCACCATGTAAAACAGACGCTGGCGATGGTTGCTGGAACCGATCATACCTTGGGGCTGCGGACCAAAAAATTGTCTGAACGCATCGGTCAGACGGCCACCTTCTCCACCGCTCCTTCTTTGACTGACCGAAGCCTCAGCAACACGTTGTCCAGAAACAGGAGTTTGTAACCTCCCAGTCTCTGGGAACGCGTTGCACAGACCTTTCTGCAAGGCCTCCCGAAGATGTTTCATCCTCTGCTCCCTCTGCGATGGCAAGATAAGGTCCGCAACCTTACCCTTGTAACGTGGATCAAGGAGGGTTGCCAGCCAGTATTGGTCCTTCTCCTTGATACCACGAATACGAGGATCCTTACGCAGGCTTTGCAGGATCAGGGAGGCCATGCAGCGTAGGTTTGCTGAGGCATTCGGTCCGGAGTCCTCTGGGTCACTAAGGACAACAACGTCCGCAGCCACCTCCTCCCAGCCACGTACAAGTCCATGTGTTCCTTGGGACTGATCCCTTAAAGACTGCTGATGCTGAGTGCCAGGCTCCACCTCCATACTGACACAATCTTCCTCCTCCTCCTCCTCCTCCTCCTCGTCCTCTTCCTGTGTGATCGGCGGGCACGCAGGAACACTGTCTGGATAAAGGGGGCCTTGAGAGCTAAGGAAGTCCTCCTCTTCCTGCCTCTGTTCTGCCTCAAGTGCCCTGTCCATTATTCCACGCAGCGTGTGCTCCAACAGGTGGACAAGGGGGACAGTGTCACTGATGCATGCACTGTCAGTGCTCACCATCCTCGTGGCCTCCTCGAATGGTGACAGGACAGTGCATGCATCCCTGATCATGGCCCACTGGCGTGGGGAAAAAAAACCAAGGTCCCCTGACCCTGTCCTGGTGCCATAGTCGCACAGGTACTCATTGATGGCCCTCTGCTGCGTGTGCAGCCGCTGCAGCATGGCCAACGTCGAGTTCCACCTGGTGGGCATGTCACAGATTAGGCGGTTCTTGGGCAGGTTAAACTCCTTTTGGAGGTCCGTCAGCCGAGCACTGGCATTATATGACCGGCGGAAATGCACACAGACTTTCCTGGCCTGCCTCAGGACATCCTGTAAGCCCGGGTACCTGCCCAAGAACCGCTGCACCACCAAGTTAAGGACGTGAGCCAAACAGGGCACATGGGTCAGTTGTCCCTGTCGGAGGGCAGAGAGGAGGTTGATGCCATTGTCGCAAACCACCATTCCTGCCTTAAGTTGGCGTGGCGTCAACCACCTCTGAACCTGCCCCTGCAGAGCTGACAGAACCTCTGCCCCAGTGTGGCTCCTGTCCCCCAAGCACACCAGCTCAAGCACCGCATGGCATCTTTTGGCCTGCGTACTTGCGTAGCCCCTTGAACGCCTACGGAGCACCGCTGGTTCCGAGGAAGAGGCCATGGAGGAAGAAGAAGAGGAGGGGGTGGAGGAGAGAGGTGTGTCACAATCAGCATTTTGGAGGCGTGGTGGCGGAACAACCTCCAACACTACTGCACCTTGTCCTGCATCCTTCCCAGCTGCCAGCAGAGTCACCCAATGCGCCGTGAAACTTAAGTAACGTCCCTGTCCATGCCTGCTGGACCATGAGTCAGCGGTAATATGCACCTTACCGCTGACCGCCCTGTCCAGCGAGGCATGGACATTGCCTTCCACATGCCGGTAGAGAGCCGGAATCGCCTTCCGTGAGAAAAAGTGGCGTTTGGGTACCTGCCACTGAGGAACCGCACATTCCACAAACTCACGGAAGGGGGCAGAGTCTACCAACTGAAAAGGCAGCAGTTGAAGTGCTAGCAATTTTGCCAAGCTAGCATTCAACCGCTGGGCATGTGGATGGCTGGGAGCAAACTTCTTTCGGCGGTGCAGCAGCTGGGGCAGGGAAATTTGCCTGGTACAATCTGACGTCGGTGTACCAAAAGCAGATTGCCCACAAGTACTTGGCTGTGACACACCTAATTCTACACCTTCATTCCTCTCACTGCAGGTCTCAGAGAGGACTGAAGGTCTAGTGGGGTTGGAAATCTCAGCTGATGAGGAGCAAGGAGAGATCCTCTTTGTTCTTTGGTGTGGGTCTTTCAGATACGCTTGCCAACGAACTGCATGGCAGGTCAACATATGTCTGGTCAAGCATGTGGTACCCAAGCGGGAGATGTTTTGGCCACGCGAGATACGCTTGAGACATATGTTGCAAATAGCAGCGGTGCGATCTGATGCACTCGTCTCAAAAAAGGCCCACACCAAAGAACTTTTTGAATAACGCGCAGAGACTGCAGCGCCCTGCACATGTGGAGCTTTGGGGTGTGATGCAGTCAATGTGCTGCCCTTAGGCTGGCCCCTGGAGGGCATCCTGCCTCGTTGGTGATGTGCCGCCTCCTCCTCCTCTCTCCTATCAGGCACCCACGTTGAGTCAGTGACCTCATCATCCCCTCCCTCCTCATCACTGGAGCAAACCTGGCAGTATGCTGCAGCAGGGGGAGCATGACTGCCAGATTGCTGTCCTTCTTGGGCACCCCCTCTGTCCGTGCTCATGTTACTGCCTTCATCGAGCTCAGTATCATCATCAGAGCCTTCCAAACGCTGGGCATCCTCCTGGAGCATGTACCCAACACTGTGGTCAAACAGTTCGAGGGAATCCTCATGAGGACATGGTGGAGCTAGGGAAGGAGTCACTGATGACATTGAGCTGAGGGAAGAGGCCGCTGCTTTGCCAGACAAAGCACCCTGGGCATGGGTGAGAGAGGATGAGGAGGATGAGGACGGCTTGGTCATCCACTCGACCAAGTCTTCCGCATGTTGCGGCTCAACACGGCCAGCTGCCGAAAAAAAGGCCAAGCGTGTCCCATGGCCACGTGCTGATGAGGATGCACCGTCTCCACGACCAGCACTAGACACAGAGCCTGCTTGCCCTCTCTTATTGGCTTGTGACTGTCTGCCTCTCCTTCTTGGCCTTCCAGACATACTAATGGCCTGTAGCTGCACTAAGCTGGGATAGAACACCTGTAATTTTCTTCAGGTAGCTTTATATACTGTAACCAGACAAGCCTGCCTGTCAGTAGGAAGATAACAGGAACGGATCTAGCTGAACACTGTGAGCAGGACACACTGTACTAAATGTAAATAGTCTAGCTGCCTGACCGTGGTACTAATAGGATCAAAAAGAACACCTGTAATTTTCTTCAGGTAGCTTTATATACTGTAACCAGACAAGCCTGCCTGTCAGTAGGAAGATAACAGGAACGGATCTAGCTGAACACTGTGAGCAGGACGCACTGCACTGAATGTAAATAGCAGGAACGGATCTAGCTGAACACTGTGAGCAGGACGCACTGCACTGAATGTAAATAGCAGGAACGGATCTAGCTGAACACTGTGAGCAGGACGCACTGCACTGAATGTAAATAGCAGGAACGGATCTAGCTGAACACTGTGAGCAGGACGCACTGCACTGAATGTAAATAGCAGGAACGGATCTAGCTGAACACTGTGAGCAGGACGCACTGCACTGAATGTAAATAGCAGGAACGGATCTAGCTGAACACTGTGAGCAGGACGCACTGCACTGAATGTAAATAGCAGGAACGGATCTAGCTGAACACTGTGAGCAGGACGCACTGCACTGAATGTAAATAGCAGGAACGGATCTAGCTGAACACTGTGAGCAGGACGCACTGCACTGAATGTAAATAGCAGGAACGGATCTAGCTGAACACTGTGAGCAGGACGCACTGCACTGAATGTAAATAGCAGGAACGGATCTAGCTGAACACTGTGAGCAGGACGCACTGCACTGAATGTAAATAGCAGGAACGGATCTAGCTGAACACTGTGAGCAGGACGCACTGCACTGAATGTAAATAGCAGGAACGGATCTAGCTGAACACTGTGAGCAGGACGCACTGCACTGAATGTAAATAGCAGGAACGGATCTAGCTGAACACTGTGAGCAGGACGCACTGCACTGAATGTAAATAGCAGGAACGGATCTAGCTGAACACTGTGAGCAGGACGCACTGCACTGAATGTAAATAGCAGGAACGGATCTAGCTGAACACTGTGAGCAGGACGCACTGCACTGAATGTAAATAGCAGGAACGGATCTAGCTGAACACTGTGAGCAGGACGCACTGCACTGAATGTAAATAGCAGGAACGGATCTAGCTGAACACTGTGAGCAGGACGCACTGCACTGAATGTAAATAGCAGGAACGGATCTAGCTGAACACTGTGAGCAGGACGCACTGCACTGAATGTAAATAGCAGGAACGGATCTAGCTGAACACTGTGAGCAGGACACACTGCACTAAATAGTCTAGATAGAAGATAACAGGAACGGATCTAGCTAAACTGAATACAGTGTATATATATATATGCAACACCTGGGATGCATATATATACACAATACACTGTAAGTGCAGCTAACTGACTGACTGTTCTGCCTAATCTATCTAACTCAAATCAAATGACACTGTCTCTCTCTCTCTCTATCTCTCAGCACACCGGAACACACACTACACAGGGCCGCCGTGCAGGCGGCCTTATATAGTGTGGGGTGTGTACTAAATCCCCTGAGCCATAATTGGCCAAAGCCACCCTGGCTTTGGCCAATTACAGCTCTCTCTACTGACGGCGCTGTGATTGGCCAAGCATGCGGGTCATAGTGCATGCTTGGCCAATCATCAGCCAGCAATGCACTGCGATGCCGCAGTGAATTATGGGCCGTGACGCGCCACACGAATTTGGCGCGAACGGCCCATATCGTTCGCAATTCGACGGACGGTCGAACAGCCGATGTTCGAGTCGAACATGGGTTCGACTCGAACACGAAGCTCATCCCTACCACTCACATGAAAGACTGCATATATGCGTTTAACCACTTCAATACCAGGCACTTAGACACCTTCCCGCCCAGGCCAATTTTCAGCTTTCAGCGCTGTCACAATTTGAATGACAATTGCGCGGTCATGCTACACTATACCCAAACAAATTTTTTATCATTTTGTTCCCACAAATAGAGCTTTCTTTTGATGGTATTTGATCACCTCTGCGGTTTTTATTTTTTGCGCAACAAATAAAAAAAGACAGAAAATTTTGAAAAAAAACACGTTTTTCTTTGTTTCTGTTAAAATTTTTTGTAAATGAGTACGTTTTCTTCTTCAATGACGGGCACTGATATGGCTGCACTGACGGGCACTGATGCAGCGGCACTGATGGGCACCGATGAGGTGGCACCAATGAGGTGGCACTGATGAGGTGGCACTGACGGGCACTGATGATGGGCACTGATAGGCGGCACTGATGCGCACTGATAGGTGGCACTAATGGGCACTGATAGGTGGCACTGGTAGGTGGCACTGATGGGCACTGATAGGTGGCACTGATGGGCACTCGTAGGTGGCATTGATGGGCACTCGTAGGTGGCGTTGATGGGTAGTTATGGGTGTCACTGATAGTTGGCACAGATGGGCACGGATGGGCACTGATAGGTGGGCACAGATGGGCACTGACAGGTGGCACCGATGGACACTGATGGGTGGCACTGATGATGCTGATTGATGGCAGTGATGCCCCTAAGTGTGGCATTGCTGGGCATCACTGCAACATAATTGTGCCAATCAGTGCCACAGATTTGGCACTGACTGGGCACATGTGGATGGCCATGGGGTACATACCTGGCCATCCACATGTTTCCCTTCCCTGGTGGTCCTAGTGGCGATCCCTGGTGGTCCAGTGTGGTGATCTGAGGGGGGGCTGCGCTGATAAACAATCAGCGCAGACCCCCCCTGCCAGGAGAGCCGCCGATCGGCTCTCCTCTACTTGCGTCTGTCAGACGCGAGTGAGGAAGAGCCGATCAACGGCTCTTCCTATTGACAGCGTGATCAGCCGTGATTGGACACGGCTGATCACGTGGTAAAGAGCCTCCGCCGGAGGCTCTTTACCAAGATCGGTGTAGCGGTGTGTCAGACTGACACACCGATCCACCGATCACCGCGATGCGCGCCCCTGCGGGCGCGCGGCGGCATGTTATCCTGAAGGACGTCATATGACGCCCAGTCAGGATAACTGAACCACCGCCCGGCCGTCAATCCGCTATAGGCCGGGCGGGAAGTGGTTAAGAATGTCTCAGGATGGGAGGAGCAGAGGAGGACTACAGGTCTCAGCAAGTCCATAGGTGGCTGGCAGCACATCAAATCCAATAGGGATGGTGTGAGATGGTGGGGTACAGTGATTTCTCCTTTGTCTCATCCAAATAGTACACCGGGCAAAGATAAAGTTACAGCTTTAGTTCATCCGGCCTGGTGTGG
The DNA here is from genome assembly GCA_037952835.1 of Lithobates septentrionalis. Lineage (NCBI taxonomy): Eukaryota > Metazoa > Chordata > Amphibia > Anura > Ranidae > Lithobates > Lithobates septentrionalis. The sequence continues at coordinate 12,805 of JBBDGP010002708.1, forward strand.
GTTCCGGAGATGGGGGAAGGGACGTCCGGTCCTGTCACAGGCTATGCTGTGGTGTCTGTGAAGCTCGCCTGGCGTCCGGGTAGGAGGAAAAACACGGCCGTGTATGGGGAGCCACAACGAGGCCTGGAGAGCACAGCAGAGTATGGCGCAGGGCCGTGACATCACAAGAATGCGACGTGTTTCTGAGTATTCACGCTATGGATGGAAAGCATAGCAGCACTCCTTTGTCAAGCATGTGACAGGACCGGACGTCCCTTCCCCCATCTCTGGAACCCACACCTGGCCGGATGAACTAAAGCTGTAACTTTGTCTTTACCCAGTGTATTATTTAGATGAGACAAAGGAGAAATCGCTGTGCCCCACCATCTCACACCATCCCTATTGGATTCGTGTGCTGCCAGCCACCTATGGACTTGTTGAGACCTGTAATCCTCCTCCGCTCCTCCCATCCTGAGACATGCTTAAACACATATATGCAGTCTTTGATGTGAGTGGATTTTGTTTTTTATAATAAATGGTATATTGATGTATATATTCAGAGGCGCCCCTCTCCTTGTTTCTTACATGCCTCCCTGACTGCTCAATGGGAAACTGTCTCACAGGCAGCTCCCTATACAGTCTCTTGCAGCATCTTACAGCAGATCTCCAGACACACATTAGGGTGTGCCCAGGCACACCCGGCACACCCCGTGCGCACGCCTATGTTGTTAACTCAGTAATGGGATCCAGTGGTAGGAGTTCGGATTTCTCCCAATTTATCTCTAACCCTGTAAAGCTACCAAATTCCTCAACTATGCTCATTGCTTTTGTCAAGGATTGCCCCGTGTCTCCCAGGTAGAGAAGGATATCGTCTGCGTATAGCGCGATTCTTTTATCTCCCGTCTTCCTCTGAAACCCAGTTATTTCAGAGCTTGATCTTATAGAAATGGCAAGAGGTTCCATTGCTAGGGCGAAGAGCAGGGGTGATAAAGGGCACCCCTGTCTCATCCCCCTCTCAAGCTCAATCTTATCTGAGAGTTTGTTATTAATTTTAAGCCTAGCACTGGGCCTGTGATAAAGCATCTTTATCCAACCGATGAAGGAGGGACCAAGTCCAAATTTCCCCAATACCCTCCAGATGTATCCCGACTCCACGCTGTCAAAAGCTTTAGTCATGTCAAGTGACAACACGGCTCTTGATCCAACATTCTTTATTGGAGTCTGTAAGTTTAGGAATTACCTTCTGATATTCGTACTTGTAGATCTATTAGCTGGTCTGGATGGATCAGTTTTGGAATAAATCTGTTCAGCCTAGCTGCCAGGACCTTGGCTAGAATTTTAGTGTCGGAGCATAAAAGAGAAATTGGTCTATATGCCGCTAAATCTAAAGGGTCCTTCCCTTCTTTTTGTATAAGTATAATGGTTGCTTCTAGCATTGAAGCGGGCAGTCTTCCCTCCCTGGCCGCTCCCCCCAATGCTTTTAAAAGCTTCGGGAGTAATATTTCTCCATAATATTTATATGCCTCAGTCGGGAGACCAACTGGGCCAGGGGACTTTTGGTTTGCCATACTAGTTACTGCCTGTTGGAGTTCTACTAAAGTTATTGAAGATTCCAACTCTTCTCTTTCCTCTTGCGTAATGGACGGTATTTCCAGATTATCCAGGAGGTCTTCCATTATGCCCTCTACTCCCACCTTTTGGGCTGTATAGAGATTTTTATAATAAGCCCTAAATGTCTGCACCGATCTTTGTGGTATCGTATAAAATCTCTCCTCCTAGAGACCTAATAGTGGAGATAGTGGAAGGTGGGGAGTTGGACTTCACCAGCTGCGCTTACATCTTTTCCACGCTTTCACCCTCTGCGAAGGAAGACTGCCACAAAAAGAGTCGTCTGGTCTCAACCTGCCGCATAATTGCTATCTTATAATCTTGTTGTTTATCCAACCATATTTTTTCCCTCTCGGATGATGGATCAATTACATAATTATTTTCAGCCTCTAGTACCTCTCTTTTGATATTTTCTTCCCATACCCTAGCATCTTTATTAAATTTGGCTACCTGCTGGATCAGAACACCTCTGAGATATGCCTTCAGGGAATCCCACAATATCCCAGCTGCCGCTGTGCCTTCATTACATACTATAAATTCTCTCAGTTGAGGCAGGACCCCATCTGTTTTTTTTTATTTAGTTTTTTTTTATTAGTTCAAACCAATATGGGTTTATTTTCCACACCCTCTGGGCACTTTCCCCCCTAATTTCAATGTAAGAACCATTGGGGAGTGATCTGATATTCCTCTTTGTTAGGAGAATAGGGCTCTCAGCCGTCAAAATCGGCGCTCCGGCGCATGCGCATTCGCTGACCGGCAATCCGGCGCATGCGCAATAGCGCACGCCCCATGTGATCCTTGGGCTGGCCTATAAAAAGGGACTCTGGTACACAGATCAATTTCTGGTTTGTCTTCAGCTTCCTGTGATATTTCTGCTTCCTGTTATTGTGACCTGATTACCCGTTTTTGACCCGGATTGACCTCGACTACTCTGCTTGTCTCCTGAACCTAACCCTCGGCTTGCTACTCGGACTTCCACTCTTCTCCAGTGTTTGACCCTCTGCCTGTGACCCAGATTTGCCTACTTCTCCTTACCCTTGAACCTCTGCCTGCATCCTGGACTATCCTTGTGACTTACTGCCTTATACCTCAGCCTGCTGTGATTATACTTACTGTGTGTGTGTTTGACCCTCAGCCTGGTTCTGGACTTTCTCTTGTACTCGCTCCATCAGATCATCCATCTGCCAGTTGCTGCACAGTTGCCTCCCTCTACCCAGGACTTCACGTTAACAACCTCCTGCTTCCTGAGGTAGCCTGTGCCTCTTTGTGCATCCACTCCCCTGTCTCACCTCCAGGGGGCGGACTGCGCTTAGTCGCAAGGGTGAACCACTCTTGGCATTTCGGCCTCAGTAAGTACTTTCCTGATAGTACAAACCAGCCAATGCTGAGGCCGACAGAGCGCGTTCACCCCTTGAGATCCTTTGTCAGCAAGTGTCAGCACTTACGGATGCAGTCCAAAAATTACAAGACGGTTACACTCAGATTGATGGTCGTCTCCAACAGTTGGCGGGCCCGTCCGCAGCTCCCATCTCTGCTTCTATGACCGCCAGCGGGTCCTCCTCCCAAGCGGCATCTAACCCCACAGTGATCATGACTACCCCAGGCATCGCAGTGCATTGCTGGCTGATGATTGGCCAAGCATGCACTATGACCCGCATGCTTGGCCAATCACAGCGCCGTCTGAACAGAGAGCCGTAATTGGCCAAAGCCAAGGAGGCTTTTGCCAATTATGGCTCAGGGGATTTAGTACACGCCCCACACTATATAAGGCCGCCTGCATGGCGGCCCTGTGTAGTGTGTGTTCCGGCGTTCATAGATAGAGAGAGAGAGAGACAGACAGTGTCATTTGATTTGAGTTAGATAGATTAGGCAGAACAGTCAGTCAGTTAGCTGCACTTACAGTGTATTGTGTATATATATGCATCCCAGGTGTTGCATATATATATATATACACTGTATTCAGTTTAGCTAGATCCGTTCCTGTTATCTTCTTACTGACAGGCAGGCTTGTCTTGTTACAGTATTTACAGCTACCTGAAGAAAATTGCTGGTGTTCTTTTGATCCTATTAGTACCACAGTCAGGCAGCTAGACTATTTACAGTTAGTGCAGTGCGTCCTGCTCACAGTGTTCAGCTAAAACTACAAGTTAGTGGGGTGCGTCCTGCTCAGTGTTCAGCTAAAACTACAAGTTAGTGGGGTGCGTCCTGCTCACAGTGTTCAGCTAAAACTACAAGTTAGTGCGGTGCGTCCTGCTCACAGTGTTCAGCTAAAACTACAAGTTAGTGCTGTGCGTCCTGCTCACAGTGTTCAGCTAAAACTACAAGTTAGTGCGGTGCGTCCACCTCACAGTGTTCAGCTAAACCTACACGTTAGTGTAGTGAGACCTCTGAACAGTGTTCATCTAAAGCTACAAGTTAGTGGGGTGCGTCCTGCTCACAGTGTTCAGCTAAAACTACAAGATAGTGGGGTGCGTCCTGCTCACAGTGTTCAGCTAAAACTACAAGTTAGTGCGGTGCGTCCTGCTCACAGTGTTCAGCTAAAACTACAAGTTAGTGCGGTGCATCCTGCTCACAGTGTTCAGCTAAAACTACAAGTTAGTGCGGTGCGTCCTGCTCACAGTGTTCAGCTAAAACTACAAGTTAGTGCGGTGCGTCCTGCTCACAGTGTTCAGCTAAAACTACAAGTTAGTGCGGTGCGTCCTGCTCACAGTGTTCAGCTAAAACTACAAGTTAGTGCGGTGCGTCCTGCTCACAGTGTTCAGCTAAAACTACAAGTTAGTGCTGTGCGTCCTGCTCACAGTGTTCAGCTAAAACTACAAGTTAGTGCGGTGCGTCCACCTCACAGTGTTCAGCTAAACCTACACGTTAGTGTAGTGGGACCTCTGAACAGTGTTCATCTAAAGCTACAAGTTAGTGGGGTGCGTCCTGCTCACAGTGTTCAGCTAAAACTACAAGTTAGTGGGGTGCGTCCTGCTCACAGTGTTCAGCTAAAACTACAAGTTAGTGGGGTGCGTCCTGCTCACAGTGTTCAGCTAAAACTACAAGTTAGTGGGGTGCGTCCTGCTCACAGTGTTCAGCTAAAACTACAAGTTAGTGCGGTGCGTCCTGCTCACAGTGTTCAGCTAAAACTACAAGTTAGTGCGGTGCGTCCTGCTCACAGTGTTCAGCTAAAACTACAAGTTAGTGCGGTGCGTCCTGCTCACAGTGTTCAGCTAAAACTACAAGTTAGTGCGGTGCGTCCTGCTCACAGTGTTCAGCTAAAACTACAAGTTAGTGCGGTGCGTCCTGCTCACAGTGTTCAGCTAAAACTACAAGTTAGTGCGGTGCGTCCTGCTCACAGTGTTCAGCTAAAACTACAAGTTAGTGCGGTGCGTCCTGCTCACAGTGTTCAGCTAAAACTACAAGTTAGGGCTGTGCGTCCTGCTCACAGTGTTCAGCTAAAACTACAAGTTAGTGTGGTGCATCCACCTCACAGTGTTCAGCTAAACCTACAAGTTAGTGTAGTGAGACCTCTGCACAGTGTTCATCTAAAGCTACAAGTTAGTGCAGTGCGTCCTGCTCACAGTGTTCAGCTAAAACTACAAGTTAGTGGGGTGCGTCCTGCTCACAGTGTTCAGCTAAAACTACAAGTTAGTGTGGTGCGTCCACCTCACAGTGTTCAGCTAAACCTACAAGTTAGTGTAGTGAGACCTCTGCACAGTGTTCATCTAAAGCTACAAGTTAGTGCAGTGCGTCCTGCTCACAGTGTTCAGCTAAAGCTACAAGTTAGTGCAGTGCGTCCTGCTCACAGTGTTCAGCTAAAACTACAAGTTAGTGGGGTGCGTCCTGCTCACAGTGTTCAGCTAAAACTACAAGTTAGTGTGGTGCGTCCTCCTCACAGTGTCCAGCTAAACCTACAAGTTATTTTTTTGCGAGCTCTGCACAGTGTTCAGCTAAAGCTACCTGTAGAAGGTTGGTGGTGTTTTCCTGATCCTATCACTACCGCAGGCAGCTAAAAAAGATACAAGTTAGTTTTTTGCGAGCTCTGCACAGTGTTCAGCTAAAGCTACCTGTAGAAGGTTGGTGGTGTTCTCATACTACAGGCAGGCAGCTGATTTTGCTAGCTGCAGTATCAGTACATATATATATATATATATATATATATATATATATATATATATATATATATATATATTGTGGCAGTAGGACCCTGTGCTACCTGGAAGATTGCTGGTTTACGCCAGATTTTGGAGGGAAAGGCACGCTGATTGCACAGCTGTGTGTGCTGGGCTATTTAATTGTGACCTGGCTATGGTTCAGGGTTCCACCCAACAGACAGGAAGTCTGTGCATGGGAGTCAGGTGGACTCCTATTCCTCTGAGAGGAGTCAGAGGCTGCAGGAGGCAGCCAGGGTATGCATGTCTGCAGGAGGCAGATGTACTTGGTGACAGAGCAGCAAGTAGTAAGCAGCAGGAGTAAGCTAGGAGAGAGCTTCACTCTAGGAAACTCTTTTGGGTCTGAGGAGCAGACTTAAGGCCTAGGCTAAAGGCCGGAATCAGCCGTATGGCAAGAATGTAAGCCAGGAGGCTAAAGTATTGAGTGTGCAAGATACAGTAATGGTGGAACCCCCTGCGAGGGCTACTGATGTCTTTGTGAACTTTTCCGTGTTTTTAAATAAAAGTGGGCTATCAGGCCCTTAAAAATACAGTTTTGTACTGGAGTACTCACTGAAAACGCACCTACCGTTTGAGTCTGATACCCCAATCTTACAATATATATATATATATCCCAGCTTAGTGCAGCTACAGGCCATTAGTATGTCTGGAAGGCCAAGAAGGAGAGGCAGACAGTCACAAGCCAATAAGAGAGGGCAAGCAGGCTCTGTGTCTAGTGCTGGTCGTGGAGACGGTGCATCCTCATCAGCACGTGGCCGTGGGACACGCTTGGCCTTTTTTTGGCAGCTGGCCGTGTTGAGCCGCAACATGCGGAAGACTTGGTCGAGTGGATGACCAAGCCGTCCTCATCCTCCTCATCCTCTCTCACCCATGCCCAGGGTACTTGGCTCAATGTCATCAGTGACTCCTTCCCTAGCCCCACCATGTCCTCCTGAGGAGTCCCTCGAACTGTTTGACCACAGTGTTGGGTACATGCTCCAGGAGGATGCCCAGCGTTTGGAAGGCTCTGATGATGATACTGAGCTCGATGAAGGCAGTAACGTGAGCACGGACAGAGGGGGTGCCCAAGAAGGACAGCAATCTGGCAGTCATGCTCCCCCTGCTGCAGCATACTGCCAGGTTTGCTCCAGTGATGAGGAGGGAGGGGATGATGAGGTCACTGACTCAGCGTGGGTGCCTGATAGGAGAGAGGAGGAGGAGGCGGAACATCACCAACGAGACAGGATGCCCTCCAGGGGCCAGCCTAAGGGCAGCACATTGACTGCATCACACCCCAAAGCTCCACATGTGCAGGGCGCTGCAGTCTCTGCGCGTTATTCAAAAAGTTCTTTGGTGTGGGCCTTTTTTGAGACGAGTGCATCAGATCGCACCGCTGCTATTTGCAACATATGTCTCAAGCGTATCTCGCGTGGCCAAAACATCTCCCGCTTGGGTACCACATGCTTGACCAGACATATGTTGACCTGCCATGCAGTTCGTTGGCAAGCGTATCTAGAAGACCCACACCAAAGAACAAAGAGGACCTCTCCTTGCTCCTCATCAGCTGAGATCTCCAACCCCACTATACCTTCAGTCCTCTCTGAGACCTGCACTGAGAGGAATGAAGGTGTAGAATTAGGTGTGTCACAGCCAAGTACTTGTGGGCAATCTGCTTTTGGTACACCAACGTCAGATTGTACCAGGCAAATTTCCCTGCCCCAGCTGCTGCACCGCCGAAAGAAGTTTGCTCCCAGCCATCCACATGCCTAGCGGTTGAATGCTAGCTTGGCAAAATTGCTAGCACTTCAACTGCTGCCTTTTCAGTTGGTAGACTCTGCCCCCTTCCGTGAGTTTGTGGAATGTGCGGTTCCTCAGTGGCAGGTACCCAAACGCCACTTTTTCTCACGTAAGGCGATTCCGGCTCTCTACCGGCATGTGGAAGGCAATGTCCATGCCTCGCTGGACAGGGCGGTCAGCGGTAAGGTGCATGTTACCGCTGACTCATGGTCCAGCAGGCATGGACAGGGACGTTACCTAAGTTTCACGGCGCATTGGGTGACTCTGCTGGCAGCTGGGAAGGATGCAGGACAAGGTGCAGTAGTGTTGGAGGTTGTTCCGCCACCACGCCTCCAAAATGCTAATGATTGTGACACACCTCTCTCCTCCACCCCCTCCTCTTCTTCTTCCTCCATGGCCTCTTCCTGTGCTTTGTCCTCGGAACCAGCGGTGCTCCGTAGCCGTTCAAGGGGCTACGCAAGTACGCAGGCCAAAAGATGCCATGCGATGCTTGAGCTGGTGTGCTTGGGGGACAGGAGCCACACTGGGGCAGAGGTTCTGTCAGCTCTGCAGGGGCAGGTTCAGAGGTGGTTGACACCACGCCAACTTAAGGCAGGAATGGTGGTTTGCGACAATGGCACCAACCTCCTCTCTGCCCTCCGACAGGGACAAATGACCCATGTGCCCTGTTTGGCTCACGTCCTTAACTTGGTGGTGCAGCGGTTCTTGGGCAGGTACCCGGGCTTACAGGATGTCCTGAGGCAGGCCAGGAAAGTCTGTGTGCATTTCCGCCGGTCATATAATGCCAGTGCTCGGCTGGCGGACCTCCAAAAGGAGTTTAACTTGCCCAAGAACCGCCTAATCTGTGACATGCCCACCAGGTGGAACTCAACGTTGGCCATGCTGCAGCAGCTGCACACGCAGCAGAGGGCCATCAATGAGTACCTGTGCGACTATGGCACCAGGACAGGGTCAGGGGAGCTTGGTTTTTTTTCCCCACGCCAGTGGGCCATGATCAGGGATGCATGCACTGTCCTGTCACCATTTGAGGAGGCCACGAGGATGGTGAGCAGTGACAGTGCATGCATCAGTGACACTGTCCTCCTTGTCCACCTGTTGGAGCACACGCTGCGTGGAATAATGGACAGGGCACTTGAGGCAGAACAGAGGCAGGAAGAGGAGGACTTCCTTAGCTCTCAAGGCCCCCTTTATACAGACAGTGTTCCTGCGTGCCCGCCGATCACACAGGAAGAGGAGGAGGAGGAGGAAGATTGTGTCAGTATGGAGGTGGAGCCTGGCACTCAGCATCAGCAGCAGTCTTTAAGGGATCAGTCCCAAGAAACACATGGACTTGTACGTGGCTGGGAGGAGGTGGCTGCGGACTATGTCGTCCTTAGTGACCCAGAGGACTCCGGACCAAATGCCTCAGCAAACCTACGCTGCATGGCCTCCCTGATCCTGCAAAGCCTGCGTAAGGATCCTCGTATTCGTGGTATCAAGGAGAAGGACCAATACTGGCTGGCAACCCTCCTTGATCCATGTTACAAGGGTAAGGTTGCGGACCTTATCGCAGAGGGAGCAGAGGATGAAATATTTTCGGGAGGCCTTGCAGAAAGGTCTGTGCAACGCGTTCCCAGAGACTGGGAGGTTACAAACTCCTGTTTCTGGACAACGTGTTGCTGAGGCTTCGGTCAGTCAAAGAAGGAGCGGTGGAGAAGGTGGCCGTCTGACCGATGCGTTCAGACAATTTTTTGGTCCGCAGCCCCAAGGTATGATCGGTTCCAGCAACCATCGCCAGCGTCTGTTTTACATGGTGCAGGAATACCTAGGGGCAAGATCTGACTTGGACACCTTTCCCACCGAAAATCCTCTGGGTTACTGGGTCTTGAGGATGGATCACTGGCCAGAGCTTGCACAGTATGCAATTGAGCTACTGGCCTGTCCTGCATTCAGCGTTCTTTCGGAACGCACATTCAGTGCTGCTGGAGGATTTGTAACCGATCACAGGGTGCGTCTGTCCACCGACTCGGTCGATCGACTGACCTTCATAAAAATGAATCAGTCTTGGATCACCATCAGCTACCAAGCACCTGATGCTGATGTAACCGAATAATTTTTTTTGAAATCTCAGATCCCTTCAAAGACTGCCTATGCTGATGCTGAGTGAGTATCCCTGAGTAATTATCCTCTTCCTCCTCAATGATCACGCTGATAGCTTGTAAGAACATTTTTGGTTCTGGGCCCCACCACCAGTGCCTAAGGCCCAATTTTTCAGCCCTTGGTTAACAGGGGCGTGTAATTACAATTTTTGATGCAATACTTTGCAGCAGGGCTCATTTCTGCGTTCCAACTAGAGTATCTGTGAGGGGTTGCAGTGTTGTGGCACCAGCACCAGTGCCTAAGGCCCAATTTTTCAGCCCCTGTTTAACAGGGGCGTGTGATTACAATTTTTGATGCAATACTTTGCAGCAGGGCTTGTTTCTGCGTTACAACTAGAGTATCTGTGAGGGGTTGCAGTGTTGTGGCACCAGCACCAGTGCCTAAGGCCCAATTTTTCAGCCCCTGTTTAACAGGGACGGGTAATTACAATTTTTGATGCAATACTTTGCAGCAGGGCTCGTTCCTGCGTTCCAACTAGAGTGTCTGTGAGGGGTTGCAGTGTTGTGGCACCAGCACCAGTGCCTTATGCCTAATTTTTCAGCCCCTGTTCAGCAGGGGGATGTAATTACAATTCTTGATCTAATATTTCACAGCAGGGCCCATTTCTGCACCCACCAAGAGCGAGTGAGGACTTACAGTGTTGTGGCACCAGCACCACCACCACCACCACCAAAGGCCCAATTTTTCTGCCCCTTTTCAACAGGGGCATGTAATTACAATTCTTGATCTAATATTTCACAGCAGGGCCCTGTGAGGGCTTACAGTGTTGTGGCCACAACAACACCTAAGGCCCAAATTTCTGCTGAGTATATAGGGCAGGCCCCTACTTTCAAACATCTAACTTACAAACGACTCCTACTTGCAAACAGAAGGAGACAACAGGAAGTGAGATGAAATCTACCCCTAGGAAAGGAAATTCTCTCCTGTAAGAGTTAATATGGGAAAAACATTTCTCCTTTCCACTGATGCTTTCCAATCCTTGTTCCACAAAAAACCCCAAATTTTCAAAAAACATTTGTCATTGGGACAAAAAGTGAGGTGAAATCTTCTGAAGAGGAGGACAGACAGCAAAACAAATGTCACAGGGGTGATAACCCTTCCCTATGTTTTCCAAAAAGCTTAAAAAAGATTTTTTGTCTGGAGCTAAACACGTTAAAAATTTACCCGTTCAAAATTACAGATTCTACTTAACAACAAACCTACAGTCCCTGTCTTGTTTGCACCGCCTGTATACTGCTGTTCAGAGTATATAGGGCCTGGTTGCCCCACATCTTTCCTTATTTTAATTTGGGTGCGGGATTCCCCTTAATATGCATACAAGACCCAAAGGGCCTGGTAATGGACTGGGGGGTACCCATGCCGTTTGTCTCACTGATTTTCATCCATATTGCCAGGACCCGACATTACATTAAACCCGCAAGCAGTTTTAAATGAGATTTTTTCCTTTAAAAATGACATTTTGTGCAAGGACTGTTCTAAACACGGGAAACACGCGCCACTTTACAGGCATACTATAGACACACCCCAGGTACGATATTTAAAGGAATATTTCACTTTTTTACTTTAAGCATCATTAAAATCACTGCTCCCGAAAAAACGGCCATTTTAAAAAGTTTTTTTTGCATTGATACATGTCCCCTGGGGCAGGACCCGGGTCCCCAAACCCTTTTTAGGACAATACCATGCAAATTAGCCTTTAAAATGAGCACTTTTGATTTCAAACGTTCGAGTCCCATAGACGTCAATGGGGTTCTAACGTTCGTGCGAATTTTTGGTCCGTTCGCAGGTTCTGGTGCGAACGGAACCGGGAGTGTTCGGCTCATCCCTATACTTGACCTTACAGCCTAGGACTTTCTCCTCTGAGGTAGTAAAAGTAGGCTTTGCTATTTCACTGTTAACTGATGAACCTCAAGCTTGGGCCCACAGCCTGATGGAACAACGGAGCCCGATATTAAATACAATTGACTCTTTCTTCGAAAGTATGGGACAGCTCTACGACGATCCTCAACGTATGGCTACAGCCGAGGCCACTTTACACAATTTATTCCAGGGACGCAGGCCTGTAGAAGAATATACTGTGGAATTTCAGAAATGGTCAGCTGACACCGGTTGGAACGAGCCGGCCCTTAAATATCAACTTGATCCAAACTGCCACCAAGCTGGACAGACGTATGCGAGAGCGACGCTCGGAACGCTTCCAAGTCCCTCGTCCCACCTGGATGCTGCCTGAACCCACTCCCATCCACCCACCTTGTACTGCCTTCCCAGCTTCCACTACCTCGGAGGTCGAGCCCATGCAATTCAGATTGGTCCGGGCTCCTCTCACCCCGGAAGAAAGACTGCGCAGGCGTCAGGCCAACCTGTGTCTCTACTGTGGAGGGTCTGGCCATTTCCTCCGTTCCTGCCCTGTAAGACCTAGTAAGTCCTGCTCACCAGTTATTATGAACTATCAAAATTCTGTTTTTTCACAGACTTACGAAAACCTCTTTGTTTCTCTACAGCTAACGGAAAAAACAATCCGCCTACCGGCGATAATTGACTCTGGAGCACGCAGCTGCTTCCTGGATGCTGTATCCTGCATAGTAACCAAGAGACAAGGCTTCCGGGTACACTTGGCTGATGGGTCTCTTCTCTGTTCCGGACTTATCACCCTGGAAACAAGTCCCATCCTGATCACCACGGACTCCGGTCATCAGGAGCTAATACGCTTTGATATTATCCCATCACCTATGTTCCCTATTATATTGGGACTTCCTTGGCTCCAAGCACATGAACCCCAAATCAGTTGGAGAAAGAAGGAGGTCGCCTTTTCCTCTAAATATTGCTTTCAGCGCTGTTTTTCATCAGCACCAGCTTCTTGTTCCACTGTTGTACCAGTACCTGACAGCCTCCAGCATGTGCCTGCGACTTACCTGGAGTATAAAGACGTCTTTAATAAACAACAAGCTGACCATCTACCTCCTCATCGGTCCTACGACTGCCCCATTGATCTTCTACCTGGCTCTGAGGTTCCTTTTGGACGCATCTTCCCGCTATCTGAAACTGAATTAAAGGCTCTCAAAGCCTACATCGATGAAAACTTAAAGAAAGGGTTTATTCGTCATTCCTCATCACCGGCCGGAGCCGGCATCTTCTTTGTAGAAAAAAAAGATGGCTCTCTCAGACCCTGCATTGACTACAGAGAATTAAAAAAAATTACCATTAAAAACCGGTACCCACTCCCTCTTATCCCAGAGTTATTTCAGTGCTTCCGATCCGCCAAGGTTTTTTCTAAGTTGGATCTCCGCGGGGCCTATAATCTCATTCGGATCCGGGCTGGCGATGAGTGGAAGACCGCCTTCAGATCCAGATTCGGGCATTATGAGTACTTGGTTATGCCATTTGGGCTTTGAAACTCCCCAGCTACCTTCCAACACTTAGTAAACAATATCTTCCGAGAATACCTTAACGACTTTTTAGTCGTTTACTTAGACAACATTCTCATTTTTTCTGCTACTATTGAATTACACCAAGTCCATGTTAAACTGGTTCTCGCAATCCTCAGGAAACACAAGTTGTATCTCAAGGCGGAAAAATGTGAATTTGAAAAAACTACGGTTCAGTTCTTGGGATTCATCATCTCCACCAATGGGGTTGCAATGTACCCTCAAAAGGTCAAGGCTATCCAGGAGTGGCCGGCCCCCGTAGATAAAAAAGGAGTCCAATGCTTAATAGGATTTTCTAACTTCTACCGAAGATTAATCGCTGGTTTCTCTGCAATTGTTGCACCCATTACTCAGCTCACACGCCAACATAGCCGTTTTTTGTGGTCCTCAGAAGCCCAGGAAGCTTTCACCAAACTATTTTTTTCCACACCAGTCTTACGGCACCCTGACCCTCTTCTGCCTTTTGTATTAGAAGTTGACGCCTCTGAAACAGCCACCGGAGCCATTCTCTCCCAAAGACAAGGGTCCAAAGCTCTTCTGCATCCTGTAGCGTTTGCTTCCCGGAAGTTAAGTGCACCTGAAAAGAATTATGATGTGGGTGATAGAGAATTACTGGCCATCAAGTTTGCTTTGGAAGAATGGAGGTATCTGCTAGAGGGGGCATCCCATCCTGTCATGATTTTTACAGACCATAAAAATCTGGAGTACCTCAGGACAGCCAAACGCTTGAGACCCAGACTGGCTCGGTGGGCTCTCTTTTTCTCTAGGTTTAATTTTCACATTGCTTACAGGCCCGGCTCAAAGAACGGTAAAGCAGACGCACTATCCCGAATGTTTCACAAGACCACCCAAGAAACAAAAACCAGCACCATTCTTTCTCCTCAGAATTTCTGTATGATCACACACACCATTAAAACTGCATCCAGTCACTTTTCTGATCCTGAAATGCCTTTCTTGCAGAAACAAGATGACCTCCTGTTGGCTCAGAGGAAGATCTTTGTCCCACCAGAAACTAGACCTCTCGTTCTACAAACATGTCACGACCATAAACTGGCAGGACATTTTGAAATGCTAAAGACTATTGAACTAGTATCCCGTTCCTTTTGGTGGCCGGGCTGGAGACAAGAATGTAAGGACTATGTGGCTTCCTGTATTCGTTGTCAATGCAGTAAAGGGTCAAACATGAAGTCTTGGGGCTTGCTTAAACCATTACCCATTCCTGAACGTCCATGGGCAGACATTTCCATGGATTTCATTGTGGATTTACCGCCCTCAGGAGGGTTCACCTTTATTCTGGTTTTCATTGATTGTCTCTCCAAGATGGCACATTTCCTGCCCATGGTGGGCACTCCTTCTGCTTCGGCTACAGCTGATGTCTTTTTCAAAGAAATTGTTAGACTCCATGGCGTCCCTCTCAGTATCACCTCGGACAAAGGGGCCCAGTTCACATCCAAGTTCTGGAAGGAACTTTGCAAAATTTTGGAAATAAAGATCTGCCTTTCCTCTGCATATCACCCACAGAGCAATGGCCAGATGGAGAGGACAAACCAAACTCTTGAGCAGTATCTCCGCTGCTTTTCTGCTGACTCCCAAGATGACTGGTCCTCTCTCCTACCATATGCCGAGTTTGCATACAATAATTCTATTCATTCTGCCACTAACCAAACGCCTTTCTGGTCAAATTTTGTTTTTCACCCTTCTTTTCTCCCAAATGTTCTTCCAGAAATACCTGTCCCTGCGGTGCAGGACCATGTAAGCTCCATCCAACTGAATTTCCAGAGGATTCAGGAAGCTATGCAGAAAGCCCAAGATGACTACAGCAAGCATTACAACAAAGGAAGGAAGGAGAATCCAGCTTTCAAGGTGGGTGAAGAAGTGTGGCTGTCAACAGTTAATCTTATGCCGCATACACCCGTGCTGACATTACGGCAGACTTTGCCCGGCGGACTTTTCGACGGATTTTATGACAGACTTTCCGAATGAACGGACTTGCCAGCACGGAAATTAGGACCAAAATTCATAGGGCCTTTCAAGATCAAGAGGATGATCAATCCTGTGGCTTTTGAACTGGCTTTACCCAACTAATATAAAATTCATCCTGTATTTCATGCATCTCTTCTGAAACCTAGGATCCCTTGTCCTTTTCCGGGCAGAGAAGAACTACCTCCTCCACCGGTCCTAGTGGACGGCGAGGATGAATTTGAGGTGGAAAATATTCTGAATTGCAGAAAAAGGGGAAGACAGCTCCAGTACTTAGTGCAATGGAAGGGGTATCCCCCTGAAAATAATTCCTGGGAACCTGCTAAAAATGTGCATGCCCCACGTTTGGTTCAAACTTTCCATCAGGAACATCCTGAATTAATGTCCAGTTTGGGTGTCCAGAGGCCACCCCTCGGGGGGGCACTGTCAGGAGAATAGGGCTTTCAGCCGTCAAAATCGTGTTCCTGCGCGCATGTGCGGCGGAACGGTGCTCCGGCACATGCGCATTCACGGACCGGCAATCCGACGCACGCGCATGCGCAATAGTGCACGCCCCATGTGATCCTTGGGCTGGCCTATAAAAGGGACTCTGGCACACAGATCAATTGCTGGTTTGTCTTCAGCTTCCTGTGATACCTCTGCTTCCTGTTGTTGTGACCTGATTACCCGTTTTTGACCCGGATTGACCTCGACTACTCTGCTTGTCTCCTGAACCTGACCCTCGGCTTGCTACTCGGACTTCCGCTCTTCTCCAGTGTTTGACCCTCTGCCTGTGACCCGGATTTGCCTACTTCTCCTTGCCCTTGAACCTCTGCCTGTATCCTGGACTATCCTTGTGCCTTACTGCCTTATACCTCAGCCTGCTGGGATTTTACTTACCGTGTGTGTGTTTGACCCTCAGCCTGGTTCTGGACTTTCTCTTGTACCCGCTCCATCAGATCATCCATCTACCAGTTGCTGCACAGTTGCCTCCCTCTACCCAGGACTTCACGTTAACAACCTCCTGCTTCCTGAGGTAGCCTGTGCCTCTTTGTGCATCCACTCCCCTGTCTCGCCTCCAGGGGGCGGACTGCGCTTAGTCGCAAGGGTGAACCGCTCTCTGCATTTCGGCCTTGGTAAGTACTTTCCTGATAGTCTTATACATACATATATATATACATACAACCTTTTCTGTAATCTAGAGTACTCTGTCGTTACCCAGTGCCATATCTATCCTAGAGAGCGTGGAGTATGAGGTTGAATAGCAGGAATATTGTTGGACTCCCGGATTCCGCACCCTCCAAATATCCATCAACCCCACTTCGTCCAAAAATTTACTCAATCGGCCCCTCCCTGCAGGCTCTGAGTGTATCCGTATGGGGGAAACCTATCCAACTTTTTGTCTAGGACCTTGTTGAAGTCCCCTACTACTATGACCGGTGCTTCTTCTTTATCTAACAAGAATTAGTTTAATCCGAGCATAACATAAATTTTAAATGGCGGAGGGATATAAATATTTGCCACAATATATATTCTGTTTCCAATTGAGCAGTAAAAAAAAATATATCGGCCATTCTCATCTATGCTGGTCTGACTGCAGGAAAAAGCCACCCCAGATCTCACCATAACACTTACCCCCCTACAGTAAGAAGAATATACCGAATTAAACTGAAGTTGGTATTTCCTATTCTGTAGTTAGGTGTGTTTCCTGCAGGCAGACCAGCTCTGCTCTGTATCTCTCCAACATGGAAAACACTGCTGCTTTTTCGGCCGGTGTCCCCAAACCCCTGACGTTCCAGGATCCTATATTGAGTCTTTTAGCTTGCATATAAAGGCAGAAAATATATAAAAAGCTGTCGTGAGTTCCTATTCCAAAATAAGTTTAAATTAAATTCATATCTAATCTCTACTCTAATATCAATTGTTTTGTGGTGAGATCCCCGTGCACACAACTCTTTGCATTACCTTTTATAATTTTAAACAACACAACTAATAAAAGTAAATTCACCTTCCAAAATAGTATCATGTGAGTTTCAAACAGTATTTTCCTGTGCCAAGAATGATTACTTTGTGTTTTATCTTGCAAAGAACAACCATATTTTCCTATAAGATTCTTTTGTGATATGCCTTTGGCTCTTTGACTCTCATTTAATCCACGCTTCCCCTGTGTTAATAATCGATCATTACCTGTCTTACCTTCCCCCCACCACCTATCTAGGTGTACCCTAAGGGGCCTTGTAGTGACCGTTTTCCACACCACCTGTTTCTCATATTCACTCCCATCCATCACTCCCCATACATCATCTGTGTGTATCTGACCCCCCCCCCCCTCCACCCATTTCTTCAAGTTAAAATGTAAAAAAAAGCAAGGTAGAACCAAAAAAAAAATCCAAAAAGTGTATCGAAAAAAAGGAGGATGTGAGCAATCAATTCAAACAAAGAAACCAAAAACCTTCTCCACCTACAGTTTCTCCTTGTTCTCTTCCAGCCACCTCTCCACGCTGGCCGGGGAGTCAAAAATCTGGGTTCCCCCCAGTGCCGTTACACGTAGCCTAGCTGGGTAGAGAAGGGCGTAAGACAGCTTAAATTTCTGTAAAGTACGCTTGATCTGATCTGTATGAACTCTGCTCTACGCCTCTGAAGTTCTGGCGAAAAGTCAGAGTATAATGATATCTTGGTGCCCTTAAATAAATATTTCCTGCCTCCCTTGCTTTCCGCAGCAGTGTCACTTTATCCTTATAGTTAAGAAACTTCATCAAAAGTGGCCTGGGATATCCTCCTGCTGGTAGGGCCCTAAATGAGACTCTATGTGCTCTTTCAATAGAGAATTTTATTGAGAATGTCTCTCTTCCAAAAAGTTCAACAAGCCATTTTTCTAGGAACTCTATAGGGTTAGGACCCTCACTCTTTTCCGGCAAACCCACCATCCTCACATTATCCCTTCGGAGCCTGTTTTCCATCTCGTCCATTTTTGACGTGTATCTAGTCATCTGTTCTTTCATACTTTTCACCTCTTTTATTAGTGGGAATATCATCTTCTAGTTGGCTTGTCCTCCCCTCCAGGGCTGTTGTTCTTTCCACTGTTTTTTGGAGGTCCTGTCTGACCAATATCAGGTCCTCCTTTACACCTTTCATTTGGTCACAAAGTTCTTTTATTTCTATAGGAAATCAAACGTGCTCCTAAGATCGAACTGATGGCAGTGTATGGTCACTTTTTTAAAGATCAAGATCTGAAAATTAATTTATTGGTTTTAGAAACACTTCTCTGTTCTTTGTAATGTGTTGAAAGATTTGGGTAAAAAAAGAAAAAACAATTCAAAGATATATTAAAAGTGATAGGAATGAGATTAGCATCAAAAGGGTTAATTAACTGAGTACACCTAATAATTGCCTAACAAGACACATCCAATGAGATGAAATTAACCAATTGTATTGGGCGTGCACTGGGAAACTGGGAAAACCGCAGTTACCCTAGCGCGCCAGTTGC
Source organism: Lithobates septentrionalis (assembly GCA_037952835.1). Classification (NCBI taxonomy): domain Eukaryota; kingdom Metazoa; phylum Chordata; class Amphibia; order Anura; family Ranidae; genus Lithobates; species Lithobates septentrionalis. The sequence goes on from JBBDGP010002708.1 coordinate 31,332, forward strand.
AGTTTACATATGCCAGTATTTATTATCGTTATTTGCACTTCAATTTGCGCCGGTTCGCACATTCAATTAATGACTTTTCCGGCGCAGCAATTCATGTATGAACTTCTTAGTAAATCACCCCCACTGCTTCCTGGGATGGCTGTGATGTAACAATCCCAAAAGGCAGCTGGGACCGGCATAAGCTGGAAACCAAGAAGTGCTGCCTTGCAGCAAAAAAAAAATAGGGGAAAACATTTTAATAAATTCCTTTAGTATTTGTGTAAGAAGGAGTAGGGGGATTAAAAAAAAAAAAACATCTTATGAGTGAGTAAGTTCTGCTTTAATTGTCTCCATTGCTATTCTAAAAAGCCAGTATAAAAGAAAAGTATGTTAGAAAAAAACAATTCTGGGTTTGACCAATTATTTTTGGCACATACATTTTTAATGTTTTGCATAACTGGGGGCTTGGTAGGGTTGTATCAATTCCCCAAATACAGTACATTGTGCTATAAGGTGTTCTTTCTCATCTTAGAAAAGTATGGGTTTACAACCCTAGAGAGCAGTTGAACATAGTATATCACTGTTTGGAAATTTAGTAGGTGTAACCGTGCAATACAGTTTGAAGCTATGCAGGTAGAGTTAACTAACAATCGTAACATCTATTGGGCAAAAAATAGTATCAGAAAGATGCCCTCAAAAAGAAGAAAGGCAAGTTGTCAAGTGCATAAAATGAAATTTAAAACCCAACTCCAGACAAATTTACATTTTAAATAGTGCATTGTGCATTAATTACCATACTCTTCTGTGTTGATTGCTCTTTCTATTGCTGGCCATATATGCTTCATAATGACCGGTTTGTTTTCCAATCAACCTATTTAATCGAAATACAACACACAAGAAAGTAGATTTCGACTTATAGTAAAGATACAATCATAATTTTTGATCGTAATTTATCAATTTAATCTCCGTTTTCTCTATGCAATCTCATAATCTGGTCAATCAAATACAAAATTCATGAACAAAGTATCTCAGTGCTGCAGATCAATGCAAAAGACTGATATTGTCAGGGCCTGGACTTGAACCTGGGATCTCTACTGGGTCTGGCAATGACCCTGTTTGCTGAGCCACCGGGAACGCAGGACAGTTCCCTAGACTTTAAATGATCCTGCCTTGAATCTTGTTTGTCTTGAACCTTGAACTCTTTGCTCCTCCCATGAACTTCCTCATTTAAGCCATGTCTCTGCACTACCTGTTTGCCAGATTATTGTGCTCTCTCCAGCCAATACCTTGCTTTGGTCTCTCCTGCTGTCGTCCGTATCTTTGGCTTGTTCCTATGACTTCTGATTGATCCCTACTTGCTATATTTGCTACTGGACCCCGACTTGCTCACCTCCTGGTGGGGCAATCCTGAGGACCGTAACCTTGTACTAACACGCAGCAAAGCCCATCTTCCACCATCGGGGACTCTGGTGAATACCAGTTAGTACTTAGACCCTACACCGCAGGTGAACCTGTGTCATATCTGTCCCGTTTGTCGTGGGTAGTGCTCCAATTGCTATGGCTACTGGCCCCTGAGCCAGACTGTGAGAGATATATTTGCGCCCTGGCTGATTTTTTTTTCCTTCATTTTGGATAGCGTAAGAGAGGGTTATAACCCCTGTTAGATTTTTTTTCGCCATCTGTGTCCCATTGTGGAGATAACCCTTCACTCCCTGTCCCATAGCCAAACAGGAAGTGAAATCCCTGCAAATCAAGGGAATTCCTTATGGACCCCCAGGTCACCAGAACTAGTACCATTGGGATTTTCTTTTACTTTCACTTTTAATGATAATGGTAAACAGGACAAATAGAGAGGGTAAATCTCCTTAATGGGAGGCACAGACAGCAAAAAAATTGACAGGCGTTCTAATCCCTCTCTCCTCTAGCCAAACCAAAAGAAAAGTTGGGCGGTGTGGCTTGCCGCATGGAGCAAGTGAGACGTGTTTCCTCACAGCTCCCAGGTCCGTCGGCTCCACGGACTATATTCCGCCAGGAAACTCACCCAAGCTTGGCATATGGGGAAGGACAAGCACCGGGCACAGAAGGGCACCTTCTGGTGGAGGCGATTTGGAGGACTATTTTGCCCGATCTCGGGCCGCTACACAGCGCCGTTCTAAATCCAAGATGGTGCCGGGCACCACCGTCCCCAGCTCGCTCTGCATCATCTCTGCATTCACAGGTGAGCTCTCACAGCCGTTACCCCCTTCCTGAGGACTTCTGACTTCATGCTCACCAGAAGCCGCTCTAATGCCTCCCTGGGCTCACACATCAGATCCCTGCCCACTAAAGCAGACTTTGAACACATAGGATAGAAAAAACATATAAGAAAGATCTCTGACCTCAAGAGGGACATGGGTGCCCGCTTTGAGGACGTGGACACTACCGCAGACAGTCTCAGCAACTCAGTACAGGCACATGACAAAATTCTTAACACTCACACCGTCATGCTGCAGCAGCTCGCATACCAACAGGATGACATTGAGAATCGTAATTGTCATAAAACGCGGGATTCCTGAGTCTGTAGACACCAAACACCTGTCTGCGGCAGTGACTGCCATCTTTAATCAATTGCTACACCACCCTAGGGATGACCCCATTGACCTGGACCGTGTACACAGAACCTCAGGCCCATGGACCCCGGATCCCTGCTTTCTGCGAAACACCCTGTTCCGGGTCCATTTCTATAGAATCAAGGAGGACATCATGAGAGCTTCTAGCTCGCAGGACACTATACTCTTTAACGACACCCCCGTGATGCTTCTACCAGACCTGTCCCGTCAGATACTGGCGATGAGGAAAGCACTGAAGCCGCTTACACAGCTCTTACAATCTAAGCAGATGAAATATCAATGGTGGCTTCCCTTCCACCTCCCAGTACACCATGAGGGCAAAACCGCCATCTTCCGCAAACTAGGAGACCTGCCGTCCTTCCTCGGCACGCTGAAGCTTCCACAGGTGTCTATTCCGGATTGGCCATTCACACCAACTACCCCTGGCCTACCCTTTGCCCCACAATGGCATAAGCAAGTTTGCAAATGCAATTCCAAGCCTTGGCCTCAACGGGCCCCGTAGGATTGAACCCGACCTGATCAAATTTGATGCTTTACTTTCTTTGCCTTTACAGGGACTACCCCTGTGACAACACAGGGCTGACGCAGACATGATACCACTACAGTATGCCCCCCCCCCTGTATGTATGTTACTATTACAGTTTTTGAGGCTTATTTTGAACTTTCTCATCCCCTTCATGACCAATTCTATGCATCACCATTTTAATGGTAATATACAGTATGTTTATTGGTTCTGTTTCTTATTTGATTCCCCGTGCAGCCAGGGACCAGGGGGCTACTCTGCCCAGTGAGTTTCCCCTGCACCCCCTCCTTAAAAGATTTTTTTTTCCAGTGCCATTATGGACACTGTATGCCACGCTGTAAGGTCTTTTTGTCCTTTTACTTGCAGTTTCTTTGGAGCCACCTAGTGGCCTTTTTTGTTTATGTTCAACTTTTTTAAAATTTGATATGTTGGTCTTCTTCCAGAGTGAATCTTTCTCGACACTCCTGTTTATGGATATGGGGACAACGAACACGACCAAACCAATTGCTTATATATTAACTTGGTCCTACTGACCTGTGTCACCCCCGCTTTTTCTTTTTGTCTACTTTCTCCTCTTTCCTCCCTTTCCCCCCTGTCTGCATCTTTTCACTTTCCCTCTCTGGGCCTCCCATGGCCTTACTTTCCTCTCCAAGAGCTGCTGACCTATGAGACATCTGACATGTCTAACTCCTCCCCTCCCCACCATGCCAAGTCATATCATGGCTTCTGTTTGCCCGATTGCTTTAGCATCTTTCAACTGCAGGGGGTTTAACACACTGGAGAAGCGGAGCCAGATTCTCTATCACTTTCATAAAATGCGCTCAAATATTTTATTACTACAGGAAACACAATTCCGTACGGACTCTGTAAATGCCCAACAGGTACTATTATTTACAATAGTACCACAGTACTAACCCCCAGGCCAAATCTAAGGGAGTATCCATCGCCTTCCATAAATCTTTCAATCCTGACGTCCTAGACTCCCTTGTTGATGTAGCTGGTCGCTTAATTTTCCTGAAACTAAACAATTTTTTTCTTCACAGTGGCCAACATATATGTACCTAACGTGGATCAGGCTCGGTTCCTCTCATCCGTTCTCACCAGACTATTCTCATTCGGGCTCCCTGCTTTATCATCGGTGGAGATCTCAACATCGCCATGTCCCCGTCTGCAGACACATCCTCGGGTAAGTCCTCTGTTCCATTCTCTACACTGACACGCATCAAAGCCCTACTACACTCCTCCCACCTGGCGTGTCCAGCATCCCACAGAGAGGGATTACAGCCATTATTCAGCAGTACACAACTCCTACAGCAGACTCGACCATTTTCTAATATCCCAATCTCTACTAGATACCCCCATCCAGGCATCCCTGGGTCACCTACTCTGGTCCGACCACGCACCGGTCTATTTGACCCTAGCACGCCCCCCCAGCATCTCGTAAAGGTACACAATAGAGGCTCAATGACAATCTATTACGGGACTCCGTCTGTGTAGCGGACATCTCCAAAACCATTCGGAACTTTATCTCCGACCACTCCTCCGACACTACCTCCCCTCTCATTCAATGGGAGACCCTGAAATGCGTGGTTCGGGGGTATACAACACGGCTCCCACCTCAAACGGATACAAATGGATAATATCCGTCGTCTCCTCTTCACTATAGCAAAACTCGAACCTCTCCACAAACGAGATTTAGACCCTGCCATTTTTGTCCATTTATCGAATGCCCGTAGAGATCTACTCCAACTATTAGACTTACATTCCTTGATAGCCTCAAGACAGGGCACGCAATTATCACTATTCCTTAGTCAACAAATGCGGCAAACGCCTGGCACGGGTCCTCCATCCTAGGCCACCCCGATACTCCATTCCCTTTATCACCCATCTCAATCAAAATAAGACGTTCAACACGAAAGGCATATCCTCTGCCTTTTGAGAATACTACTCCCAACTCTACAACCTACCACCTACAAACCCAAACACACGTACTACCTCCTCGGGCAACAAAATGTGAGACTACATTATGGAAATGGCGCTACCCACAATCAACACACTAGATGCTGTAGCGCTCGACAAACCCTTGGTCGCGCCTGAATTTATAGGCGCCATCAAAGACCTAAAGATAGGCAAATGTCCTGGCCCAGAAGGGTAACCCGCCCCCCCCCCCCCCATTTTTATAAAACTCCCCTTCAATTAGCTCCACTTATGACTAAGGCTTTCAATACCATAGACGATTTCCACCCGCCACCTAAAGATTTATTGTCCGCTAATATCTCCATAATACCCAAGCCAGGCAAAGGCCCATCCCAATGTAGCAGCTACCAGCCAATATCTCTGCTCAACATGGACCTTTTTTTTTTTTTTTTTTTTTTATAACTTTATTTTGGGAGTGCAGATTATACATAGAATTCAACAATACAGTACGACAGTTATCTGTTTCTGTTAGTATTTATCACAAACAAAAATTAAAAGAATTTCAAGTATATATTGGTTTAATAACAGGCATGGTTCCTTTGAAATGTGCTATTAAGGCAGGTAGTCGTAGGTTAACGGTTCCAGCTTGATTTATCCATCAGTGCTGAGGAGAGTGCCCTCCATCCGCAATTAAATAGTAAGCTTAAACTAAGCATAATTCAAGCGAAGGTGCTCCAACATTGCCTTATGACTAACTATGTGACTTCCCAAGGAATCGCACCAGTCTATCCCTGTTATCTGAGTAGCGCTCTGCCATTTTTTGGTGAATTAAGTCTATGTATTGCATTATACAAAAAATTATGGTGTTCATTCCCACGAACATAGGATTGGCACCATAATGGAATACTGCAATCCGGGGGTTTTTTCTTATTTTTTACCCTCTTCCCCCCCTACTGATGGGGAAAAGAGGCAAAGGACACTAGTAGTGTCAAAGGGAGAAAAAGGAAGTAAGAATAAGGGGAAACAGAAGTGGAGAAACAAAAAGAAAGGAGAGGTAGGTATAGGGCTCTGGAGAGACCGACGACCCGTGTCTCCGAAGCATCCAGGGGACAGACACCTATGTGTACAAGTTGTATTCATCTGAAAAGCGGAACATATTCCAACGTGTCCACCGGGTGCTATGCTCCTCCTCTTTTTCCCTGATAGCAGCTGTGAGGCTCTCCATTTGCTGAATATCACAGACCCTGCTAAACCATTGTGTCATTGTTGGAATGGACCGCTGCTTCCACATGCTGGGAATACACGCCCTAGCCGCGTTCAAGAGGTGTTTCAGCAAAGATTTGCGATACCGCTTGCTAAACATCGGAGTCAGATTCAGGAGTACTGCCGCTGGATTGTTCTGGAGAGACACATCAGTGAGTCTGTGAATGATTTCCAACACTTGTCTCCAGAAAGGAGTCAAGGCCGGACATTCCCAGAAGATGTGGATCAGTGTGCCAGTTTGTGTGCTACATCTCCAGCACAGAGGGCTGTGCCCCGGGAAAATGAATGCCAGCACCGAAGGGGTCCTGTACCATCGTGTCAGAATTTTGAAGGTAACTTCTTGGTATTTACTACATAAAGAAGATTTATGTGCAAAGAAGAGGATTCGAGTCTTTTGGTCTTCTGTAAACGTGATGTTTAGGTCCCTCTCCCACTTCCCCAAGTAAGGGGGATCCTGTTGAGACGTATGGTTCAGTAGAATGTTGTATGAGAGAGAGAGAGATTTTCGAATTGGCTCCTCGCCCATGCACAACTCCTCAAAAGGTGTAGGTTGTCTACAGAAACCCTCGACCTCTGGAAGGGATCTGAGAAAATGTGACAGTTGTAGGATCTTCCATCTGCCTAGTATGGAGTTGTTAAAGCTAGGGTATGTGTTAGAAGGGTCATTCCAACCCGTCGATCCACAAAAAGTGGAGGCTCTGACTAGACTCCGATCCGAGTGGAGCCAAAAGGATCTATCGGATAGGCCTGGATGGAAATCCAGGTGTCCAATTATGGGTGTCATTGGAGAGGGAAAATTGGGCGTCTCCGCCACTCTGGAGTATCTACGGTGTTCCTCCAAGGTGGTATCGAGCAATGGGTGGGAAGGCAAAAATCTGGAAGAGCGAGTTCCACTCCCAGGTAAACCCTCAATAGGAAACGGAATTGTTTCCTGTTCTAATCCAATCCATAGCTTGTGTGATGAGTGTCTGCACCAGTCTACAATTCTGTTCATGTGGACTGCTGTGTAATAAAGAGCTGGGTCAGGGAGGCCAACGCCTCCTCTCAGTTTTGGTCTCTGTAATAGGGATCTCTTGAGCCTCGGTGGTTTGCCCTGCCAGACATATCTAGCGAACACTGATCGTAACTTACGGAAGAATTCCTGTAGAATCCTAACAGGCAATGCCTGGAGGAGGTAGAGTAGAACATTCGGCATGATGTTCATTTTTAATACATTGCATCTGCCGAACCATGAGATCGCCAGCCCCCTCCACCTGTCTAGGTCTGAGGAGAACACATTCAGGAGTGGTTGAAAATTGAGTTGATAAATAAGGTGTAGATCAGAGGGGATTTTTGTACCTAAATATTTGATGGCCTGAGGAGACCACCTGAAGGGGAAATTACTGCTAATAGAGGCCCGGGAACTAGAGGTGAGAGTGATATTTAACGCTTCTGACTTTTGGAGGTTAATTTTGAAATCCGATAGTTCCCCGTATTTACCTATTGCCGATAGTAAGTTTGGGATGGACGTATGAGGATCTGAGATGTAGAATAACAGATCGTCCGCATACGCGGCAATTTTATGATGATAAGTACTCGTCTCGAGTCCCTTGATATTCGGGTTAAGCCTTATGTGCTGTAATAAGGGCTCTAGTGCCATTATAAAGAGGAGCGGGGAAAGTGGGCATCCTTGCCTCGTGCCGTTGCTTATCTTAAAGGGGCTAGAGGTAATCCCATTTATTCTTACTGTTGCCGTGGGAGAGCAATATATGGCAGAAATCCATGATAACATGGAAGCTGGCATGCCAAAACGTCGCAGGGTGGCCAAGAGGAAAGTCCAATTCACCCTGTCAAACGCCTTTTCGGCGTCTGTAGATAACAAAATGAATGGGATGTTGAGGCGTTTAGCTCTAGCCACTACATTGATCATCCTGATGGTATTATCTCGCGCCTCTCTGTTACGGATAAAGCCTGCTTGGTCTAGAGGGATTATACGTTGGAGAACTGAGCCTATTCGCTCTGCCAGGATTTTTGTGAATAGCTTCAGATCACAATTAAGAAGGGAGATAGGTCTGTAACTCGCGCACATCAGCAGGTCTTTTTCAGGCTTAGGGATGACAGTTATACTGGCTTGCAGGATATCTGAAGGTATGGCATGATTATCCAATATAGCATTGAAAGCAGTAACGAAGTGAGCTGCCAGTTGAGTTTGGAAAGTTTTATAATAGGTGATGGTGAAACCATCAGGGCCTGGTGCTTTCCTTGTCGGAGTGTTAGCTAAAGCTTTTGTGAGCTCATCTGGGGTAATAGGCTGCGAGAGCAAGTCAACTTCCTCCTCATTAAGGGAAGGTAGTTTCGCAGCTGCGAGATACGCCTCTATAGATTCTACACTATTTTGGTTTCGTTCCCCCGAGGGAGAGGAATGTAAGTTGTACAGGGCTTCATAGAATACCCTGAAAGACTCTGCCATTTCTGCGGAATCGTGAATCTTGGATCCTGTGGGTGAAGATAAGGCAGTGATGTAGGAAAGGTTGCGTTGGGTCCGTATAGCATTTGCAAGTGTTCTGCTGCACTTATCTCCAAATTCGTAAAAGGTTCTACGTATCCTCAAGAGGTTATTCTTAGCGTGGAACAGAGAATGCTCTCTGATTTGCTCTCGGAGCCTGGTCACCTCTCCCTCCGTGGCTTTATCTGGATGGTGTTTGTGTCGTTTTTCACAGTCATTTAATTTTACTAGTAAGTCAGATAGCATTTTTTCTCTGGCTACTTTGAGTCTGTGACCATGTTTAATAAATATTCCTCTTATATAACATTTATGCGCTGACCAAATAGTTAGCGGATTGGGGACCGATTGTTTGTTACTCTCGAAAAAGAGATTCAGTTCTCGCAGAATGTCTGCTCTCACCTCAGGGTCTTGGATAAGAGATTCGTTTAGACGCCAGGTGCCTCTCTTGGGAGCCGGGCGTTTCCAATTTAGGATCAAAGAGATCGGAGCATGATCTGAAAGAGCGATGTGCCCAATCTGTGCCCCTGAGACAAGTGGAATAGTGGCGTGGGAGACCAGGAAGAGGTCAATCCTGGAATATGAGTTGTGGACAGCCGAGAAAAAGGTGTAATCTCTCTCCTGCGGATGAAGAATCTGCCATATGTCAACTAAGCGATAAGAATGCATTAGCTCCCTGATTCGGTTCCGGCATCGCAGAGAAAGGGCCGAGGATCCCGACGATGTGTCTTTATGGGGATCTATGGTAAGGTTAAGGTCTCCCCCCTAACACTAGTGTTCCCTCTGTGAAGGAAGCCAAGGCGTCCAAGCATGATTCAAGTACAGACAATTGGTCCACATTTGGCAAGTACAGGTTCGCAAAAGTAAATGTCTGTGACTGGATAGTACCTTTGACAAAAAGGTATCTACCTTCCGGGTAAGCATGGAGGTCCCCCAGCTGCCAAGGCAAAGTTTTAGTCAGGAGGATACTTGTCCCTTTAGACTTTGAGGAAGGTGAAGCACTGTGGTACACTATCGGTAAATGTTTGCTGTGGAGTTTAGGGATACAGTCAGCCCGAAAATGGGCCTCCTGTAAGAACACAATTTGGGGTCTCTGTCTCCAAAGATCCGAAAGACAACTAGAACGCTTCTCTGGAGCATTTAGGCCCTTCACATTCCAGGATACAAACTTCAGAGACATGTCTGATAGAACGGAGCCGGGTCGCCAGACCTCTCCAGAACTCGGAACTATTAGAGATACAGAGAAAGAAAGAAAAAAAAAAAGGGGGAGGGGGAAAATAGATTAGAGTAAAAGAGTTGCAGTAAAAGAGTGGTGAGAGACACAGATAGAGGCAAGAAAAATAAAAAGAAGAATCGAAGGACAAAAAAATGGGGAGAAGCAGGAATAATCTAAGACTCCAATCGGAGAATTACTGCCTAATTGGGCAGCTAGGGCCTAGTTGGGGAAGAGGTAGGGCACTTCAGAGTTCGGGCTCCCCGAACGCGAGTCGCCCTCCAGGCCACCTCTCAGTAGGAGCGGTCCCGTCCGGAACCGCCTTGGTACATTAGACTTCATTGAAAAGAGATAGCTCTTTAGAAACACAGAACATATAACCCTATGACATTCAGTATATCATAACACATCTTAACGTTATAACCAGCAACAATAAGACATTGAGTAAAGCCTTAATTAAAAGAACTATATCAAATTCTGTTCTCCCATTATTAGCTCTGTTTACTAACTGGATCACTAAACCCACCGGGTCCCATCCAAGGGAGGGCAATCCAAAAACCCTTACCCGAGTCTCCATATCTGTGAAAGTCAGTTTCCACCTGAAACTATCTCAGGGTCCCGAGGTAGGGTAGTTGGTAAGTAGTAGGGGTGGATAAGGGAGGGGGTGAGGAAGGGAAAAAGGGAGGGTAAATATGGGGGAGGGTGGGAAAAGGGGAGGGGTAGGGGGGGGAAGTAGTGGACCATTAGTTAGATAATAACCTCTCTATACAGATATTCATCCTTTGTTATTCTAAGAAATTCCCACTCTTGATATCAGCTAGTCCCTCTTTATCCCCTCTTAGAGGTTAAACTCATTTCAGCGGTAAGCATCAAAATGATTAAACAGTGTGAACTATTTGTACCCTTTTCTGTGTCTGGTAATGTGGTACCGGTTGATAAACAAAAATCAATGAGGGATTGCTAAACTATTATCGACAGAGTCTGTTATTTCTAGCTTACAACAATAACGACGGACATATTCTGTGTCTTCTTAAGGACGATCCCTCCTGTGGGGCCCGCTTACTTGACTGCGTACTTTCCCTCCGTTCCTGGTAAAAAAAAAAAAGGGAAAAAGAGGGGGGGGGATCCAAAACTATCCAGGATACTGGAGATTTAACTTGTCTCCATTGAGCCCCTAGGCCAGAGAGGTACGAGAAAGTCAAACCAGATGAGCATACGAAAGAGAACAACAGTAGGCAAGTAAATAGCCAAGTTCAGGCTTCAGAGCGACTTCATGCAACGACGCATCTGTAGGGTCCTGCGGGAAACATCTGGTAGGAGAGATATCTGGGCTCCATCAAAGTCAATATGCCCTCTACGCCAGGCTCTTTGGAGAATGCCCTCTTTAATAGAGTAATTATGCAGGCAACATAGAACATCTCTAGGCCTGTCCTCCACCGCATTTCTGGGGCCAAGGGTTCTGTGGACCCTGTCTATTGCGATAGGTGTTTCCGTCGGGCGCTCTAAGCAGTCATTAAATAGAGCAGTCACTGTCGTTTTTAAGTCCGCTTGCTGGGTCGCTTCTGGCAGACCGCGGATTCTTATGTTATGCCTACGGCTGCGGTTTTCCTGGTCATCTAGTATAGCTGTGCGATTTGGTCTGCCATCTCCTCTTTTGTGTCATTTAATTCTGTGAAGCCCTGCCGCAGGGTTGTAGTTTCTTCCTCAATGGAAGCGACTCTTGAGGTGACTTCTGTTACTGATTGCTTAATTCCAGCAATCTCTCCTCGTAACGCTGCCTCCATTCTAAGTGCCACTGAGTCCAGGTCATCTCTTGTGGGCAGCTTTTGCAATAGAGCCCATAATGTCTGTTCTCCAGTAAACATAGATGGGGGCATATGTGCAGGCAGAAACAGTGGGGCAGAGCTCATGGAAGTTTGCTGTAAGATGGGCAGAGGCGCACCAGGGGTTAAACTCTGTGACTGGGAGCGTTGTATGTCATGTGAATCTCACTGCGGTGTGCAGCTGGGTTCTCCTCCCGGGCTTGTAAATGATGTGAGTGATAGTGAGCGGGGGAGGCAGGGGCAAAGGTCGCTACTCGGTGAGAACGGCAGCATGTCATTACCCTGGTCTTGTCTCCCTCCTCCTCCTGTCGGCGCGCCATGCTCCTCACCTTCATCTGTGCTCGGCGCCATCTTAGGAAGGTCCGGTGTAGAAGCCGCCGGCTGTTTCGGCACCAGGTATCTCTCCATTCCGCTCTCCGCTCACACAACACAGCTGAGCAGTCTTCCCTGGCCGAGAGGATAATCTGAGAGTCCAAAATGTGGGGTTTTTCTGTGCAGGTGATCTGTGAACAAGCCACGACCTGGGAGCCCTCTGAGAAACACGGCTTCACTCTTCCATGCCGAGACCACGCCCCGACTCCAAGATTAAAGGCTGATGATCTGCTAGAATTAAAATCAGCTCCATACTTCCTGTTTGGGCTGACAACACAGGGTCTTTTTGCTCTGAAATCATAATCGACATTGTCAGCCCTTCAACATGGACCTTAAACTGTTCGCAAAGGTATTGGCCAACCGCTTATCCCCTCTACTCCCAGGAGTGATCCATAACGACCAAGTGGGATTTGTCCCGGGTCGCGAGGCAAGGGACAAGACCACCAAAACTATTCACCTCATCTCCTTTAGCAAAGACCTGAAAGCCTGCTTCCTCTACTTCAACGCTGAAAAAGCATTCGATAGAGTCAACTGGAGATTCCTCCAACTCTCTTATAACAGTTGGTCCTAGGAACAACCTATATCTCTAAGGTGATGTCCCAACCTTCTGCCTCGGTCTTGGTAAATGGCACTGCCTCTGAGCCATTCAACATCACCAATGGCACTCGGCAGGGCTGTCCCTTTTCCCCCCTTCTATTTGTCATCGTTATAGAACACCTAGCCTGTGCCATTAGACATATGCCTCTATCCACGGTATCCAAACACCCTCCTCCCATTATAAACTGTCCTTAAATGCCGATGACCTCCTGGTTTATATACAACACCCGCATACCGTCCCTTTTCTTAGAATACCGTTGATTTGGCTCCTTTAGTAATTTCAAACTTAACATATCCAAGACCGAAGCCCTCAATATCTCTCTCCCCACCTCCACGATGTCCGCACTTCGGTCGAACTGTTCTCTTCAGTGGCAGACGAAGGGAGTATCTTACCTAGGGGTCATTATCCCCTCTAACCTCTCCAATCTATTGTCTTTAAATTATGTTCCTTTGCTCTCCCGCATACGGAAGGACTTGGAGGAATGGGGTGGTTCTTCCTTATGGATGGGCAGATCAATACAAACGATCCCCATTAAACGATCCCCATTATAGTTCCCAAATCCTTCCTTCCTTGTAATCCCTACGCTCACTCACTATTAGATTTATGTGGAACCGGGGGTTACCTAGGGTGATATTAGATTTATGTGGAACCGGGGGTTACCTAGGGTGAAATACAATTTGCTTACCCTTCCGAAGCTGCAGGGGGGAGCGGGCTTGCCTGACTACGAGACCTCCCACGTGGCACGCATCCTGGAGTGGTTCCCCCCGTCCCTTCCTAAAGGCTTCTGTCGCCATAGAACAGGACTTAGCTCCCGTAGACCTTCGGGCACTGCTATGGGGGTATAAAACCAATCTCACCCATATGCCCCCTCCCTCACCGCTAACGCTCGTCTCTTTTAGACTTTGGTATAATAGGGGTTTGTGTTCCACTCAGTTCTCTGATCCCTCTCCATTATCTCCCTTGTTTGACAACCCCGCTTTCCCCCAGGGTATAGGAACAATACTGGGTCCCTTTAAAAGGATTGGCTCCAAGCGCACCTTACAAGGGACACCTATCACACCGACAGGATACCGCGATTGGCTCACCACCCTCCACTTATCTACATTCGTTAAACATTTACATTCTTCCTCCCAAATCCACTGCTCCTATACAGAATTTGAACGGCTGTCCTCCCTCTCTGAGACACCCAGACACCTCCTCTCGACCATATATTGTCTCTTACAAGCTCTTACACATAATAATCTACCACCATACACCAGGATGTGGTCTGCAGACTTAGGAGAGGACATCACCCCTCTACATTACACAAAATTTTCTCATCCACCTCAGCATCTTGCTGGCAGTGTTCTACCTCTACAGGGACATACCTACATGTCTGGTGGGAATGCGAGAGGATCCGTCCCTTCTGGATTCAGGTATTTGAATGCTATAATAAAATTTATGATGAAACGCTGACACCTTCCCCTTAGATTGCCTTTCTCTCTATACTCCATGGGTCAATAACATCACAGAAACGGAACCTCCTCCGTTTCTTTATGTCCTCAGCTAGACAGCTCATCCCATCATTTTGGAAGTTATCCACCACTCCTCCCTTATCACAATGGGTCTCAATTATGAACGACACCATGAGGGGGGCGTGGCCTGACCGGGGTCTGGATAGGACATGTTGCTACAGAGCTCCTGCCATCCTGCTGCAGCATCCTTGGCATCCATCCTCCAGCAAAGCGATCCTGCTTCACACGCAGCATCCAAAGCTCAACAGACGGCCATCGCGCCGCTCGAGGCTGATATTGCAGCGTTTCTCAGTGTTTGAGGCCACCTGGGGGACAGGCCGTGGCTCCAGCCTAACTCCGGGAGCAGCAGCCATCGTGCTACACACCCGGCTGCAGTGCTGGCGCTAAATCCTGGCCTCCCAGACCACCCTCTACACGGCTCTTCCCCCACACAACCACCAGAGCCCACCCGTGACACTCACTGACACCCCTCCACAGCGGCCAGCAGGCGAAATAACAGCTCTGGCTCTGTGAACATCTTGCTGCACCCGGCGCTCACTATTCTGACTCCACTGAGACCGGTAAGCCAGCCCTGGAGGCTAGAGCACTCTGGCCGGCCAGGCTGTGACCCCCAAGGATGGACAGGTGTACTCTACCCTGTGACAGGAGTTGAAATCGCAGCCGTAGGGGGCACATGCGCGTGAGTAAGGAAGATGGCTGCCTGATTCCCCTGCTCCACGCCGACGGAAGAGTAAACCTCGGCTAGGAAAGCACAGCCCGCACCCAGCATACACTGAAAGCTTCCTGCAGCTTCGGAACACATCAGGCATCTGGCAGTTATGTACCACTCGACAAAGAACCGTTAACAGTATAATACACAGCCCAAATCAGCTCCGGCCTCAGGGAAGGGGAAAAAGACAATAGCACCCGATCCTCCGGAGCCTGACGACTCCTCACAACACTCGGCAGTGGACCCTGCCTCCCCAGCTGACAGCCTGCACCAGTTCCCTATGGACCTGGTAAGTCCTCTGCATGCAGACTCAGATGCCCTGCTGAACAGATGTCGCTCCATTGTGAGAAATGAAATCACACAGGCCTCACGCAAGCTCTCCTCTGACCTTGTAAAAGGACTTAAAGAGATAGGCCACCACTACCATTAGAGCAAAGAATGGACTTGGCAACCACTGTCCTTGAAGGCCATGAAAAAGAGGTGGATAAATTGTCTGCAGAGCTTGAGTCCCTGCGAGACAAACTAGAAGATGCTGAAAATAGGGCCCGCAGGGATAATCTTTGTATCCATAGTGTCCTGGAAAAAAATTCTGATTTGCAGGGTACAGCAAATGCCTTTTTCCAGGAGCTAGCACCTGAGATACCCCTGGAGAGACTGGAATTTGACCGTATACACAGATCCCTAATGCCCAAACCGTCAGAAGGCCCCCCAAGTGATGTCATCATCATGTTCCATTTTACTGCACCAAGGAGCGACTCCTCCAAGCTGCACAGGAACCACAAGACCTCTCTTTCCAGGGTAACCCCCTTCAGCTTTTTGCGGATCTCTCTCCCGTAACCATTGCTAGGAGAAGGGGCCTGAAACCCTACCTCCAGATTCTGCAGACCCAAGGGATCAAATATAGATGGGGGTTCCCTTTTTAAGCTTTCATTTTCACATCTCGGTCACCAGTTCCACACATCCTCCCCCTCCGACCTGAAACCTCATTTCCAGGAACTGCAGCTGGATATACCACCTTCCCAGGGAGATGCACCTTCTTCTTCCTCCAGTCCCAGATCCTCTTCGCCAGGCCCCCCAGTCCCTCCAAAGGTCTCAACCCAACTTGCAGGCCTTGCGTGACCTGCAGGCCCAAAGGTTCTTAGCAGGCCCTAAGGGCTGATGTAACCTCTCATGTTGATGGATCTACACAGAAAAGTTACGAATGACTCCATGAAGTCCTAAGACTGCCTCCTACTGCTTTCGGACCTACACTATGTGTAGCACCCGCTGATACCCAGCATTGTTGTTACTGAGTCGGTAATAGACAGAACTGATCTCACAGATGCTAGTTTTTTTCCCTTTATTTGAACCTGAACTGACACTCAACTTCTTGTAAGAACTTCACAGAACTGGGCCCCCCCTGAGGCGCCCCAACTGCGAGATGGTGCCTCCGGGATATGTCGGCCTTACTGATGCGAGACATTGAGCCCTTAATCTGTCATGACACTTTGGCCCCCTTTGCAGGGGTCCTACGTGGCGGCTGCGGAGTGTTCAGCTTGCTGCTTACTGCCACCTCTGTAGAGGGATGCACTCACACCCTGTTAAACAGCGGAATAACAGAACTCTGACAGGTTCTACGTTGTTCTATCTTGCTCTGTCGAGTTTTGTTTTTACCTGATGCAAACATCCTGGTTCTCTAAGCTCTCCAGCAGCCGTAAATGTGCTGCGGACTGCTGACAGTAGTCTCTCGCCCCTGCTGGGAGGTAGGTGGGTTTCAAAATATGTTGTCATTTCCTCACCCTGTTAAAATTCGGAACACAATGCTCCCATTGCAGAAAAGTTTACACATTCTCTACAAAGTCATGACCTGGTAGATATCTGGAGGGAGCTACACCCCATTGGCAGTGACCAGGCCCGGATTGGCCATAGGGCAAACCGGGCATTTGCCCGGTGGGCCGCGGCCGCTGGGGCCGCCAGGCTGCAAGTCCTTGCATGGCCCAAGGCTTGAGCCTCTCCGCGGCCGCCCGGAGCTCAGCCATCGGCGCCGGGGGGAGGAGCTAAATGAGACGCCTTCGGCCTCACCACGGCTGCACGGCCGCACGTATAGGTCAGCCGTCAGTGCCGGGGGGAGGAGCCAGAGCAGACACCTTGGAGCCTGTGTTATGTCGAGAGGTGCCGGAACATAAAACGTAAGTCCAGCCTCCCCTGTGAACTAGATAGGAGGATCGGTGGGGGCGGCTGCATATAGAACAATTATTTTCTCCATCTTCCTCCTGCAGTCTCGGAATGCCTGTGAGAGGTAGAGGAGAAGCAGGCATTCCGAGACTGCAGGAGGAAGATGGAGAAAATGATTCTTCTATATGCAGCCGCCCCCACCGATCCTCCTATCCTGCTTCTCTCTGCTGCTCCCGCAGGGCTCTCCACCGCACCCATACTCTCTGCTGACCCCGTGCTCTCCACATCACCCCCATGCTCTCTGCCACCCCCATACTCTCCACCCCCCCCCCATACTCTCCACCTCCCCCCCATACTCTCTGCCACCCCCCATGCTGTCTGCCACCCCCCATGCTGTCTGCCTCCCCCCATGCTGTCTGCCTCCCCCCATGCTGTCTGCCTCCCCCCATGATGTCTGCCTCCCCCCATGATGTCTGCCTCCCCCCATGCTCTCTGCCTCCCCCCATGCTCTCTGCCACCCCCATGCTCTCTGCCACCCCCCATGCTCTCTGCCACCCCCATGCTCTCTGCCACCCCCATGCTCTCTGCCACCCCCATGCTCTCTGCCACCCCCCATACTCTCCACCCCCCATACTCTCCACCCCCCCATACTCTCCACCTCCCCCAGATACTCTCCACCTCCCCCCATGCTCTCTGCCACCCCCTCATACTCTCCACCTCCCCCCATGCTCTCTGCCACCCCACATGCTCTCCACCTCCCCCCCATGCTCTCTGCCACCCCCCATGCTCTCTGCCACCCCCCATGCTCTCTACCACCCCCCATGCTCTCTGCCACCCCCCATGCTCTCTGCCACCCCCCATGCTCTCCGCCACCCCCCATGCTCTCCACCTACCCCCCATACTCTCCACCTACCCCCCATACGCTCCACCTACCCCCCATACTCTCCACCTCCCCCCATACGCTCCACCTCCCCCCCATGCTCTCTGCCACCCCCTCATAGTCTCCACCTTCCCCCATACTCTCCACCTCCCCCCATACTCTCCACCTCCCCCCATACTCTCCACCTCCCCCCATACTCTCCACCTCCCGCCATGCTCTCCGCCACCCCCCATGCTCTCCGCCACCCCCCATGCTCTCCGCCACCCCCCATGCTCTCCGCCACCCCCCATGCTCTCCGCCACCCCCCATGCTCTCTGCCACCCCCCATGCTCTCTGCCACCCCCTCATACTCTCCACCTCCCCCCATGCTCTCTGCCACCCTCTCATACTCTCCACCTCCCCCCCTCTCATACTCTCCACCTCCCCCATGCTCTCTGCCACCCCCCATGCTCTCTGCCACCCCCCATGCTCTCTGCCACCCCCCATGCTCTCTGCCACCCCCCATGCTCTCTGCCACCCCCCCATGCTCTCCACCTTCCCCCATGCTCTCCACCTTCCCCCATGCTCTCTGCCTTCCCCCATGCTCTCCGCCTTCCCCCATGCTCTCCGCCACCCCCCATACTCTCCACCTCCCCCATACGCTCCTCCTCCCCCCCATACGCTCCACCTCCCCCCCCATACGCTCCACCTCCCCCCCATACTCTCCACCTCCCCCCATACGCTCCACCTACCCCCCATACTCTCCACCTCCCCCCATACGCTCCACCTCCCCCCCATGCTCTCTGCCACCCCCTCATAGTCTCCAGCTCCCCCCATGCACTCTGCCACCCCCCATGCTCTCTGCCACCCCCCATGCTCTCTGCCACCCCCCATGCTCTCTGCCACCCCCCATACTCTCTGCCACCCCCCCATACTCTCCACCTCCCCCCGATGCTCTCCACCTCCCTCCATGCTCTCTGCCACCCCCCCATACGCTCCACCTCCCTCCCATACGCTCCACCTCCCCCCCATGCTCTCTGCCACCCCCTCAAACTCTCCACCTCCCCCCCATACTCTCCACCTCCCCCCATACGCTCCACCCCCCCCATACGCTCCACCTCCCCCCCATGCGCTCCACCTCCCCCCCATGCGCTCCACCTCCCCCCCCATGCACTCCACCCCCCCCCATGCACTCCACCTCCCCCCCATGCACTCCACCCCCCCCCCATGCTCTCCACCTCCCCCCCCCATGCTCTCCACCTCCCCCCCATGCTCTCCACCTCCCCCCCATGCTCTCCACCTCCCCCCCATGCTCTCCACCTCCCCCTCATGCTCTCCACCTCCCCCCCATGCTCTCCACCTCCCCCCATGCTCTCCACCTCCCCCCCTGCTCTCCGCCACTCCCCCCTGTGCTCTTCCGGTCTTCCCATCACCCCATGCTCTCCGCCAGCCCTCCTGTGCTGTCCACATCCCCCATGCTCTCCGTTGTCCTCACTGGGCTCTCCGCTGCCCCCCTGTGCTCTCCTCTTCCTCCCTGTGTTCTCTGCCTCTCCCCTGTGCTCTCGCCCCACCCCATGTTCTCAAGGTTCTTCCCTGTGCTCTCCAACCCCCATGCTCTTTCCTGGTCGCACCCCCCCCCCTCCACACCTCTGCTGGGTTCCCCCCTCCCCTCTCTCAGGGGATCTGTCAGGGTGGAGAGTCGGGAAGGGGCCGGTTAACATGTCATGGGCTGCTCAATCCAAAATGCCCGGGCCTATTTTTTGTCCCAGTCCGGGCCTGGCAGTGACTATACCCATTACTCCCATCCCCATCATTCCCATTCCAGAATTGACCATATGTTTGTTCAGAGGAAACATCTCCCCCTGGTTGTGTCTGCTTCAATTCTCCTGGACAGACCATGACCCTGTTTTGGTCATATGCCACTCACTACTCAGAAAAGTGCAATATTCCCCTCGGACTATGAATGACCACTCTTATCTTTTAAATAAGTCCTCACCGATATTTCTCAAGCCTCAGTGGAATATTTCAGGCTTAACGCTGGGTCGGTTTCCTCCAAGGTGACTCTCTGGGAAGCATACAAAGCGGTACTCTGGGGGCATATAATTCAAATGGCAGCAAAACGCAAGAGAGAATGCGGCACTCTTTAGAAGCGTGCCTAGACTCCCTATCCACAATTTTTAAACAGTCCCCTGCTCCGGCTAATCCTAAATTATTAGATGGGGCGCGTACAGAACTCGACCTATGCAGAGGCAGAACGTACAGCGCCAGAAATGGTATGCCAAAGCCAACAGACCCAACTCAATTCTGGCCAATAGGCTGCACACCTTTACCCCAAAGCACAACCCTATCACTCTTTGCACTAGACATAATGTCCTCACAGGTAATCCATTGAAAGTGTTGGAAGAATTTAGACACCAACAGCAAACGTCCAGGCCCGGATGGCTTCACAGCCCTTTACTGTAGTTAGCAGACGTCTTAGCCCCCTCATTTAACGACTATGTTCAATGCAGTAAAAGATGGCTATGCACTCACCCCTAACCTCTTGACTGCCAATATTGTTATGATTCCAAAACCCAACCATGACCACTCATCTTGGACCAACTTTAAGCCCATCTCACTTAATAATGTACACATTAAAATACTGACCAAGATCCTGGCCAATCGTTTAAACTCCTTCTTACCACCGCTGGTCAAAGAGGACCAGGTGGGGTTCGTCTCTGGGCGACAAGCAGGAGACGCTATTAGACGTATAATACAACTTCAGCACATAGCCCATAGCTGGTCTATTGACATGAACAAGGCCTTCAACACTTTGTCCTGGCCTTACCTGACGATGGTACTCGGCCACTATGGCTTTGGATAGTCATTCTTGCAATGGGGTAATGGCACTATATGACTCCCCCCAGTCTAAGGTCAAAATACTATGGTTTCAAGTCAGTTCTCTTTTCCATTAGGAGGGGAACTCGGCAAGGCTGCCCACTCTCCCCACTCCTATTTATTTTGGCCATGGAACCGTTGGCAGAGGCAATCCTCTCTCACCCGGACATAACTGGTGTTGAGATAGCAGGCACACCCTATCACTGTTCGCCGATGATATCCTTCTAACCCTAACAAACCCTCTATTGCCTCTCTCTCTGGCTTGCCTGATTTCTCCTCATCTACCTCATCTACCCTTACTTCAATTTCTCCAGTGCCCATTGTTCCCACCAGGCTGCGAAAATCCCCAGCAGTTCTCCTGGTCAGATGGGAGACAAACGGTCAGACAAACGGTTACACGGACATCCACTCTTTTTTACCCCCACTAGGATATCATTTGAGGCTCTACGGCTCCTCTCACGATATCCCGTTACGCGAACACTACAGTTACCTACAGCCATTTTCTCCAGGGGCTTATAAAATTTCGACCAACCTAAGTTTACCCCCTTTGAGAACTTCTGCAGAGCTAGACCCCAAACCTCGGGTTTAAATATCACTGATCTATTCCTCTATTATTACCTCTAAAAAAACACAGACACGGCCCTATCACCTTCAATGGGAAAGGGAACTAGGGAAACAGCTAGATCCGGAGGACTGGCAGGTCATGACTTTTTTTTATTTTTTCTTTACTCCCTTTCTTTCTCCCCTTTGGTTTTCTTTCTCACCTTTGGCTTTGGACTTGGTTTTCCCCTTTTATTTTCTAAAAAATTTACATATGTTGTTTTTCACTATGAACATCAAGGCTAATTAGCCAGAAGACGGTGTTTTCACCTTATCGCAACAATGTTTAAGAGTTTAAGCTGTGGGCGATAGCCATTGGGCTGACTCATCATCCAAGTTTACTTGTGACTGTCTCTGGATTGTGATTTTTTTTCTATGTTGTTCTCTGTGTTATATGTAAAATTGATGACAAATATATTTTCAACCCTAAAAAAAAAAAAAAAAAAAGTTTTGCCTGTATAGGCCGATATATATATGTTTGGTAAAAAAATTGCAATAGGCGTATATTGATTGATTGGTTTGCACAAAAGTTATTGCATCTACAAACTATGAGAGATAGATTTAGGGACTTTTTTTTGTTTATACTAGTAATGGTGGTGATCTTGTATGGGTACGGCGATTCGCACAGGAGAGCCAATCTGCTACTATATAACGATGGCGGCCGGCCATAAATGGATAGAAAATGCAGCCAGTTTGGGGGCGCATGCGCGCGAGCGAAGGAGATGGCTGTCTGACTCCTCCGCTCCACGCCATCGGAACACACACACGCCGGCCTAACAAAGCACAGAGACAGCCGGAACGCAGCCCACACACCCCCCGGGCTCTGGATTACATCAGGCCGCCTCTGGTAATGCACAGAGCGGCCAAATACAAGCCTAAAAGCCGGCATTCTCATAGGCCCTCTTCGGCCACAGGCAGAGGCAGAAGCAAGATGGGGCCCGACCCTCCGGAGCCAAAGGACGCCACACAGCTCTCCACAGAGGACCCAGCGTCACCAGCTGACAGCCTTCACCAATTCCCCAAGGACCTGGTGAGTCCTCTCCCTGTAGACTCTGACGATCTGCTGGCCAAGTTCCGCAGTATAGTGCGGGATGAGATCACCGCGGCCTGGTGCGGGGCCTTAAAGAGCATGGTGCGGGGCCTTAAAGAGAGAGGCCACCGCACTAATCAACTAGAGCAGTGTATGGATCTGGCCACTACAGTGCTGCAGGGTCATGAGGAAGAGGTGGATAAAATGTCAGCGGAGATCGAATCCCTAAAGGACATATTGGAAGATGCAGAAAATAGGGCCCGCAGGGATAACCTCCTCATCCGCGGTATCCCAGAAGATATTACGGACCTCCAGGGTCCAAGAACTGGCCCCCGGTATCCCAGTGAACAGGTTGGAATTCGACCGTATTCATCGTTCCCTGGCCCCCAAGCCCACTGACAGTCCCCCGATGGACGTTATTATTAAATTCCCCTACTACCGCACAAAAGAAAAGCTTTTACATGCTGCTAGGGAACAGCAACTTCTCTTCCTCCAGCTGTTTGCTGGCCTCTCGCCGGTCACAATCGCCAGACCAAGAGGCCTCAAACCCTATCTCCAAATACTGCAAACCCAGGGGATCAGGTATAGATGGGGATTCCCGTTCAAGTTATCCTTGGGACGCCAGTTTCACGCTATATCCCCATCTGATCTAAGACGCCACTTTCAGGAATTACAGCTGGACCTGCCCCCGTCTTTATCAGATACTCCGTCCTCCTCTAGTAGACTTGGAACCTCGCAGCCTCCTCGCCAATCCACCCAAGCTTCCCAAGCCTCTCCATGCTCTCAACCCAGGTCACAGGCACTGCAAGACCTGCAGGCTCAACGCTTTCACAAAGCCAACAACGGCTGAAGCCGTTTCCTCGGTATCTTGGTGTGGCCTTGTTTCCCTTCCTGCCCGGCCCCCTTCCATGATCGATATACTTGGTGTTACCATCAACTTTGCTCCTCGAACATTATGGTACGTATTATTGATATTGATTCTCTGCTATAACTGTTCCTGGTCCTGAGACTGGCTCCAGTAATGAAGCTATGCATCCCGCCCCACCTGAGAGATGGCGGTCAGGGATCTTGACTTCCACATCCCCTAATCTAATAGGCTATATGGGTAGAGATTAGTGTTTACAAACATTTTTTATGTATGTACCATCATCCCTAAAGTAGTAAACCAAAAAATATGTAGAAAATGGGATTTTAAAGGTACCCCTGATATAGGAAAAAACATTATCTACTAAAAATATATCAAATATTTATTAAAGGAGTTTTACAAAAAAATACGATAAAATGTGAGAACGGTTTTACATTCACAGTCAAAGGTATACATCCTCAACCTAATATTGACAATGAAAAAAACTGTGGTCACCAAGAGTTCAAAGCATAACCACGTCCACATAATTTCAACATGTTTCGCCCAGAAGGCTTCATCAGGAAAATGGACGAGGCTTTTCAATTATTCAACAACAATATTCATGATAAAAAAAAACCTTGGATGTTCAAAAGAGAAAGAGAAGAAGGTAAATACACCGAAAAAATATACATAAAACATTCACATTTATCCAGCTTGAAAGCTATTTAGCTTGTGCAACCATAACTCCACCAAAACCACCCTCCAAAAACAAAAACAGAAACAAAAACAATCCCACCCCCCATCCCACTCCCCCCCAAAAAAAACCCCACCAACCCCCATCACACAGGCTCACACCCAACCCTCCCCTAGTACTCCCACCCAACACAACCACCGCGTCAACTCCATACCTCTATATAGAGTTCTGGGGAAGTCGCAGGATACGAGGCGTCAACTGAGAGAAGAGGGGAGGAGGGGTGCCCCTAGAATTGACTCCCCCCTGTGTAGTCCAGATGGATGCCTGATCACCCGTAGGGAGGGATGTATATTCTTATGGATGAAGACCATCACAGGCAAAAAGGATGATTGCGGTATCTGTAACAGATATCATAGATAGTAAAATTTCACACATATTGCGTGTGAGGAGAGAGGTAGACCACAAGACAAACTAGACAGTGGACACCACTCACCAACCCCCCGAAGAGTAGAAGAGTATTTGTATTGGGAGCTCATGAGGACTGAATGGCACAATATCAATTGTAAAAAGAGCACCTGTGCAGGAGAAGACAGAGCTGCTCCACAGTTTCTGAAAAAGTATATAAAATGCATGTAGCTATATTAAACTTTAATGCGACAAGGAACATATGTACGCTGCGGTTTTAAATCTTCAATCGCACCCGCTCACCTTGAAAAGATATCACATCGTTATGTAAGAAGCTACGTCACATTTCTATTGGCGCTGCTGAAAGGGCACCCTAAAGTAGTGGGCCACAAAAGATAATCACTTCCTATATTTAGAGAGAGAAAAAAAAAAAAGGGTTTGTTTAAAAGGAAATAGAGCACCAAAAGTGGTGCTTTGGTTTACAATTAGACATATCACAGAGTGCTGGACCGATTAACGGTCAATGTTTAGTTTTACCTGGTACCGGCGTCCATGTTTAGCATGAGCTCCCTGACTGCTAGCAAGCATCTGAATGTGTGGGGTTTAAATATCCCTCCCCATGGCGCCAAAATGCTGCACGTGTCATCACACTGCACCGGCGCCAAGCGGACGTAAAGGGGAAGTTCCTGGTCCAAGGATTGATGACCCGGAACCGCAAACTAACAGACCGGAAGTAAAACTACTTTTTTGTGCCCAAAACAGCACTAAGACTCCCTTTGGAGACAGTGGTGAGCCAAGAAAGAAAACTTGGACAGTTGGAAAGATGGCTGTGGGATACGGTTATACCGGTATGCCAAGGACTATAAGGAGACCTCAAGGCGGGCATATACTGGGTTGGCAACCCCCAGGAAAGAAAAGCCCAAGGGGGATGTATGTCCAACCTAGTATACACCCTTGGGCGTCCATACGGGGATCAAATGGCACTGAACTGGGGGGGGTAAAAACGAGGGAAAATAGAGCCTGGGGAGGGGTAAAAAAAAAAGGGGTTTCCCAAGGTTTGGGTGTGGTCATGATGGCACATTACAATATTTTGTCTACAACATTGTACCACTAATTTACATCCACATATGGAAAGCTGTATCAATATGCACATCATTACAACTGACTCAATATATGTTAGTATCCCTTTTCCAAAAGATGTATTGTTTCTAATAGAGGCAATTCTGGCCTAAACAAACAATCCAGAATTAGTCGCGAGAGAAATCGTAAACGTCTGGTGATCCCATGGTATACAAACGCAGTTAATGTTAACAAAACAAAGGAAAAGGAAAGACACTCAATGGGGCACATGCTCCCAAGAAGACAGGAGTGACCAGATCTAAAAAGGGGGGTGATGTTTATAGAAAAGGCTTATAGCTAATCCCCTCATTGAGGCCGGGGGACCGAGTAGCCTGTAAACCATAGATCCATCTCGTCTCCAATTGGAGACGTTTATTGTCTATATCACCTCCTCGTTCATGTTCTGGTATGTGTTCAAGGCTGAAAAAGCCGATAACTTTTAAATCAAAATTGTGGTATAGCCCCACATGACGGCTAATAGGTGTTTCCATCCTATGTTTGGATATAAGGGACACATGGTCCCTGATTCTACAAAAAAGTGGGCGCTTAGTTTTTCCCACGTAAAATGCCCCGCAATGACATTTCATTAGGTATACGGAACCAACCGATTGACAGTTTGTTCTATATTTGGGGGTCCAGATGTTATTGTTGGGAAGGATAACATTGTTCCCTTCTAAAATGAAGGGACAATAGTTACATCTGCCACAAGGGTAGGTGCCTGGTGATTTAGCCTTGAGTATAGTCTGATTGCGATAGTGGCTACTCACTAGAGTATCCCTCAAGGAGCGAGAGCGTTTGAAGGTGATCTCTGGATAGGGTCTAACGAATTTGGAAATTTTTTGATCAGCTGCCAATAGGTACCAGAACTTTTTATAGATATGTCGCACCTTTGCATGTTGTC
Organism: Lithobates septentrionalis; assembly: GCA_037952835.1. NCBI lineage: Eukaryota > Metazoa > Chordata > Amphibia > Anura > Ranidae > Lithobates > Lithobates septentrionalis. Next base: position 57,817 of record JBBDGP010002708.1, read on the forward strand.
TATTATATTTGGTAATCACTCTTGTTGATGTTGATACTTTATCGCATCTGGGTTTATATAGCAAAAGTTGTCTATTCTCGTTTTTTACCCTGTTAAATGCTTTTTTCAGACATGTTTTACTATATCCTCTAGCTAGGAGGCGATCGTGTAGCAAGTTTGCCTCCTTTTGGAAGTTTGTATCCAATGTGCAATTGCGTTTCAGTCGCAAGAATTGACTGAAAGGGATGCTTTTGATTAGTTTTTCAGGGTGCGAACTACTAGCATGCAGTAAGCTGTTGCCTGCTGAAGGTTTGCGATATAGTGTGGAACAGAGCATTCCTGTTTCGTTTATAAAGATCTCTACATGTAGGAAAGTAATTTTTGACTGGTCGAACATGTAAGTAAACTTAAGATTGTATGTGTTCACCTGTAGACCAACCAGGAACTCTAGTAGTTGTTCTTTTGATCCTGCCCACACCATGAAAACATCATCTATGTATTGATGCCATGATACAATCTTACCAATAAACTCTGCTTTGGATTCATCAAAGAAAAGGTCTCGTTCCCACCCCCCAGGTACAGGTTTGCGTAGGAGGGGGCACATTTTGCCACCATGTCCACGCCCTGTACCTGGAGGTAGTGGGAACTCTTAAACACAAAAATATTATAGTATAGTATAAAATTAAGAATTTCAATCACAAATTCGTTATACTTCCACGAGTCAAGATCTCGTTCATTCAAGAATTCTCGCACAACCTCCACACCTCTGGTATGAGGTATGGAGTTGTACAAGGCCTCTATATCGATCGCAACTAGCCAACATCCCTGAGGTAGCTGTAATCCATCCAATGTTTTCAGTAGCTCAATGGTATCCTTATCAAAGGAAAAAAGTCCCTTTACGTGGGGGTATAGATACTCATTCCACTAGTTGGCTGGCCTTTTCTGTCAGGGATCCGCAACCCGAAATGACCGATCAAAAACTCCAGGTACAGGGCGTGGCAATGGGGGCAAAATGTGCCCCCTCCTACGCAAACCTGTACCTGGGGGGGTGGGAACGAGACCTTTTCTTTGATGAATCCAAAGCAGAGTTTATTGGTAAGATTGTATCATGGCATCGATACATAGATGATGTTTTCATGGTGTGGGCAGGATCAAAAGAACAACTACTAGAGTTCCTGGTGGGTCTACAGGTGAACACATACAATCTTAAGTTTACTTACACGTTCGACCAGTCAAAAATTACTTTCCTAGATGTAGAGATCTTTATAAACGAAACAGGAATGCTCTGTTCCACACTATATCGCAAACCTTCAGCAGGCAACAGCTTACTGCATGCCAGTAGTTCGCACCCTGAAAAACTAATCAAAAGCATCCTTTTCAGTCAATTCTTGCGACTGAAACGCAATTGCACATTGGATACAGACTTCCAAAAGGAGGCAAACTTGCTACGCGATCGCCTCCTAGCTAGAGGATATAGTAAAACATGTCTGAAAAAAGCATTCAACAGGGTAAAAAACGAGAGTAGACAACTTTTGCTATATAAACCCAGACGCGATAAAGTATCGACATCAACAAGAGTGATTACCAAATATAATAGACAACATGCAAAGGTGCGACATATCTATAAAAAGTTCTGGTACCTATTGGCAGCTGATCAAAAAATTTCCAAATTCGTTAGACCCTATCCAGAGATCACCTTCAAACGTTTTCACTCCTTGAGGGATACTCTAGTGAGTAGCCACTATCGCAATCAGACTATACTCAAGTCTAAATCACCAGGCACCTACCCTTGTGGCAGATGTAACTATTGTCCCTTCATTTTAGAAGGGAACAATGTTATCCTTCCCAACAATAACATCTGGACCCCCAAATATAGAACAAACTGTCAATCGGTTGGTTCCGTATACCTAATGAAATGTCATTGCGGGGCATTTTACGTGGGAAAAACTAAGCGCCCACTTTTTTGTAGAATCATGGACCATGTGTCCCTTATCTCCAAACATAGGATGGAAACACCTATTAGCCGTCATGTGGGGCTATACCACAATTTTGATTTAAAAGTTATCGGCTTTTTCAGCCTTGAACACATACCAGAACATGAACGAGGAGGTGATATAGACAATAAACTTCTCCAATTGGAGATGAGATGGATCTATGGTTTACAGGCTACTCGGTCCCCCGGCCTCAATGAGGGGATTAGCTATAAGCCTTTTCTATAAACATCACCCCCCCTTTTTTGATCTGGTCACTCCTGTCTTCTTGGGAGCATGTGCCCCATTGAGTGTCTTTCCTTTTCCTTTGTTTTGTTAACATTTACTGCGTTTGTATACCATGGGATCACCAGACGTTTACGATTTCTCTCGCCACTAATTCTGGATTGTTTGTTTAGGCCAGAATTGCCTCTATTAGAAACAATACATCTTTTGGAAAAGGGATACTAACATATATTGAGTCAGTTGTAATGATGTGCATATTGATACAGCTTTCCATATGTGGATGTAAATTAGTGGTACAATGTTGTAGACAAATTATTGTAATGTGCAATCATGACCACACCCAAACCTTGGGAAACCCCTTTTTTTTCTTTTTCTTTTTTTACCCCTCCCCAGGCTCTATTTTCCCTCGTTTTTACACCCCCACCCCCCAGTTCAGTGCCATTTGATCCCTGTATGGACGCCCAAGGGTGTATACTAGGTTGGACATACATCAACCCTTGGGCTTTTCTTTCCTGGGGGTTGCCAACCCGGTATACGCCCGCCTTGAGGTCTCCTTATAGTCCTTGGCATACCGGTATAACCGTATCCCACAGCCATCTTTCCAACTGTCCAAGTTTTCTTTCTTGGCTCAGCACTGTCTCCAAAGAGAGTCTTAGTGCTGTTTTGGGCACACCGGAAGTAGTTTTACTTCCGGTCTGTTCGTTTCCGGTTCCGGGTCATCAGTCCTTGGACCAAGAACTTCCCCTTTGCGTTCGCTTCGCGCCGGTGCAGTGTGATGACACGCGCAGCATTTTGGCCCCATGGGGTGGGATATTTAAACCCCACACATTCAGATGCTTGCTAGCAGTCAGGGAGCTCATGCTAAACATGGACGCCGGTACCAGGTAAAACTAAACATTGACCGTTAATCAGTCCAGCACTCTGTGATATGTCTAATTGTAAACCAAAGCACCACTTTTGGTGCTCTATTTCCTTTTAAACAAACCCTTTTTTTTCTCTCTCTCTAAATATAGGAAGTGATTATCTTTTGTGGCCCACTACTTTAGGGTGCCCTTTCAGCAGCGCCAATAGAAATGTGACGTAGCTTCTTACATAACGATGTGATATCTTTTCAAGGTGAGCAGGTGCTCTTGAAGATTTAAAACCGCAGCGTACATATGTTCCTTGTCGCATTAAAGTTTAATATAGCTACATGCATTTTATATACTTTTTCAGAAACTGTGGAGCAGCTCTGTCTTCTCCTGCACAGGTGCTTTTTTACAATTGATATTGTGCCATTCAGTCCTCATGAGCTCCCAATACAAATACTCTTCTACTCTTCGGGGGGTTGGTGAGTGGTGTCCACTGTCTAGTTTGTCTTGTGGTCTACCTCTCTCCTCACCCGCAATATGTGTGAAATTTTACTATCTATGATATCTGTTACAGATACCGCAATCATCCTTTTTGCCTGTGATGGTCTTCATCCATAAGAATATACATCCCTCCCTACGGGTGATCAGGCATCCATCTGGACTACACAGGGGGGAGTCAATTCTAGGGGCACCCCTCCTCCCCTCTTCTCTCAGTTGACGCCTCGTATCCTGCGACTTCCCCAGAACTCTATATAGAGGTATGGAGTTGACGCGGTGGTTGTGTTGGGTGGGAGTACTAGGGGAGGGTTGGGTGTGAGCCTGTGTGATGGGGGTTGGTGGGGGTTTTTTTTTGGGGGGGGGGAGTGGGATGGGGGGTGGGATTGTTTTTGTTTCTGTTTTTGTTTTTGGAGGGTGGTTTTGGTGGAGTTATGGTTGCACAAGCTAAAGAGCTTTCAAGCTGCATAAATGTGAATGTTTTATGTATATTTTTTCGGTGTATTTACCTTCTTCTCTTTCTCTTTTGAACATCCAAGGTTGTTTTTATCGTGAATATTGTTGTTGAATAATTGAAAAGCCTCGTCCATTTTCCTGATGAAGCCTTCTGGGCGAAACATGTTGAAATTATGTGGACGTGGTTATGCTTTGAACTCTTGGTGACCACAGTTTTTTTCATTGTCAATATTAGGTTGAGGATGTATACCTTTGACTGTGAATGTAAAACCGTTCTCACATTTTATCGTATTTTTTTGTAAAACTCCTTTAATAAATATTTGATATATTTTTAGTAGATAATGTTTTTTCCTATATCAGGGGTACCTTTAAAATCCCATTTTCTACATATTTTTTGGTTTATCCCCTACTCTAGCAAGGACACGGACACCAGATGTTTTCCCTATCCCCTCCCACGTAGCAAGATCTATGATGTCCGGAGCATACTTACTGATCTGCCCCCCCCCTCTCTTTTTTTTTTCTCTCCCAGTAAGTTGCTTGTGTTTGAATTTTCACTATTGACTCTGGGAATGTCAAAAAGTAGGGGGGCACCCCCTTAAAGGGATAGCCTTCATCGGTTAACCAAATCGGTTGTGGCCTTAACCCCTGCTCTGAGGTTCCCTTGGCCATCATCTTCGGGTACCCGGGGGTCCCAGGCAGTTATAATGTTAAATGTTCTATAAAGGTCTCAAGTTAGTAGCAATGTTTTAGCTGGATCTTCTTAACTATGTTTTTCGAATAGTACTTGATTCTGTGCTAAAGATTTTCTTTCTTCTTAATCGAATGTATTGTTTTGTAACAGGCCGGTGGTTCCGACGGGCCACTGCCCCCCCCCCCATGAGTTGGCACTTGACTAAGACGATAGTTTTGGCCAATGTCCCACTCCATTGTGGACCCCACAGTCCATGAAGTGTTGCATTTACTCTACTTCATGTTCTCCTTGATACTCTTAAATCTTATGTCTTGTTCTCCCATTCCCCCTTTCTCTCAGTTTTCTCTCCTCTCCACCCTCTCCCTCTTGGGCCCCGGGGTGTCTGATTGGAACGCTTTGTAGCATCACAACTCTGATCCCATGACCCTCCACTGGCTGACCCTCCACTGGCTGTCAGGGCATGAACTTTCCCCAGAAACCGGTCAAATTTCCAAATATCTTAAATAACAAAAAATTGATATTGCTTGTTTGCAGGAAACCCATTTTTCCTCCTCTCACCCCAAATATTTTGCGGCCGATTACCCCCATGTTTATCTGGCTAATGGCCCTACCAAACAGAGGGGTGTCATGATAGCCATCCATAAATCGGTCCCATTTACTTGCCGTAAACAAATAGCAGACCCAATCTACTCCTCCAGGGCAATATTCAATACAATGAAGTCACCAGCATGACTTATTATGCCCCAAATAAGAACCCAGGGCCCTTTCCTGACTCATATCTGCTCCCTATCACCCCTGCTGGCGGGCGACTCTAACGTGACACTGAACAAAGGCTCCCCTCCCAGGACGCAAAAATATTCAATATTGCCCTCCAAGTTCATGATCTAGTAGATGTCTGTCGGGAGTCCTACCCCCTGAGCAGGGATTACACTCACTACTCTCATCCTCGTCATTCCCATTCTAGAATAGACCACATGTTTGTATTAAGGAAACATCTCCCTCTTAATAGATTTGGTCACTATTCTTGCTGCCCCGTGGTCCGATCATGATCCCATCTTGATGGTTTTTCATTCTTTGCTGAGCAAACCGCAACGCTCCTCTTGGATCACGAACGACTCTCTTTAACGAGATCCTTAATGACATTCACAAGACTTCGGTGGAATATTTTTAACTTAATGCCGGGTCAGTTTCATCCCCGATTGGGAGGCATATAAGGCGGTCTAAACGCAAAAGGGAAAGAGTACAGGCTCATCGTAACTTAGAACAACAATTGGAGGCCTTATCAACGACCTTCAAAATACCCCATCCCTGCCAACTGCAGTCTCCTAGACAAAGCCCGCACAGACCTAGACTTATGTTTGACTGACGAAACGGAGCGCACCCTACGCTGGGCCCAACAAAAATGGTATGTCAAAGCCAATAAACCCAATGCGATGCTAGCTAACAGACTGCGCACCTTTACCCTAAATTAAAGCCCCATTGCTTTGCGCACTCAACATAACATCCTCACGGGCAACCCTCTACGGGTTTTGGTTGAGTTTAGATATCATCTTACTATCCTCTGTCCCCGATAACTCTCCCACCCTTTGATACCTTTCTGACAAAACTATCCCTACCTACCTTGACTGAACCCCACGCGTTTCTTATGGATCGGGACATACAAGTCTCGGAAGTTCTTCAATGCATTAAAGAGTTGAAGGTGGGTAAAAGACCGGGCCCAGACACCTGTCAAAAGGTAACGCAGGTGTCCTAAGGCGAGCTCAGGGAGGACTGAAACCTCTCGTGGAGCAGAAGCCTTACAGCCTTATACTATCAAACTAGCAGATGTTGTTGCCCCCATCTGACAAACATTAACGTCCACCTGCCCTCTGGTTCCTGTTCCCTCGCTACGTTCACCCTCTGGCTCTATGCTACACTCCCTAACCCACATCTTCAATCTCCCCCTCTCTTCTGTCATCTTCCCCAACTCTCTAAAACATGCCCATACTTAAAAATCCCATCCAAATATTAACATCTCCTTGCTCCCCTTTTTATCCAAACTCCTTGAACGTCTGGTTCAACGTCTTGAACCAACTGAGCGTCCACCTCTTGCATAGCCTTCTTGATCTCCCTTCAGTCTGGATTTCATCCTCAACACTCCACAGAAAATGCTCTCCTAAAATTAACAGACAATCTACTAACACCCAAAACCAATCAATACTATTCTGTACTCCTACTCCTGGACCTCTCTGCTGCCTCTGATAGGTTGACCACCCTCTCCTCAAAAAAAACTCCACGCCTTTGTTGGTCTCTGTGACTGTACTCTTTGCTGGTTCTCTTCCTACTTATCCATCCGTACCTTTAGCGTTTCTTACAACTCTAATTCCTCCTCTCCTCTTCCTTTCTCTGTTGGGGTCCCCCAAGGGTCTGTTCTTGGACCTCTCCTATTTTCAATCTACACCTCCTTCCTGGGTCAGCTGATAACCAGCCTCCCATGGCTTTCAATACCACCTCTACGCTAATGACACCCAAATCCCTTTTCTTGCTAAAAAAAATGACACCCAAATCCTATTTCTATACCCTTCAGCTCACTCCCTCTGTAAGGAGTATCACTAATTTACTATCAGATATATCAGTCTGGATGTCACACCACTTCCTCAAACTCAATCTATCCAAAACCGAACTTATAATTTTTCCTCCCCCATATGCCCCTTTCCCTTCCCTTCTCTCTGTCAAAATCAATGGCACCACTATAAACCCATCCCCGCATGCCAAAGGTTCTAGGTGTAGTCCTGGACTCTGAACGTCCAATCACTGACCAAATCTTGCCGCCTCAACCTCTGCAACATCTCTAAAACACGCCCCTTTCTAATGAAAGACACAACAAAGCTCTTAATTCACTCCCTGGTCATCTCTTGCCTCGACTACTGCAACTCCCTTCTCATTGGCTTACCTCTACATAGTCTATCACCTCTGAAGAGATCACAATAAAATCCCACCCAGGGTAATATCATAACATCAGACATTCAGTGCGCCACTCTACATCTAGCGAAAATATGTGGTAATATCGGACCGGTATGGGGATGGTATGTTGATCGTTCCTGGCAGATCACCAGCCTAACGTGCCGTCCTGTCCCCTCCCTAACTCGTATCGATACAAGGGATTTCTGTACATCCCCTATGTCAGATTAAAAGCTGTGTCCTATAAAATAAAAAATAAAAAACGATTTTTTTCTGTTTTTTACAGTGTCTTCCAGCGATCACATGATGCCAGGCTCTCTGCTCCTCTCCTCCCCTCCTCCCTGGCTGATGTCAGCAGGGGAATCTTGGCCCGCCCACTGGAGATTTTAGACAGGTAGAGCTGAGAGCCAGGAGTCATGTGATTGCTTGGAGATAAAGTTAAAACACGTAGAAATATATATTTTTTATATAGCACAGGCACTAGGATGCAGCTTTTTATCTGACAGAGGGGATGATCTAAAGATGGGATAATGGCTTAAGACTTTAAGACACTTTTAAGATCTATACTAGCGTCCCCAGCAGTTTAGGGTTCCCAAAAACGCAGTGTTAGCAGGATCAGCCCAGATACCTGCTAGCACCTGCGTTTTGCCCCTCCGCCCGGCCCAGCCCACCCCACCCAAGTGCAGTATCGATCGATCACTGTCACTTACAAAACACTAAACACATAACTGCAGCATTCGCAGAGTCAGGCCTGATCCCTGCGATTGCTAACAGTTTTTTTGGTAGCAATTTGGTGAACTGACAAGCACCAGCCCCAGGCAGCGTCAGGTTAGCGCCAGTACCGCTAACACCCACGCACGCACCGTACACCTCCCTTAGTGGTATAGTATCTGATCGGATCAATATCTGATCCGATCAGATCTATACTAGCGTCACCAGCAGTTTAGGGTTCCCAAAAAAGTGTTAGCGGGATCAGCCCAGATACCTGCTAGCACCTGCATTTTGCCCCTCCACCCGGCCCAGCCCAGCCCACCCAAGTGCAGTATCAATCACTGTCACCTACAAAACACTAAACGCATAACTGCAGCGTTCGCAGAGTCAGGCCTGATCCCTGCGATCGCTAACAGTTTTTTTGGTATCGTTTTGGTGAACTGGCAAGCACCAGCGGCCTAGTACACCCCGGTCGTAGTCAAACCAGCACTGCAGTAACACTTGGTGACGTGGCAAGTCCCATAAGTGCAGTTCAAGCTGGTGAGGTGGCAAGCACAAGTAGTGTCCCGCTGCCACCAAGAAGAAGACAAACAGGCCCGTCGTGCCCATAATGCCCTTCCTGCTGCATTCGCCAATCCTAATTGGGAACCCACCACTTCTGCAGCGCCCGTACTTCCCCCATTCATATCCCCAACCAAATGCAGTCGGCTGCATGAGAGGCATTTTCTTTATGTCCTCCCGAGTACCCCTACCCAACGAACCCCCCCAAAAAAGATGTTGTGTCTGCAGCAAGCACGGATATAGGCGTGACACCCGCTATTATTGTCCCTCCTGTCCTGACAATCCTGGTTTTTGCATTGGTGAATGTTTTGAACGCTACCATTCACTAGTTGAGTATTAGCGTAGGGTACAGCATTGCACAGACTAGGCACACTTTCACAGGGTCTCCCAAGATGCCATCGCATTTTGAGAGACCCGAACCTGGAACCGGTTACAGTTATAAAAGTTAGTTACAAAAAAAAGTGTAAAAAAATCTATATATATAAAATAAAAAAAAATAGTTGTCGTTTTATTGTTCTCTCTCTCTCTATTCTCTCTCTATTGTTCTGCTCTTTTTTACTGTATTCTATTCTGAAATGTTTTATTGTTATTATGTTTTATCATGTTTGCTTTTCAGGTATGCAATTTTTTATACTTTACCGTTTACTGTGCTTTATTGTCTTCAGGTACGCCATTCACGACTTTGAGTGGTTATACCAGAATGATGCCTGCAGGTTTAGGTATCATCTTGGTATCATTCTTTTCAGCCAGCGGTCGGCTTTCATGTAAAAGCAATTCTAGCGGCTAATTAGCCTCTAGACTGCTTTTACAAGCCGTGGGAGGGAATGCCCCCCCCCGTCTTCCGTGTTTTTCTCTGGCTCTCCTGTCTCAACAGGGAACCTTAGAATGCAGCCGGTGATTCAGCCAGCTGACCATAGAGCTGATCAGAGACCAGAGTGGCTCCAAACATCTCTATGGCCTAAGAAACCGGAAGCTACGAGCATTTCATGACTTAGATTTCGCCGGATGTAAACAGCGCCATTGGGAAATTGGGAAAGCATTTTATCACACCGATCTTGGTGTGGTCAGATGCTTTGAGGACAGAGGAGAGATCTAGGGTTTAATAGACCCCAATTTTTTCAAAAAAGAGTACCTGTCACTACCTATTGCTATCATAGGGGATATTTACATTCCCTGAGATAACAATAAAAATGATTAAAAAAAAAATGAAAGGAACAGTTTAAAAATAAGATAAAAAAGCAAAAAAATAATAAATAAAAAAAAAAAAGCACCCCTGTCGACCCCTGCTCTCGCGCTAAGGCAAACGCAAGCAGCGGTCTGTCGTCAAACGTAAACAGCAATTGCACCATGCATGTGAGGTATCACCGTGAAGGTCAGATGGAGGGCAGTAATTTTAGCAGTAGACCTCCTCTGTAAATCTAAAGTGGTAACCTGTAAAGGCTTTTAAAGGCTTTTAAAAATGTATTTATTTTGTTGCCACTGCACGTTTGTGCACAATTGTAAAGCATATCATGTTTGGTATCCATGTACTCGGCCTAAGATCATCTTTTTTATTTCATCAAACATTTGGGCAATATATTGTGTTTTAGTGCATTAAAATTTAAAAAAGTGTGTTTTTTCCCCAAAAAATGTGTTTGAAAAATCGCTGCGCAAATACTGTGTGAAAAAAAAATGAAACACCCACCATTTTAATCTGTAGGGCATTTGCTTTAAAAAAATATAATGTTTGGGGGTTCAAAGTAATTTTCTTGCAAAAAAAAATGTTTTCATGTAAACAAAAAGTGTCAGAAAGGGCTTTGTCTTCAAGTGATTAGAAGAGTGGGTGATGTGTGACATAAGCTTCTAAATGTTGTGCATAAAATGCCAGGACAGTTCAAAACCCCCCCAAATGACCCCATTTTGGAAAGTAGACACCCCAAGCTATTTGCTGAGAGTCATGTCGAGTCCATGGAATATTTTATATTGTGACACAAGTTGCGGGAAAGAGACAAATTTATTTTATTTTTATTTTTTTTTGCACAAAGTTGTCACTAAATGATATATTGCTCAAACATGCCATGGGAATATGTGAAATTACACCCCAAAATACATTCTGCTGCTTCTCCTGAGTATGGGGATACCACATGTGTGAGACTTTTTGGGAGCCTAGCAGCGTACGGGACCCCGAAAACCAAGCACCGCCTTCAGGTTTTCTAAGGGCGTAAATTTTTGATTTCACTCTTCACTGCCTATCACAGTTTCGGAGGCCATGGAATGCCCAGGTGGCACAAACCTCCCCCCCCCAAATGACCCCATTTTGGAAAGTAGACACCCCAAGCTATTTGCTGAGAGGTATAGTGAGTATTTTGCAGACCTCACTTTTTGTCACAAAGTTTTGAAAATTGAAAAAAGAAAAAAAAATGTTTTTTCTTGTCTTTCTTCATTTTCAAAAACAAATGAGAGCTGCAAAATACTTATATAATACTTAAATAATTTACACCCTTAGAAATCCTGAAGGCGGTGATTGGTTTTCGGGGCCCCGTACGCGGCTAGGCTCCCAAAAAGTCCCACACATGTGGTATCCCCATACTCAGGAGAAGCAGCTAAATGTATTTTGGGGTGCAATTCCACATATGCCCATGGCCTGTGTGAGCAATATACCATTTAGTGCCAACTTTGTGCAAAACAAAAAAAAAAAAGTGTCACTTTCCCGCAACTTCTGTCAAAATATAAAATATTCCATGGACTCAACATGCCTCTCAGCAAATAGCTTGGGGTGTCTACTTTCCAAAATGGGGTCATTTGGGGGGGTCTTGTGCCATCTGCGCATTTTATAGCCTTCAAAACTGTGATAGGTAGTGAGGAGTGAAATCAAAAATTTACGCCCTTAGAAATCCTGAAGGCGGTGATTGGTTTTCGGGGCCCCGTACGCGGCTAGGCTCCCAAAAAGTCCCACACATGTGGTATCCCCGTACTCAGGAGAAGCAGCTGAATGTATTTTGGGGTGCAATTCCACATAGGCCCATGGCCTGTGTGAGCAATATATCATTTAGTGACAACTTTTTGAAAATATTTTTTTTTTGTCATTATTCAATCACTTGGGACAAAAAATAAATATTCAATGGGTTCAACATGCCTCTCAGCAATTTCCTTGGGGTGTCTACTTTCCAAAATGGGGTCATTTGGGGGGGTTTTGTACTGCCCTGCCATTTTAGCACCTCAAGAAATGACATAGGCAGTCATAAACTAAAAGCTGTGTAAATTCCAGAAAATGTACCCTAGTTTGTAGACGCTATAACTTTTGCGCAAACCAATAAATATACGCTTATTGACATTTTTTTTACCAAAGACATGTGGCCGAATACATTTTGGCCTAAATGTATGACTAAAATTGAGTTTATTGGATTGTTTTTATAACAAAAGTAGAAAATATCATTTTTTTTCAAAATTTTCGGTCTTTTTCCGTTTATAGCGCAAAAAATAAAAATGGCAGAGGTGATCAAATACCATCAAAAGAAAGCTCTATTTCTGGGAAGAAAAGGACGCAAATTTTGTTTGGGTACAGCATTGCATGACCACGCAATTAGCAGTTAAAGCGACACAGTGCCAAATTGGAAAAAGACCTCTGGTCCTTAGGCAGCATAATGGTCCGGGGCTAAAGTGGTTAAGGAAAAAAAAATTACATTACAATGCCCATCAATGCAGCGTTATCTGTCCATCTGCAGCCTTTTCAGTGTCAGTGCAGCCTTGCCCCAGTGTCCATTGCAGCCTTGTCAGTGCAGCCTTGCCCCAGTGCAGCTTTGTCAGTGCAGCTTTGTCAGTGCAGCCTTGTCAGTGCAGCTTTGTCAGTGCAGCCTTGTCAGTGCAGCTTTGTCAGTGCAGCCTTGTCAGTGCAGCTTTGCCCCAGTGCAGCCTTGCCCCAGTGCAGCTTTGTTAGTGCAGCTTTGTCAGTGCAGGTTTGCCCGTGCAGCCTTGCCCCAGTGCAGCCATGTCAGTGCAGCTTTGTGCACTCACCGCCGACATACACAGCCGTGTGTAGATTCAAATATGGCGCCGAGACTGCAGGGATTCGTCTGAGCCAAGATACACATACCCGAGTGTTCTCTGCTTTTTTCGGCGCCGCTCACAGTCACGCCCAGTCCCGCCCTATGATGGACATAACACAGGTCCAAGGGTGGGACTGGGCGTGACGGCGGCGCCGAAAAAAGCTGAGAACACTCGGGTATGTATATCTCGGCTCCGACGAATCCCTGCAGTCTCGGCGCCATATTTGAATCTACACACGGTTGTGTATATCGGCGGCGACCGCGGCAATTGCCGATCACACAAAATCAACTTGGATCGGCCTATAACACGCACCCACGATTTCCCCTGATTTTCAGGGGAAAAAAGTGCGTGTTATATGCCGATAAATACGGTAATTATTTTTCTAAATGGGGATTATGGGTAAAATATTGTAGATAAAAATACATAGCAACATATTAAACCTATTTCTGATAAAAATATGCATATCATTATTTTTCTTCATGTGGATTATGAGTGGAATATTGTTTATAAATATACATAGGAACCTATTTAACCCATTTCTGATAAGAATATGCATTTAATTATTTTTCTACATGGGAATTATGGGTGGAATATTGTTTATAAATATACATAGGAACCTATTTATCCCATTTCTGACAAGAATATGCATATACATTTTTTCTACATAGGGATTATAGGTGGAATATTGTTTATAAATATACATAGGAACCTATTTAACCCATTTCTGTTAAGTATATGTATATAATTATTTTTCTACATGGAGATTATGGGTGGAATATTGTTTATAGATATAGATAGCAACATATTAAACCTATTTCTGATAAGAATATCCATATAATTATTTTTCTACATTGAGATTATCGGTGGATTCCTGTTATAAATATACATAGCAACCTATTTAACCCATTTCTGATCAGAATATGCATATAATTATTTTTCTACATAGGGATTATGGGTGGAATATTATTTATAAATATACATAGGAACCTATTTAACCCATTTCTGATAAGAATATGCATGTAATTATTTTTTATAAATATACATAGGAACCTATTTAACCCATTTCTGATAAGAATATGCATATAATTATTTTTCTACATGGGGCTTATGGGTGGAATATTGTTTATAAATATACATAGGAACCTATTTAACCCATTTCTGATAATGCATATAATTTTTTTTCTACATTGGGATTATGGGTGGAATATTGTAGTTAAATAAACATAGGAATATATTAAACCTATTTCTGATAGGAATAAGCATAAAATTACTTTTTTTCTACATAGGGATTATGGGTCGAATATTGTTTATAAATATACATAGGAACCTATTTTACCCATTTCTGATAAGAATATGCATATAATTATTTTTCTACATGGGGATTATGGGTGGAATATTGTTTATAAATATACATAGTAACCTATTTAACCCATTTCTGAAAAGACTATGCATATCATTATTTTTCTATATGGGGATTATGGGTGGAATATTGTTCATAAATATACATTGGAACCTATTTAACCCATTTCTGATAAGAATATGCATATAATTATTTTTCTACATGGGTATTATGGGTGGAATATTGTTTATAAATATACATACCAATATATTAAACCTATTTCTGATATGAATATGCATATAATTATTTTTCTATATGGGGATTATGGGTGGAATATTGTTTATAAATATACATAGGAACCTATTTATCCCATTTCTGATAAGAATATGCATATAATTATTTTTCTACATGGGGCTTATGGGTGGAATATTGTTTATAAATATACATAGCAACATATTAAACCTATTTCTGATAAGAGTATGCATATAATTATTTTTCTACATGGGGATTATTCATGGAATATTATTTATACATATACATAGCAATATCTTAAACTATTTCTGATTTGAATATGCATATAATTTTTTTCTATATGGGAATTATGGGTGGAATATTGTTTATAAATATACATAGGAACCTATTTAAAACATTTCTGATAAGAATATGCATATAATTATTTTTCTGCCTGGGGATTATGGGTGGAATAATGTTTATAAATATACATAGCAACATATTAAACCTATTTCTGATATGAATATGCATATAATTGTTTTTCTATATTGGGATTATCGGTGGAATATTGTTTATAAATATACATAGCAATATATTAAACCTATTTTTGATATGAATATGCATATAATTATTTTTCTATATGGGGATTATGGGTTGAATATTGTTTATAAATATATATAGGAACCTATTTAACCCATTTCTGTTAAGAATATGCATATAATTATTTTTCTACATGGGGATTATGGGTGGAATATTGTAGTTAAACATACATAGGAATATAGTAAACCTATTTCTGATATGAATATGCATAAAATATTTTTTCTACATGGGTATTATGGGTGGAATATTGTTTATAAATATACATAGGAACGTATTAAACCCATTTCTGATAAGAAAATGCATATAATTATTTTTCTACATAGGGATTATGGGTGGAATATTTTTTCTAAATATACATAGCAACCTATCTAACCCATTTCTGATAAGAATATGCATATAATTTTTTTCTACATGTGGATTATGGGTGGAATATTGTTTATAAATATACATAGGAGCCTATTTAACACATTTCTGATAAAAATATGCATATAATTATTTTTCTACATGGGGATTATGGATGGAATATTGTTATTTATTACACATAGCAACATATTAAACCTATTTCTGATATGAATATGCATATAATTATTTTTCTACATAGGGATTATGGGTAGAATATTGTAGATAAACATACATAGCAACATATTAAACCTATTTCTGATAAAAATACGCATATCATTATTTTTCTACATGCGGATTGTGTTACTGGAATATTGTTTATAAATATACATAGAGACCTATTTAACACATTTCTGATAAGAATATGCATATAATTATTTTTCTACATGGGGATTATAGGTGGAATATTGTTTATAAATATACATAGCAACATATTAAACCTATTTCTGATAAGAATAGGCATATCATTATTTTTCTACATATGAATTATGGGTGGATTATTGTTTATAAATATACATAGGAACCTATATAACCCATTTCTAATAAGAATATGCATATAATTATTTTTCTTCATGGGGATTATGGGTAGAATATTGTTTATAAATATACATAGTAACCTATTTAACCCATTTCTGATAAGAATATGAATTTGATTTTTTTTCTACATGGGGATTATGGGTGGAATATTGTTTATAAATATACATACCAATATAATAAACCTATTTCTGATATGAATATGCATATAATTATTTTTCTATATGGGGATTATGGTTTGAATATTGATTATAAATATATATAGGAATGTATTAAACCCGTTTCTGATAAGAATATGCATATAATTATTTTTCTACAAGGGGATTATGGGTGGAATATTGTAGTTAAACATACATAGGAATATATTAAACCTATTTCTGATATGAATATGCATAAAAAAATGTCTACATGGGGAGTAAAGGTGGAATATTGTTTATAAATATACATAGCAACATATTAAACCTATTTCTGATAAGAATAGGCATATCATTATTTTTCTACATATGGATTATGGGGGGGACTATTGTTTATAAATATACATAGGAACCTATTTAACCCATTTCTGATAAGAATATGCATATAATTATTTTTCTATGTGGGGATTATGGGTGGAATATTGTTTATAAATATACATAGTAACTTCTTTAAGCCATTTCTGATAAGAATATGCATATAATTATTTTTATACATGGGGATTATGGGTGGAATATTGTTTATAAATATACATAGCAACATATTAAACCTATTTCTGATATGAATATGCATATAATTATTTTTCTACATGGGGATTATGGGTGGAATATTGTACTTAAACATACATAGGAATATATTAAACCTATTTCTGATATGAATATGCATAAAATAATTTTTCTACATGAGGATTATGAGTGTAATATTGTTTATAAATATACATAGGAACTTATTTAACCAATTTCTGATAAGAATATGCATACAAATTATTTTTCTACATGGGGTTTATGGGTGGAATATTGTTTATAAATATTCATAGGGACCTATTTAACCTATTTCTGATAAGAATATGCATATAATTATTTTTCTACATGGGCATTATGGGTGGAATATTGTTTATAAATATACATAGCAATATATTAAACTATTTATGATTTGAATATGCATATTTTTTTTCTATATGGGAATTATGGGTTTAATATTGTTTATAAATATACATAGGAACCTATTTAAAACATTTCTGATAAGAATATGCATATAATTATTTTTCTGCCTGGGGATTATGGGTGGAATATTGTTTATAAATATACATAGCAACATATTAAACCTATTTCTGATATGCATATGCATATAATTATTTTTCTATATTGGGATTATCGGTGGAATATTGTTTATAAATATACATAGCAATATATTAAACCTTTTTCTTTTCAATCTTAGTTTATTTCAGAGAAAAAAAACATAATAAAAAAGGAGATATAACAGAAAGAGAAAGTTCGCTACATTGTACTCTTACAACATGTCTTGTACAAAAAACAATGTTATATATCTATACCATAGATGAGCAGGTGTATACAGTTTGACATAAAGTCTCTGGTTAAACAACGAAATATCATATTGTAAACAAAGGTCTTTAGACATATGGGAAGTATGTTATATTCGTGGGATCCAACATATGCTTACTCATATGGTTTTGCGTATTGGTATTATCAGAGGGATAATCCTATATATTGGATGGCCGTGGTTGGATGTGTAGTCCTTTGATGACGCCCTGGGGGAGGGGCGAAATGCGTCGACGTCACATCCGGCCTTCACACAACCAAGTGACGCTTTTCATCTTCCTGGCTCCGTGGAACGCACGCTACCAAGCGGCGATCGCAGAAGCATCTGATATGCCTGACTGCAACCAGGGAAAGCGTGAGTAGCGGTTTGTAGCGCAATTGGCTCTTACATCCCGCAGTACTTCACCATATATTTCTCCTCTTTTTATTTTTGGGGTGACCGATTACAAGATCCATGGCCCCACTGTTTGAAATATCAGCAATATTTATTTATCCACTATAGAAGCACCTGTTGTTGGATCATAGAGACGGACTGACATTATTGATTGAGGAGCCGCTGTGCCATCACTAAATTGTTTGTCTAAGTTCCCTGTGCCCAGCTGGTGCCAGTTATTTATTTTGGGACTATTCTTCATGTTTGCACCTATATATTGTGATCAGAGTTCACTTTTATTTTATTAACCATTTATTGGTTCCTGCTAGCCTGTTTTTTAGGTTGTTTTTCCAATTGGGCAACACTAATGTTTCTCATATATTGCATATATATTGTGGTGACCAGCAGTTGTGTTTGGATTACAGCCAATACTTAATTTTTATTATTCAATTTGATTCATTTTTAGCACTCAGCACCTTATTGTATAATCACGTCTATCAGCGCTGTAACTGTTTATATTTAATTTTTTAAGCTGGATATATGGCCTTTGTTCATATGCTGAAGAAACTGGTACAAAACAGAAAGAGGGATAAGTAGAGAGAGGGACGAGAAAGACGCTGTGAAAAGAAGTAGGGGATGATGAAGAAAGTGGGGAGCACCCCAGCATGGCTATCCAGTAGACGGTGATGGGGCATCCCTGACCCATACAGAAAAGTCGTCGGAGTAACGGAACATTACCCACGTGGTCCAGGTGATGGAAAATTGTTCCTCCTTCCCCATTTCCTGCGCCAACAGGCATTTCAGATCTCTTATCTGATCCATCTCGACAGCCCAGTCGCCCAAGGAAGGCACATCTGCTGTTCTCCAGTGGCGGGGAATCACTGACCTGACTGCGGCCAAAAAGTGGCGCAATATATCTTTTTTAATCGCCTTGAGGGGGCCTGGGAGCATAGATAGTAGGGCTATCTCTGGAGTAGGTTTAATTGAGGTCGCCATCAGCCTGCTGTATAGATCAAAGACCTTTTGCCAAAGTTTCCTGATCGGAGGACATTCCCACCAAATGTGGAGCATTGTCCCTCTAGAGGACATGCACCGCCAGCAAGTATCTGACAAGGAAGAATTAAACCATTGAATAGTCGCTGGTCATCTGTACCACCTCGTTAATAGCTTAAATCCTTTTTCTTGGGACTTGGTCGCTAATGAAATCCTATGCGTCAGGACAAAGCTTTTTTGCCAATCAGCAGGGGAGATGGAGTGTTGTAGATCTGTTTCCCATTTCTGCGTGTATGTTGGAAGGTCTGGGGCAGAGATGTTTAGTAGTATGGAATATAACAACGATACTATGTGGGTGGGCAGGTCTGATTGTAAAAGTAGCTCGTCAAAGTCTGATGGGTCAGCTAGGATCTCAGAGATGGAGGAAAAAGTACGTACATATGACATTAATTGACCCCTCTGTATTGTTGGGGGCCCTATGTTCGTCTGGGGGGGTATGTCTGTTCTCAGAGATGGGTCAGCTCGTAAAACCTGCGCTAAGCGTCTATGACTATCCCTATTCCAGGGTCCAAATCTGTTTCTGTTTACTGCCGGGGGGAAGGCCGGAGTCCCAAAGAGAGGGGTCATTGGGCCCTGAGGTTTAGATAGTTTACCAGTTAAAGTCAGGCGGTCCCAAATTCGAAGGGTTTGCCGAGTAAGAGCAGTAGAGAGTGAACTATCCGTACGTAGGGGTCCACGGCAGGGCGCAAAGGTCAATCTCATTGAGATGCCCCTCCAATTGGACCCAGAGCTTGGAGGAGGGGTGGTGAAACCAGTCTACGATACGTGTGAGTACCGCCACCTTATGATATGTAGAGGCATCTGGGACCCCCGCTCCCCCCCCGGACCTTCAGGAGGGTCATTGTGTCGTATTTTATCCTGGGGCGGTTTCCCTTCCATACGAATTTGGAAAAAATCTGTCGAAGCTTTTGGAAGAATGAGGTGGGAATATATATGGGAATGGTTTGAAAAAGATATAGGAATCTAGGGAGAACATCCATCTTCAAGACATTTACCCTACCCAACCAAGAGAGCTGTTTAGATGCGTATGAAGCCAGATCTGTTTGTGTTCTGAGAAGTAGAGGGGTAAAGTTACTGGAAAATAGTTGGGATGCGTCTGTTGGGATATGGATTCCCAGATACCGAATAGTAGTAGAGCTTGTCTTAAAAGGGAAAGAGGATGAGAGCTGTTGGAGAGCCGCTTTTGGGAGTGAAATGTTGAGAATTTCTGACTTGCTATGATTAACTTTAAAGTTACTAACATCTCCATATCTCCTAAACTCTTGAATAATAGCAGGCAGGGAAACTTGCGGTTGGGTAACAAACATGAGCAGGTCGTCTGCAAATAGGGCCATTTTGGTACGTATAGGGCCTACATTAATACCATGAATAGCCGGATTGTTTCTAATGGCAATGGCCAAGTGTTCCATAACCAGAACATAGAGAATGGGGGACAAGGGGCATTCCATTGTGGATAGTGAATTTTGGAGAAAGGGAACCGTTTAGTCTAATCCTAGCGGAGGGCGTTGTATATAGGGACATTATTCTGGAGATCATGTTCTGGCCTAGGCCTAACTGCTGTAGTGAGAGGCGAAGAAAATGCCAGTTGACGCGGTCAAACGCCTTCTCTGCGTCAACCATAAGGAGGCACAATGGGACATTAAGTGTCCGAGCATAATCCGTAATGAGAAGTGTTTTCAGGGTGTTATCCCTCGCCTCTCTTCCACTCACAAAGCCCACCTGATCTAAGTGTATTAAGTGGGGCAATAATGGTTGTAGTCTATTAGCTAGCACCTTCGTGTACATCTTCAGATCTACTCCTATCAGCGATATGGGTCGGTAATTAGCACATATAGTCAGGTCTTTGTCTGGTTTTAGGATAAGGGTGATATGAGCCTCTAGTGTTTGCGGCGGGAATACTGAGCTCTCAGAGATGGAGTTAAACACTTTTGTTAAGAAAGGGGTAAGGAGGGGAGCAAATTGTTTGTAGAATTTTGGAGTGAAGCCATCAGGGCCCGGACTTTTTCCAGATGGGGTAGATGCAATGGCACGGGCGACCTCATCTTCCGATATCAGATCCTCGAGGTCCTCTATCGTTGCATTATCTAAAGTAGGAAGTGCAGTTTGCGCAATATATGAGGCCTGTGTTTCCGCTGTAATGGAGGTAGGTTCAGTGGGGCTTGCTGAAGGCATGTTATATAGGGATTGGTAGAAGTCTCGGAATACCTGTCCCATCTCGGCTGGCGCTGAGACAGTCTTTCCGGTCCTGTCTTGAATGTGAGGTATAAAGGTGTTAGGTTGTTTGGTATGTAGGGTGCAAGCTAGCGATCTACCACATTTATCCTTAAATTTGTATTGATGAAAGGCTAGTTTGTTCGCAAATGTACGTGCTGACGCTTCGTATAGTTCCCTAAGCTGAGTGCGAGCGGAAGAAACCTCCGCAAGCACCTCCGTGGTGGAACGCTTATGAGTAGTCTCAAGCGTCTGAAGTTTGTGTACCGCCGTAGTTATTGCAGCTGAGTGTTCTTTTTCAGGCGATTGGATAAAGCTACCCCACAAAACCGCCTTTAATGCCTCCCATTGAATCGGTGGTGAAGTGTCGTCAGAGGCGTGGTCCGCAAAAAAAGTTTGTTATAGTCTCTGCTATCTGTGTATCGAAGCCTGGTTCAGTTAGGAGTGAGTCATTTAACCTCCATGTCCATTCTTTTATTGGGGTAGAGGGGACCGCAAGCGTCAGGGATATTGGTGAGTGGTCAGACCAAACCATAGGATCTATTTCACATTTTGGGGACCAGTCTAAACAGCCGTGGTCTATTAAAAAGTAATCTAGACGGCTGTAAGAATGATGCACGTTGGAGAAATTTGTGTAGTTTCGATAGTCAGGATATAGTATCCGCCATACATCAACAAGATGCATGTTATACATGGCACGTTTTAGAGCCCGTAGTTTAGGAAAGGAAACAGAGGAATGGGATGTTGAGGAATCCAATAGTGGATCCAGTGGAGTATTGAAGTCCCCTCCAAGTATGAGCTTGCCCTCTGCAAAACCTGCCAGAGTCTTTAAATACTGCAAGGCCGATGGGACTTGATGTGTGTTAGGTAAATAAATATTGGCTATTGTAAATTTAGTCCCCCAAAGGGAGATCTTCACAAAGACGTATCTGCCCTGTGGGTCTGTCATATGGTCAAGCAATTCAATAGGGAGTGTTTTGTGAAATGCAATAGATACTCCCTTAGATTTTTGTGTCGGATTGGTGCTGTGGATCCATCTATTGAAGTATCTGTTGGAGCAGGAAGGGGTGGAGCCAGATTGGAAGTGGGTCTCCTGCAGCAAAAGCACGTTAACCTGTCTTTTGTGCATCTGATACAGAATTTGCCCACGTTTTGAAGCAATGTTAAGCCCATTTACATTATATGAACAAAATTTCACCTGTGGGTGTGAGGTCACTGTGTGAGCCATGCTGGGGTGCTATAGGTTGTATATAAAAAGAAGGAAGAAAAAAAAAGGGTTGTAGAGTAGAGAGCAGTACAGAGCAAAATAATAAAAAAAAGTGAATGCGGAAGTGTGGGAAGGGGGAGAAATGAATAGGAGCAATTTGTAAGATTAAAGAGAAGAGAAGGAGAAACACAAAAAAAAAAGGGGGGGAAGTAAGGTGTAAAAGAAAGGACACCTAATAATATGTGTCTGAGAGACTAATGTGTCTGCTAACGCAAAACACTGCGTGAAATGTCACGCGTTAGGGACAAGCAGTGCCCGTCCTATCGTGGGGGAGATGTCGAGACGAATGGACCGGAGTCGTGGTCCCGACAGCGAATCAGGCATATAAAGATTATATGTCGCACACTTAACATTTAAGCCGTATGTGAAGCAAGCAACAGCTTTTTCCTATAAAAATAAGAACAGTACCTTCTGGGTGGGATTGAAATGACTCCCACTGCAACATAAAAGAACATGGGTGGGGTGAGGGTCTGTATACTAAGCTTTGCTATGTTTGTTATCCCCCCTCTGGGACAGAGCCTCTATTTCTAAGTCTCATCAGATCTACAAGGCCAGTGGGTTAAGACTCGTAGATGCGCTTGTCTTTACCTATTCACCAAAACAATAGAAACCCAGTCATGTGAACTACCTTTAACGATAACAGTTGGGAACAGCCAACTAAATTTGTGGATAGGATTCTGGTAGTTAACCTAGGGGTACATAACTAGAACACTTATATTAGTTCCTGTGTGTAGAGAAATTATTTAGCCAAACCCATAATATACATATATGGAGGGCAGGGGGGAGCGGAGGATCCACTCACGGATGCAATCAACCACCCCGTGGGTGGCACCTTTAGACCTGTATCTCACGAAGCAGAAATTAATTAAAGCCGATGGTCAAAGCTCCCAGAGCGGTATCCCCCACCCCCACCACAAACTCCCCAGCACATACAGTATAGGGGGTGGGGGGTGGGAGAGAACAATCTGAAATGGAACATAATAACAGAGAAAAAAACATTTAGTGCATATTGGCATTACCTGGTGCCCATCATAGTGAGGGTCACAGAGTGACTATTGCCTATGCTCCCTCCCGAACCCCAGGCAGTTATTAAATCGGCAAAGAGCAAGGAAAGAGCTAGTATTTCCAAGTCTTGTACTTACAGAATCACTTTCCAGGTTTACTAAAGAGCTCTGGTTTTAAAGAAGAGGAAAGTCACAAACCGAGGGTCATAAAGATAACATGACTCCAGAAATATGGCAAGGCTACCGAGACCCCTCTGCGAGATAGGAGACGAGTCAAGGCGATAAAAAACATCAGTCCCCAGCGAGCTGTTGTATCAATCTTCTGGAGAGGTAGGTCCTCTTATCCCGGGGCCGGATGAGGCTGATCTAGACCTATGACGTCTACGGCGCTGCAGGAGTGAGCCAAGTTCCATCTGTCGTGATCGATCTTCCGGAGGATCCAGCCAGTTTAAGATATCCACCGGTTCTTGCTCGATAAAGAGGAAAATGTCCAGCAGTTGATCTGGGTCTGATAGCGTGAACCTGCTGACTCCTCTGGTCACCTTGATGCTGAAGGGGTGACCCCATGTGCATGAAGCTCCGGCTTCTTGTATAAGGTCGAGGAGAGGGCGCACCACTCGACGCATGTACAGCGTATTGCGAGACAGGTCCGGGTACAGATGGATGGGGTGCCAAAAAAGTCTACTGAACTCATGCTCCATGCCTTTCGCATGACCTCTTCTTTCAAGGTGAAGTAGTGGACCCGACAAAGAACATCTCGGGGGCGACCATCTCGTGCCCCCTCCGGACCTCTCACTCTGTGAATACGGTCTAGTTCAATTGGTGATGTTGCCTTTCTCCCCAGTACTTTATTGAGGATAGTTATGACAGTGGGTTTCAACTCTGCTCCAGACGTTGCCTCTGGTATGCCTTGCAGTCTAATGTTATTTCGGCGACTTCGATTTTCTATGCGGAGTTGCTGATGGCGTAGGCGAAGGAGGTGTGTCGCGTTTGAGGTTTCAAGTGCTGTTATACGTGCTTCATGGTCATCCTGAACAGTGGTTAAGACTGACACTGCTTCCTCATTAGCTGTGACTTGTTGTCTCAGAGCATTTAGCTCCACATGAAGGGAATCTTCCATTTTGCTTGCCCATGATTCGAAATCCATTCTGAAGGCAGAAAGGAGAGCTGTTCTGATGGGCTCCCCTGGCAGTGGATGTGTGGCTGACTGAGATTTCCCAGCGCCTGTGTCTAGTGGTACGACTAAGCTCACAGATGAGGCTGAGGGTTCTCCCCCAGGATCTTTGAGTCTCGTATTGTTGTCTTCCACCGTGCCGGCTGAAGTGGTAGGTGGAGGTTTGGTCTTCCCTGTGGTACGGCCGGGCGCCATCTTGTCTTTGGGGGTCCGAGGATCGATGGGCGACGTTCTAAGAAGATATCTCTGTATGGTGCCTTGATGAGGGTCAGTGAGCTCTGAGGAGTGTGAGCCAGCTGTCGCCATGTAGGTCTCGGGTGCGCTGTGCTGTAAAAATAGCCTGTCGCTGTCGGGGTGGCACGGGACTCAGGGATGGGTGTCCTCAGCCATCCATAATCGGGTTCTCTATCTGGGCCCAGCTTCCAGGGGGGTGAGGGGGGCTATAGGGGAGAGGCAGGAGCCCAGGTGGTGGCACCAGGAGGGCAGTAGTAGACCCTCAGGACCCAAATTATGGCGCAGGGAGAGCGGCGCTGCTATGAGGAAATAAAGTACCTGGGTCTGGAGGCTCTGTCCGGGCTAGTAGGCCTCAAGATGGCGGCGGCCGCGGGCCTCCAGGAATGACCTCTCTGTACCACCTGATGTCCGCTCGGGCCCCCTCACCCTGCAGCACCTTCCCAGGGATGTCAGGCCTCCTTGTGTGGCGATCCACTGCCTCTCCGCCCGCGGATCACGGAACCGGAGGTCGGGGATGCAGGAGGCACAGTAGGCCTCAAGATGGCGGCGGCCGCGGTCCTCCAGGAACGGCTTCTGTGTGCCTCCCTACGTCCGTTCAGGCCCCCTCACCCTGCAGCACCTTCCCAGGGATGACCGGCTTCCTTGTGCGGCGATCCGCTGCCTCTCCGCCCGCGGATCACGGTACCGGAGGTCGGGAATGCAGGAGGCACAGTAGGCCTCAAGATGGCGGCAGTCTGTTGTATAGTTGTAGGCCCAGCCGCGGGCCTGAGGACACCAAAGCGGCTTGTCAGCTGCAGTAATCCCCGCTGGGAGCTAAGCAGGTGTTCACTGGGGATGGCTGGGGAGAGTTTCTATGCTCTCCTGTCTCCAGAATCCTCAGGATGGCTGTGGATAGCAGCGAGCTGAGCGGTGCTCCTCTGGAGCACGTCTTTCCCTTTCGCCAGTCGGCCACGCCCCCTTAAACCTATTTCTGATATGAATATGCATATAATTATTTTTCTATATGGGGATTATGGGTTGAATATTGTTTATAAATATATATAGAAACCTATTTAACCCATTTCTGTTAAGAATATGCATATAATTATTTTTCTACATGGGGATTATGGGTGGAATATTGTAGTTAAACATACTTAGGAATATATTAAACCTATTTCTGATATGAATATTCATAAAATATTTTTTCTACATGGGTATTATGGGTGGAATATTGTTTATAAATATACATAGGAACGTATTAAACCCGTTTCTGATAGGAAAATGCATATAATTATTTTTCTACATATGGATTATGGGTGGAATATTTTTTCTAAATATATATAGCAACCTATCTAACCCATTTCTGATAAGAATATGCATATAATTTTTTCCTACATGGGTATTATGGGTGGAATATTGTTTATAAATATACATAGGAACGTATTAAACCCGTTTCTGATAGGAAAATGCATATAATTATTTTTCTACATATGGATTATGGGTGGAATATTTTTTCTAAATATATATAGCAACCTATTTAACCCATTTCTGATAAGATTATGCATATAATTATTTTTCTACATAGGGATTATGGATGGAATATTGTTTATAAATATACATAATAACCTGTTTAACCCATTTCTGAAAAGAATATGCATATAATTATTTTTCTACATGGGGATTATGGTTGGAATATTGTAGTTAAACATACATAGGAATATATTAAACCTATTTCTGATATGAATATGCATACAAATGTTTTTCTACATGGGGATTATATTTGGAATATTGTTTATGAATATACATAGCAACCTATTTAACCCATTTCTGATAACAATATGCATATAATTATTTTTCTACATGGGGATTATGGATGGAATATTGTTATTTATTACACATAGCAACATATTAAATATATTTCTGATATGAATATGCATATAATTATTTTTCTACATGGCGATTATGGGTAGAATATTGTAGATAAACATACATAGCAACATTTTAAACCTATTTCTGATAAAAATACGCATATCATTATTTTTCTACATGCGGATTGTGGGTGGAATATTGTTTATAAATATACATAGGAATCTATTTAACCCATTTCTGATAAGAATATGCATATAATTATTTTTCTACATGGGGATTATGGGTGGAATATTGTTTATAAATATACTTAGTAACCTGTTTAACCCATTTCTGAAAAGAATAAGCATATAATTATTTTTCTACATGGGGATTATGGTTGACATATTGTTTATAAAAATAAATAGCAACATATTAAACCTATTTCTGATCTGAATATGCATATAGTTATTTTTCTACATGGGGATTATGGGTGGAATATTGTAGTTAAACATACATAGGTATATATTAAACCTATTTCTGATATGAATATGCATAAAACATTTTTCTACATTGGGATTATGGGTGGAATATTGTTTATAAATATACATAGCAACATATTAAACCTATTTCTGATATGAATATGCATATAAATATTTTTCTTTATCGGGATTATGGGTAGAATATTGTTTATAAATATACATAGCAACCTATTTAAGCCATTTCTGATAAGAATATGCATATATTTATTTTTCTACATGGGGATTATGGGTGGAATATTGTTTATAAATATACATAGCAACCTTTTTAACCAATTTCTGATAAGAATATGCATATAATTATTTTTCTACATGGGGATTATGGGTGGAATATTATTTATAAATATACATAGCAACCTTTTTAATCCATTTCTGATAAGAATATGCATTTAATTATTTTTCTACATGGGGATTATGGGTGGAATATTTTTAATAAATATAGATAGCAACATATTAAACCTATTTCTGATATGAAAATGCATATAGTTATTTTTCTACATGGGGATTATGGGTGGAATATTGTAGATAAACATACATAGCAACATACTAAACCTATTTCTGATAAGAATAGGCATATCAATATTTTTCTACATGGGGATTATGGGTGGAATATTGTTTATAAATATACATAGCAACCTATTTAAGCCATTTCTGATAAGAATATGCATATAATTATTTTTCTACATGGGGATTATGGGTGGAATATTGTTTATAAATATACATAGTAACCTATTTAACCCATTTCTGAAAAGAATATGCATATAATTATTTTTCTACATGGGGATTATGGGTGGAATATTGTAGTTAACCACTTCAGCCCCGGAAGGATTTACCCCCTTCCTGACCAGAGCACTTTTTACAATTTGGCACTGCGTCGCTTTAACTGCTAATTGCGCGGTCATGCAATGCTGTACCCAAATGAAATTTGCATCCTTTTCTTCCCACAAATAGAGCTTTCTTTTGATAGTATTTGATCACCTCTGCCGTTTTTATTTTTTGCGCTATACACGGAAAAAGACCGAAAATTTTGAAAAAAAATGATATTTTCTACTTTTTGTTCTAAAAAAATCCAATAAACTCAATTTTAGTCATACATTTAGGCCAAAATGTATTCGGCCACATGTCTTTGGTAAAAAAAATGTCAATAAGTGTATATTTATTGGTTTGCGCAAAAGTTATAGCGCCTACAAACTAGGGTACATTTTCTGGAATTTACACAGCCTTTAATTTCTGACTGCCTATGTCGTTTCTTGAGGTGCTAAAATGGCAGGACAGTACAAAACCCCCACAAGTGACCCCATTTTGGAAAGTAGACACCCCAAGGAAATTGCTGAGAGGCATGTTGAGCCCATTGAATATTCATTTTTTTTGTCCCAGGTGATTGAATAATGACAAAAAAAAAAATTACAAAAAGTTGTCACTAAATGATATATTGCGCACACAGGCCATGGGCCTATGTGGAATTGCACCCCAAAATACATTCAGCTGCTTCTCCTGAGTACGGGGATACCATATGTGTGGGACTTTTTGGGAGCCTAGCCGCGTATGGGGCCCCGAAAACCAATCACTGCCTTCAGGATTTCTAAGGGCATAAATTTTTGATTTTACTGCTCACTACCTATCACAGTTTTGAAGGCCATAAAATGCCCAGGTGACATAACCCCCCCCCCCCCCCCAAATGACCCCATTTTGGAAAGTAGACACCCCAAGCTATTTGCTTTGAGGCATGTTGAGTCCATGGAATATTTTATATTTTGACACAAGTTGCGGGAAAGTGACAAATTTTTTTTTTTTTGCACAAAGTTGTCACTAAATGATATATTGCTCACACAGGCCATGGGCATATGTGGAATTGCACCCCAAAATACATTTAGCTACTTCTCCTGAGTATGGGGATACCACATGTGTGGGACTTTTTAGGAGTCTAGCCGCGTACGGGGCCCCGAAAACCAATCACCGCCTTCAGGATTTCTAAGGGTGTAAATTTTTGATTTCACTCTTCACTGCCTATCACAGTTTCGGAGGCCATGGAATGCCCAGGTGGCACAAACCCCCCCCAAATGACCCCATTTTGGAAAGTAGACACCCCAAGCTATTTGCTGAGAGGCATGGTGAGTATTTTGCAGCTCTCATTTGTTTTTGAAAATGAAGAAAGACAAGAAAAAAAAATTTTTTTTTCTTTTTTCAATTTTCAAAACTTTGTGACAAAAAGTGAGGTCTGCAAAATACTCACTATACCGCTCAGCAAATACCTTGGGGTGTCTACTTTCCAAAATGGGGTCATTTGGGTTTTTTTTTTGCCACCTGGGCATTCCATGGCCTCCGAAACTGTGATAGGCAGTGAAGAGTGAAATCAAAAATTTACGCCCTTAGAAAGCCTGAAGGCGGTGCTTGGTTTTCGGGGTCCCGTACTTGGCTAGGCTCCCAAAAAGTCTCACACATGTGGTATCCCCAAACTCAGGAGAAGCAACAGAATGTATTTTGGGGTGTAATTTCACATATTCCAATGGCATGTTTGAGCAATATATCATTTAGTGACAACTTTGTGTCTCTTTCCCGCAACTTGTGTCACAATATAAAATATTCCATGGACTCGACATACCTCTCAGCAAATAGCTTGGGGTGTCTACTTTCCAAAATGGGGTCATTTGGGGGGGTTTTGAACTGTCCTGGCATTTTATGCACAACATTTAGAAGATTATGTCACACATCACCCACTCTTCTAACCACTTGAAGACAAAGCCCTTTCTGACACTTTTTGATTACATGAAAAAAATATTTTTTTTTGCAAGAAAATTACTTTGAACCCCCACACTTTATATATTTTTTTTAAAGCAAATGCCCTACAGATTAAAATGGTGGGTGTTTCATTTTTTTTTTTCACACAGTATTTGCGCAGCGATTTTTCAAACGCATTTTTTGGGGAAAAAACACACTTTTTTAAATTTTAATGCACTAAAACACACTATATTGCCCAAATGTTTGATGAAATAAAAAAGATGATCTTAGGCTGAGTACATGGATACCAAACATGACATGCTTTAAAATTGCGCACAAACGTGCAGTGGCGACAAACTAAATACATTTTTAAAAGCCTTTAAAAGCCTTTACAGGTTACCACTTTAGATTTACAGAGGAGGTCTACTGCTAAAATTACTGCCCTCGTTCTGACCTTTGCGGTGATACTTGACATGCATAGTGCAATTGCTGTTTACATTTGACGCCAGACCGACGCTTGCGTTCGCCTTAGCGCGAGAGCAGGGGGGACAGGGGTGCTTTTATTTTTTTTATTTATTTTTTTTTATTTTTTTTTGCTTTTTTATCTTATTTTTAAACTGTTCCTTTCATTATTTTTTTTTAAATCCTTTTTATTGTTATCTCAGGGAATGTAAATATCCCCTATGATAGCAATAGGTAGTGACAGGTACTCTTTTTTGAAAAAATTGGGGTCTATTAGACCCTAGATTTCTCTTCTGCCCTCAAAGCATCTGACCACACCAAGATCGGTGTGATAAAATGCTTTCCCAATTTCCCAATGGCGCCGTTTACATGGTCAGCTGGCTGAATCACCGGCTGCATTCTCGGGTTCCCTGTTGAGACAGGAGAGCCAGAGAAAAACACGGAAGACGGTGGGGGGGGGGGGCATTCCCTCCCACTGCTTGTAAAAGCAGTCTAGAGGCTAATTAGCCGCTAGGATTGCTTTTACATGAAAGCCGACCGCTGGCTGAAAAGAATGATACCAAGATGATACCTAAACCTGCAGGCATCATTCTGGTATAACCACTCAAAGTCGTGAATGGCGTACCTGAAGACAATAAAGCACAGTAAACGGTAAAGTATAAAAAAAATTGCATACCTGAAAAGCAAACATGATAAAACATAATAACAATAAAACATTGCAGAATAGAATACAGTAAAAAAGAGCAGAACAATAGAGAGAATAGAGAGAGAGAGAACAATAAAACGACAACTATTTTTTTTTATTTTATATTTTTGTTTGTGTGTTTTTTTTTTTTTACACTTTTTTTCGTAACTGTAACTTTTATAACTGTAACCGGTTCCAGGTTCGGGTCTCTCAAAATGTGATGGCATCTTGGGAGACCCTGTAAAAGTGTGCCTAGTCTGTGCAATGCTGTACCCTACGCTAATACTCAACTAGTGAATGGTAGCGTTCAAAACATTCACCAATGCAAAGACCAGGATTGTCAGGACAGGAGGGACAATAATAGCGGGTGTCACGCCTATATCCGCGCTTGCTGCAGACACAACATCTTTTTTGGGAGGGTTTGTTAGGTAGGGGTACTCGGGAGGACATAAAGAAAATGCCTCTCATGCAGCCGACTGCATTTGGTTGGGGATCCCAATTAGGATTGGCGAATGCAGCAGGAAGTGCATTATGGGCACGACGGGCCTGTGTTTGTCTTTTTGGTGGCAGCGGGACACTACTTGTGCTTGCCACCTCACCAGCTTGAACAGCACTTATGGGACTCGCCACGTCACCAAGTGTTACTGCAGTGCTGGTTAGACTATGACCGGGGTGTACTAGGCCGCTGGTGCTTGCCAGTTCACCAAAACGCTACCAAAAAACTGTTAGCGATCGCAGTGATCAGGCCTGACTCTGCGAACGCTGCAGTTATGCGTTTAGTGTTTTGTAAGTGACAGTGATCGATCGATACTGCACTTGGGTGGGCTGGGCTGGGCTGGGCCGGGCGGAGGGGCAAAACGCAGGTGCTAGCAGGTATCTGGGCTGATCCCGCTAACACTGCGTTTTTGGGAACCCTAAACTGCTGGGGACGCCAGTATAGATCTGATCGGATCAGATATTGATTCGTTCAGATACTATACCACTAAGGGAGGTGTACAGTGCGTGCGTGGGTGTTAGCGGTACTGGCGCTAATCTGATGCTGCCTGGGGCTGGTACTTTCCAGTTCACCAAAACGCTACCAAAAAAACTGTTAGCGATTGCAGGGATCAGGCCTGACTCTGTGAACGCTGCAGTTATGCGTTTAGTGTTTTGTAAGTGTCAGTGATCGATCGATACTGCACTTGGGTGGGCTGGGCTGGGCCGGGCGGAGGGGCAAAACGCAGGTGCTAGCAGGTATCTGGGCTGATCCCGCTAACACTGCGTTTTTGGGAACCCTAAACTGCTGGGGACGGTAGTATAGATCTGATCGGATCAGATATTGATCCGTTCAGATACTATACCACTAAGGGAGGCGTATGCTGCGTGCGTGGGTGTTGGCACTAATCTGATGCTGCCTGGGGCGACGCATATCACCGCCGGGCGATCAGGGGGCTAAACCTTTATTCGGTAATAAACGGCGGGTGCCCTGACACTATAAAAAATAAACGAACTAACCAGCGTCACCCGTAACAGTTATACGGTGATCAGTGGTGAAAGGGTTAACTAGGGGGCAATCAAGGGGTTAAAACATTTATTAGATAGTATATGGGGGTCCCTGTCGCTATAAAACGCTGACGGCGAACCTAAATATTTACGTCCCTAACTAGCGGAACCAGTGACACTAATACAGCGATCAGAAAAATGATCGCTTAGTGACACTGGTGACTGGGGGTGATCAAAGGGTTAAAACTTTATTAGGGGGGGTTAGGGGGGTACCCTAGACCTACAGGGGGCTAACACTCACTGACCTACCACTTCTAACTGTCACAAACTGACACCATGCAGTAATCAGAAAAAAAGCAAAAAAAACACACTGCTTGGTGTCAGTGTGACAGGGAGGGGGAGGGGTGATTGGGGGGATCGGGGGGCAATCGGGGGGGATCGGGGGTGTAAAGTATGCCTGGCATGTTCTACTGTGTGTGTGTGTGTGTGTGTTGTGCACTCACTTGTCTTCTCTCCTTCTGATATGAATGTGCATAAAACATTTTTTCTACATAGGGATTATAGGTGGAATATTGTTTATAAATATTAATAGGAACCTATTTAACGCATTTCTATTAAGAATATGCATATATTTTTTTCTACATTGGGATTATGGATGGAATATTGGTAATAAATATACATAGCAACATATTAAACCTATTTCTGTTATGAATATGCATATAATTATTTTTCTACATGAGGATTATGGGTAGAATATTGTAAATAAACATAATCAACAACATATTAAACCTATTTCTGATAAAAATATGCATATAATTATTTTTCTACATGGGGATTATGGGTGGAATATTGTAGTTAAACATACATAGCAATATATTAAACCTATTTCTGATATCAATATGCATAAACAAAATTTCTACATGGGGATTATAGGTGGAATATTTTTTATAAATATACATAGATAAGTATGCATAGGAACCTATTTAACGCATTTCTGCTAAGAATATGCATATAATATATATTTTTTTTTTCAAATATAATTTTATTAAAGTTTTTTAAGAAATGAACAGAATTTGTAAAAGGAAAAGAAAGAGTGGACATTTACAGTATCTTACACTTGTAAGGAGGACGCAGCCTTCCAAGTACATGTAGTATTAAATTGGTATATACCATACATTGTAATTTTCGTAGTCCATAGTTTCCTCTAAAGACGTTTCTTGCTGTCTTAATGATGTAGGTAGTTGTAATATAGGATGAGCATACCGTCTTCATCTATACTTCTGTATGCTCGTTCTCTATTATCTATAACATTAACAGAATATATTAGGTGTAAGAATACCCAAAGAGAGAGAAAAAAAAGTATAGATAGATCAGGTAAAGTTAGTAGAGGAAGAGAAACAGAGAGAGGGAGTTGGAGATGGGGGAGGGGTTCTAGGGTCGGCAACTGGATAGGGGTGTACCTGTGTCAATTTTTATGTTAGCCTGTATGTGTTATTTTAAGTACCTTTCATAGTTTCTGCATTAAAGAAAGATTTGCCTTCTTCTGAGTATTTGAATAGATTCCAATAAGTCCAGGTTTTCTTGTATGATTCCTGTCTGTCTGTCGCAGTCATCATCAAGTCCTCCATCTTGTTTATGTCTTCAACTTTTTTCAACCATAGCGCTATGGTTGGTGGGTTCTGCTGCTTCCAGAGTAAGGGAATGCATGACTTTGCTGCATTCACTAAGTGTCGTAGTATGGACTTTTTGTAGGCTTTAATCGAAATGGTTGAAACGTGTAGCAGAAAAAATGCTGGATCATCTGGTATCACAAAATCAGTGAATTTTTGTGATATGGTGTGGACTGTCGCCCAAAAGGTTGCCAATTTGGGGCATGACCAGAATATGTGTAGAATCGTTCCCCTGTCCGCACCGCATCGCCAACAAAGCTCTGATGTATTAGGGAAAATGGTGTGGAGTCGACTGTTTTAGTATACTAGACAGCTCTGGTTTGCATATAATTTTTTTTCTACATGGGGATTATGGATGGAATATTGTTAATAAATATACATAGCAACACATTAAACCTGTTTCTTTTATGATTATGCATATAATTATTTTTCTACATGGGAATTATGGGTGGAATATTGTTTATAAATATACATAGTCACCACCCAAAATGGCTCAAGGACAGTATCCCTGTAGGCCAATTTCTCCGCATTAAGCGAAACTGCTCCAATAAAGAAAACTACAGGCGTGAGAGTGACGAGCTATATAAACGCTTTCGGGAGCGCGGATATTCACACAAACAGCTTAGGAGGGCGAAACGCAAGGCAGCACGACGAGAACGCCCCTCCCTCCTAGACAGTAGACAATTTAAAAACTCACGACTCACCTATCCCTCACCCCCGGCCCAAGAACCGGTGAGAATTATTACAGAATTTGGATCCCAATGGGACACAGTCAAAACTATCTTAGAGAAACACTGGGGTATACTTACCAACACCCCCGGTATAGCTCAGATAGTGGGACCCAGTCCCAAAATGGTGGCCAGAAGAGCCAGAAACCTAGGTGATTCCTTAATCCACTCAGAACACACGAGAAGTGTGGATGGCTCGTGGCTTTCTCGATTTCCTAGAAGTAAGGGGATGTTCCCCTGTGGACACTGTCAGGTCTGTCCTTATGTGCACAGGACAATGACCTTCAGCGACTCTCTAAACAAAAATAACTTTGAGATTGAGAGTCTCATTAATTGTGCAACCACCAGGGTCATTTATATGCTGACCTGCCCATGTAAAAAAATTTACATTGGCAAGACAAAACGGCAGTTCAGGATTCGCCTAGGGGAACATATGAGGGAGATCTTGGAGAAAAATCCGGAAAAACCGATAGCCAGACACTTTGCCCAGCACCACCAGGGCAAACTGTCTGGCATGCAGGTAAAGGGTATCTACGCCCTAAACCTCTCCCCCAGAAGAGGAGATTTTGATCAAATCCTGCAACAAAAGGAAAAGAGATGGATCTTTCGCTTGGGCTCCCTGGTCCCCCTGGGCTTGAATACGGAACTGAATTTTCAGCCTTTCCTTGCAGTATAAAAATATGCATGGAGGGGCCTAGCACATAAGACATCGACCCTTTAGAGATCATTCAAACCCCTCTAAAAAGAGCATTCTTCTCAATAGGAGGTGACCTGATCTTTGAATCAAACCTCTCTACTCAGGAATTCCCTGAATTTGGGACCTAAAGGGGCCCCCCCACCCCTTCTCGACAGTGCCCGATACAGTTTACAGTGGCAAGTGGAGCAGCTCAACACACAGAGGCTACTGCTATCCGGAAATATCCAAGAATTCCCAACCGGGATCCGGGAGTGGTAACGTACTTAGCCATCTGTTCATGTAGTGCTGCTCATGCCAAGTATTGCCTATCCCTATCATAGGAAGGCTATATGTAGAAGTGCCTACACCACACCGGACCACTGTATATGATAGCTGCATAGCTGCATACTATCCCGGACTCTGGTTACCAAGACCCACTTACTTTACGTGCAAGGCCGGCATATTCCCACCATCAACATGAATTGATATCCCATCACAGGACTCAATTCCGGCATCCCAGCCCACGGTCATCACCCTCTCCCTTTCCCTGACCCCCGTCCTCTCCCCACATCCCGCATTCCCCCCCCCCCCATACCGCATCCTGAGCCGCCCCTCCCCCGGGGGAATTGATGTCTGCTTAGCGAAACCTTATTCAGCAATTGCTGTATACTCCTTATTGTTGGTTTGCGCAGACATCAATAGCATAGACGTCCGGACGTTTGTTTTTGTATGTCCTGTAATGTTACATGTTCCCCATGTCTGTGTGGTTTTTGTTTTTGATCAACCTAGGCTTTTGATCAAATTTTATTAGGGCAAGGTCACACCATGGTCATGCTGCTGCACTTTTCTTCATGTTTTTCTACTGTGTACCAACAATAAATTATTCATTGATATACTTTACATCTTTTTGATTGCCTTTCCCATAAGCCCCACTCTCCTTTTGGTCCCCATCTGTTTGGGACAATTTTTTGGTTATAAATATACATAGGAACCTATTTAACTCTTTTCTGATAAGTATATGCATATAATTATTTTTCTACTTAGGGATTATGGGTGGAATATTGTTTATAAATATAGATAGCAACATATTAAACCTATTTCTGATAAGAATATGCATACAATTATTTTTCTACATTGAGATTATCGGTGGAATATTGTAGTTAAACATACATAGGAATATATTAAACCTATTTCTGGTATGAATATGCATAAAATTATTTTTCTACATTGGGATTATGGGTGGAATATTGTTTATAAATATACATAGCAACATATTAAACCTATTTCTTTTATGAATATGCATATAATTTTTGTTTTTCTATATGGTAATTATGGGTGGAATATTGTTTATAAATATACATAGGAACCTATTTAACCCATTTCTGATAAGAATATGCATATAATTATTTTTCTGCATGGGGATTATGGGTGGAATATTGTTTATAAATATACATAGCAACATATTAAACCTATTTCTGATATGAATATGCATATAATTATTTTTCTACATTGGGATTATCGGTGGAATATTGTTTATAAATATACATAGCAATATATTAAACCTATTTCTGATATGAATATGCATATAATTATTTTTCTATATGGGGATTATGGGTTGAATATTGTTTATAAATATATATAGGAACCTAATTAACCCATTTCTGTTGAGAATATGCATATAATTTTTTTCTACATGGGGATTATGGGTGGAATTTTGTTTATAAATATACAATATTTCCTTTTGCACTAAATGCAACCTTCCAGGGCAAACAATTATTTCTCCGCACGCCCATGGAACTACTAGATTTCTGTCGGGACTTACAGATGCCACTCATTGACTTACCGGATTGGTATGGGGAGTTCCGCTCGCCCCCAGCAATACTGGAAGTACAGCCATCACCTCATTCGACCCCTGCAAAACCACCCTACAAGAAAGGGAAATTCCAGAAACAAAATGCACCAGGCCCCAGCTCCACTAAGAAACGCCCTATTGTAGCTAGAGATTTGCTGCCTGACTCTGACCCAGAGTGAAGAGGAGAATGCACGAGAACTCATGAATCCTGTTCGTTTTACAGTCTATTGGAAGGCCTAAGTTCAATTTCGATTATTCAGATTTTTCTTTTTTTCGTTAACAGGGGGATGTTTTTTGTTTTTTCTTTTTCTTTTCCTTTTTTCCCCCTTTTTTTGGTGAGATCTCCAGCAGCAGCAACTTATTTTGTCACAAGCGGTCCTGAAGGTGGGTGCAGGACTGAACTTACTTATACAAGCAGAGCTAGGTAAGAACTATCTCCACGGCTATACCGCAAGCAAAGGATAAACCAACAATAACACATTGTCGGTAGTAGATCATAGCCTGCTGGCTTCTACTCATTGATTGTATCCTTCTACCTGCTGCTTCACCAAGGGCACTAAATCCGCTACCAGGAATGTGACATAGGAGAAATCTCACAACATGCTGGACGCTGAAATATAGGCATTTATGCATTTATGCTTGAAGCTAACCCAATTGATATGATACTTTCTCAGTTTATGGTTTACATCTCCTAGAGATGTCGGTTGTCGTTTATAAAAGTTATGATTTATTTTTTGAAAAATATATAGGAGTCCGAGGGTGGGAGGAGTTCTCTAAATTTAGTGGAACATTCCCATTGAGTTTTAAGTGAGCCTACGGCAGTGTCTACAGATATTGCTCTGGTCGTACCCTCCACCTCCCCCACAGTGGGTGCCAAACAGCGGACATATTGGTGACGCCCTATCTAGGTGGGGATCTCACTAGTGTGCCTGCTCAAGGCCCCAATTCGAATACATCCCTCTAGGGGTTCACTTAGAGGTTAATTACAACAGAAACAGATCTCACTCTCCTACTGTCGGGAGTGAAATCAAACTTCTCTTTCACCTTTTCCCTTTTTTCTAGCCTTCTTTCTTTTCTTACTTTCTTGAACCTTACACGCCATATTATTCTGATTGAGATTATTATTTATTTTTCCCCTTTATTCGATTTTTAAGCTCTAGTTCGCTGTGTTAATTGAGTCAATCTCTGTCATCATGGTCTACTCTGCACTGGGCAAAAGCCCAACAGTAATATCACATAATGTCAGAGGACTCAATACACCACAAAAGCGCACACAACTATTGCGACACCTGGGGAAGAAGAGACCGGCCTTTGTGTTTTTTCAGGAGACCCATTTCAAAGCTAATTCTATACCTAAACTAACTGACAGGTACTTCACTAAGGCGTACCACGCTGCTAACATAGAATCCAAAACGAAAGGGGTTTCCACCTTAATTGGAAAAGACTCAGGTTTTGAGCTCCTTCAACAATTAGCAGATCCAGGAGGCCGGTTTCTTCTTCTTAAGGGGACAATTGGGAAACGTCCAGTCACGTTAGCAAATGTATACTTTCCGAACACAGCTCATGTGACTTTTTGTCAAAAACTGATCGATGTGCTCACAGAATTTGCCTCCGGATGTATAATCCTGGGAGGGGATTTCAATGTTCCATTGGAGCCTCTTCAGGATACATCAAATGGCAAATCCTCTATAACGTATCGTGTACTCAAAAAGATTAGAGTTTAACTCAATAAATTAAACCTTAAAGATACATGGCGCATAGCACATCCTCAGGGTAGGGACTTCACCTACTTTTCCACGATGCATAATAAGTATTCTCGTATAGACTTTGTGTTTATAACACAAAGAGTCCTGAATATACTGAAGGAAGCACACATAGGAACACGGACAATATCAGACCACGCCCCGACCTCCATAACACTACAACTCCAAACTACCCCTAAAAATCAGGGATGTTGGAGACTAAATTCGACTCTGCTGACAGACCCTATAACTCTAGAACCTGTGACGGAGGCCATTAAAACATATTTCAGAGAAAATTCCACAGAGGATGTACCACATATCATGATCTGGGAGGCACATAAGTGTGTGTTAAGAGGCAAACTCATGAGTCTAGCCTCAATAAAAAAAAGGAACAAAGAGAAAGAATTAAAAGCTGCCCTAGACAAAGTGCAAAAACTGGAAACTCAGCATAAAAGATCATTGGCTGTAAACACAGCCGAGGAGCTTTTAATAGCTCGTAAAGAGGTCCAAGAAAAATTCGATTTACAAGCAAAACGAATATTATTTTTTCGCAGGGGCTTTTTCTATGAGCACAGTAACAAAAGTGGCAAGTTTTTGGCGAGGGCCCTGAGAGATATACGCTCAATCAATACCATTACGAGTATAAAGAACAGGGAGGACAAACAGATACATGACACAGATCAGATCGCAGCAGAGTTTCATGAGTTCTACTCGAAATTATACAACCTTCCACCCTCACATAAGCCGGAGGCAATGGAGGGCTTGAGAAAACAGATTATAGCACAATACCTAACACAAAGTGGTCTGCCAAACATTGCGAAGAATGAAGCACTGGAAATTGATAGGCCAATAGAGCAAATGGAACTCATGCAAGCAGTTCTTTAAAAACAGGGAAAAGCCCGGGCCCAGACGGCTACACAGCCATATATTATAAGACTTTTGCACACCTCCTAGCAAAACCCTTACTACGGGCCTTAAATTCTCTCACGACCCCTCAAAACCTACCGCCCTCATTCAATACAGCACACATGACAGTCATCCCCAAACCCGGCAAGGACCCCAACATTTGCTCAAGCTATAGACCAATTTCATTACTCAACCTAGATATGAAATTACTATCTAAAATTATTGCGACAAGAATTAGTAGAATATTGGCTGATATAGTTGGCCCTGATCAAGCGGGGTTCATGCCGGGGAGGGAGACGCGTGATAACTTGCGCCTGGGCCCTGTAGTTCCGCCAATTCAGGGGGGCCCGCCGCCCACCAGTGTGAGAAGCCCGCCGCCCGTTCGTTCACTCTGGCTGCTGTTATGAGGGCAGCATGTGTCAGTTTGTTCCGCCGCGGGGAGGGGGGCTTTCGCTCACTGAGCGGAGAGAAAGAAGGCAGAGGCAGCGCTGATACTGTGGACCGCCCCGCCCCCACCTATCCAGAGACAGAGAGAATGTAGGGAGGCGGGGCAGACACTGCTAACATCAAGTAAGAGAAGGTGGGGGAGGAGCTGCAGGAGGTCGCGGCCGCTGTGTAAGGACTGGAGTAGAGACAGTGACACGTGGAGCGCAGGGAGCCGAGAGAGACACAGAGCAATGCAGGGGAAAACGAGTGAACACTGACAGCAAGTAAGTGTCTCTGATCCCGGCGTCCAGCGCTACCAGTGAACCCAGTCCCCACCACCACTGCTGATTCCATCCCACCACCAGGGCCGGACTGGCCTACTGGGATAGCGGGAAATATCCCGGTAGGCTGCCTGCTCTGAGGCCGCTGTCAGCTGGGAGCTCTGTAACTTTTTTTTTTTTAAAAAAGAACAGCTGAGAGAGAAGCGGCAGTGGCTGTGCTGTGATCAGGAGGCGGGGCTGGCTGTGGAAATGTGTAGCAGCGAGGGCCGGAGGAGCGAGGAACCATCGTGCAGCAGGCAGTGTAACCCCCTCCCTCTCCAGCCCGCCACATTTAAATGTGCCGAGGTGCTGCATTGGGGATGAATGGGGCCGTCAGGAGGGAGATACACAGTACCTGAAGCTGAGAAGAGATAGAGGAAGGTATGACCACAGCCAAACGAATCCTGCAGCACACAAGAGCTCTGGCTGAATGGAAACAGGATCGTCTGGAGCAATGTTATATGTAATGCTGGCCGGCCGGTGTCATCCAGAAATCTCTGCCTTTCGGGCAGTGTGCAGGTTTACTGATAAGCCTCCCCTCCCTCCTGTCTGGCTCCTTATGCTTTGTTTGTTTTGCTTCCTAACCTGCACACTGATAAGATCTCTGGGAGATGCTGCAGCTGGCTGGCATTCTGTGTCCAGTGACAGGTCACACATGGCTTGCTGTTAACCATTTCAGCTCAGCTATTTAGCCAGAGCTCTGTGTGTTCTGCACAGTTTGATGTTTTTTAGATGATTTACTGCTGATTCAGGCTGGAAGCTTCACAGACTCATTAACTGTTTACTGTTCTCCACTAATCCTGACCACTTCACTGTAAGACAATTAGAATTTTGGAAATTGGATGTGTTGCTGTCTTCTGGCACTTAGTTGTGATTTAAAAGGAGGATTACTAACTTGATCTTGAAGAGCTGGTTTAAGTAGAGTGGCGCAGCCCTACTATATGCTTTTACACTGAGTTCAGCCATACATGCATTCCCTGCCCATCTCCTGTACTATGTCTGCAGTCTCTGACCATCTCCTGTATTATGTCTGCAGTCTCTGACCATCTCCTGTATTATGTCTGCAGTCTCTGACCATGTCCTCTAATGTGTCCGCATTCTCTGACCATCTCCTCTATCATGTCTGCAGTCTCTGACCATCTCCTGTACTATGTCTGCAGTCTCTGACCATCTCCTGTACTATGTCTGCAGTCTCTGACCATCTCCTGTACTATGTCTGCAGTCTCTGACCATCTCCTGTACTATGTCTGCAGTCTCTGACCATCTCCTGTACTATG
>JBBDGP010002708.1:1305000-1615000 GCA_037952835.1 Lithobates septentrionalis
ACTTTTAAAGATATTTCAGTGTAGACATCAATTTTTCACACAGTTTAAAAGCAGATAATCTTTAAATAATATACCGCATATTTCAGTACCATTTAGACAATTATATCATGTTCTAAACATTATTTCCATGTGCAATTCTCTAGGTTTTAGCAGAGTAAGGGTTTGGGCACTATTTAGATTCAGGGAGCTATAGTAAATTCGATTTTGGGAGAATTTTCTCACCAGCGCTATAGTAAATACCGTTTACTAATTGCCGCGAATTAGCGCCATAGCGCTATAGTAAATGACCCCCATAATCCCTATATAGCAATATAATTATATGCATATTCATTTCAGAAATAGGTTTAATATGTTGCTATGTACATTTTTAAACATTATTCCATCCATAATCCCCATGTAAAAAAATAATTATATGCATATTCTTATCAGAAATGGGTTAAATAGGTTCCTATGTATATTTATAAACAATATTCCACCCATAATCCCCATGTAGAAAAATAATTATAAGCATATTCTTATCAGACATGGGTTAAATATATTCCTATGTATGTTTAACTACAATATTGAAACCATAATCCCAAGTAGAAAA
Organism: Lithobates septentrionalis; assembly: GCA_037952835.1. Taxonomy (NCBI): domain Eukaryota; kingdom Metazoa; phylum Chordata; class Amphibia; order Anura; family Ranidae; genus Lithobates; species Lithobates septentrionalis. Next base: position 1,305,590 of record JBBDGP010002708.1, read on the forward strand.
ATAATTATATGCATATTCTTATGAGAAATGGGTTAAATAGGTTACTATGTAGATTTTAAAACAGTATTCCACCCATAATCCCTATGTAGAAAAATAATTATATGCATATTCTTACCAGAAATGGGTTAAATAGGTTCCTATGTATATTTATAGACAATATTCCACCTATAATCCCAATACTGAAACATATTTATATGCATATTCTTATCAGAAAGTGGTTAAATAGGTTACTATGTATATTTATAAACAATATTCCACCCATAATTCCCATGTAGAAAAATAATTATATGCATATTCTTATCAGAAATGGGTTAAATAGGTTACTATGTATATTTATAAACAATATTCCACCCATAATCCCCATGTAGAAAAATAATTAGATGCATATTCTTATCAGAAATGGGTTAAATAGGCTCCTATGTATATTTATAAACAATATTCCACCCATAACCCCATATAGAAATATAATTATATGCATATTCTTATCAGAAATAGGTTAAATAGGGTCCTATGTATATTTATAAACAATATTCCACCAATAATCCCCATGTAGAAAAAGAATTATATGCATATTCTTATCAGAAATACTTTAATTAGGTTCCTATGTATATTTATAAACAATATTCCACCCATAATCCCCATGTAGAAAAATAATTATATGCATATTCTTATCAGAAATGGCTTAAATAGGTTCCTATGTATATTTATAAACAATATTTCACCCATAATCCCGATGTAGAAAAATAATTATATGCATCTTCTTATCAGAAATGGGTTAAATTGGTTCCTATGTATATTTATAAAAAATATTCCACCCATAACCCCATATAGAAAAATAATTAGATGCATATTCTTATCAGAAATGGGTTAAATAGGCTCCTATGTATATTTATAAACAATATTCCACCCATAATCCCCATGTAGAAAAATAATTATATGCATATTATTATCAGATATGGGTTAAATAGGTTCCTATGTATATTTATAAACAATTATCCACTAAAGTCCCCATGTAGAAAAATAATTATATCATATTCTTATCAGAAATGGGTTAAATTGGTTCCTATGTATATTTATAAACAATATTCCACCTATAATCCCCATACTGTAAAATATTTATATGCATATTCTTATCAGAAAGGGGTTAAATAGGTTACTATGTATATTTATAAACAATATTCCACCCATAATTCCCATGTAGAAAAATAATTATATGCATATTCTTATCAGAAATGTGTTAAATAGGCTCCTATGTATATTTATAAACAATATTCCACCCATAATCCCCATGTAGAAAAATAATTATATGTATATTCTTATCAGAAATGGGTTAAATAGGTTCCTATGTATATTTATAAACATGTTTCCACTGTAGTCCCCATGTAGAAAAATAATTATATGCATATTCTTATCAGAAATGGGTTAAATTGGTTCCTATGTATATTTATAAACAATATTCCACCCATAATCCCCATGTAGAAAAATAATTATATGCATATTCTTATCAGAAATACTTTAATTAGGTTCCAATGTATATTTATAAACAATTTTCCACTATAATCCCCATATAGAAAAATAATTATATACATATTCTTATCAGAAATTGGTTAAATAGGGTCCTATGTATGTTTATAAACAATATTCCACCAAAATTCCCCATGTAAAAAAATAATTATATGCATATTCTTATCAGAAATGGGTTAAATAGGTTCCTATGTATATTTATAATAATTTTTCCACTATAGTCCCCATGTAGAAAAATAATTATATGCATATTCTTATCAGAAATGGGTTAAATTGGTTCCTATGTATATTTATAAACAATATTCCACCTAAAATCCCCATACTGAAAAATATTTATATGCATATTCTTATCAGAAAGGGGTTAAATATGTTCCTATGTATATTTATAAACAATATTCCACCCATAATCCCCATATAGACAAATAATTATATTAATATTCTTATGAGCAATTGGTTAAATAGGTTACTATGTATATTTATAAACAATATTCCACCCATAATCCCCATGTAGAAAAATAATTATATGCACTTTCTTATCAGAAATGGGTTAAATAGGTTCCTATGTATATTTATAAACAATTTTCCACTATAGTCCCCATGTAGAAAAATAATTATATGCATATTCTTATCAGAAATGCTTTAATTAGGTTCCTGTGTATATTTATTAACAATATTCCACCCATAACCCCATATAGAAAAATAATTATATGCATATTCTTATCAGAAATGGGTTAAATAGGTTCCTATGTATATTTATAAACAATTTTCCACTCATAATCTCCATATAGACAAATAATTATATTCATATTCTTATCAGAAATGGGTTAAATTGGTTCCTATGTATATTTATAAACAATTTTCCACTATAATCCCCATATAGAAAAATAATTATATACATATTCTTATCAGAAATTGGTTAAATAGGGTCCTATGTATGTTTATAAACAATATTCCACCAAAATTCCCCATGTAAAAAAATAATTATATGCATATTCTTATGATAAATTGGTTAAATATATTCCTATGTATGTTTAACTACAATATTCCACCCATAATCCCCATGTAGAAAAAGAATTATATGCATATTCTTATCAGAAATGGGTTAAATAGGTTCCTATGTATATTTATAAACAATTTTCCACTATAGTCCCCATGTAGAAAAATATTTATATGCATATTCTTATCAGAAATGGGTTAAATATGTTCCTATGTATATTTATAAACAATATTCCACCCATAATCCCCATATAGACAAATAATTATATTAATATTCTTATGAGCAATGGGTTAAATAGGTTACTATGTATATTTATAAACAATATTCCACCCATAATCCCCATGTAGAAAAATAATTATATGCGCTTTCTTATCAGAAATGGGTTAAATAGGGTTCCTATGTATATTTATAAACAATTTTCCACTATAGTCCCCATGTAGAAAAATAAATATATGCATATTTTTATCAGAAATGCTTTAATTAGGTTCCTATGTATATTTATAAACAATATTCCACCCATAACTCCATTTAGAAAAATAATTATATGCATATTCTTATCAGAAATGGGTTAAATTGGTTCCTATGTATATTTATAAACAATATTCCACCATAATCCCCATATAGAAAAATAATTATATGCATATTCCTATCAGAAATTGGTTAAATAGGTTCCTATGTTTATTTATAAACATATTCCACCAATAATCCCCATGTAGAAAAATAATTATATGCATATTTTTTATCATAAATTGGTTAATTAGTTTCCTATGTATATTTATAAGCAATATTCCACCCATAACCCCATATAGAAAAATAATTATATGCATATTCTTATCAGAAATGGGCTAAATACGTTCCTATGTATATTTCTAAACAATAGTCAACGCATAATTCCTATATAGCAATATAATTATATGCATATTCATATCAGAAATAGGTTTAATATGTTGCTATGTACATTTTTAAACATTATTCCATCCATAATCCCCATGTAAAAAAATAATTATATGCATATTCTTATCAGAAATGGGTTAAATAGGTTCCTATGTATATTTATAAACAATATTCCACCCATAATCCCCATGTAGAAAAATAATTATAAGCATATTCTTATCAGACATGGGTTAATATATTCCTATGTATGTTTAACTACAATATTCAATCCATAATCCCCAAGTAGAAAAATAATTATATGCATATTCTTATGAGAAATGGGTTAAATAGGTTACTATGTAGATTTTAAAACAGTATTCCACCCATAATCCCTATGTAGAAAAATAATTATATGCATGTTCTTACCAGAAATGGGTTAAATAGGTTCCTATGTATATTTATAGACAATATTCCACCTATAATCCCCATACTGAAACATATTTATATGCATATTATTATCAGAAAGTGGTTAAATAGGTTACTATGTATATTTATAAACAATATTCCACCCATAATTCCCATGTAGAAAAATAATTATATGCATATTCTTATCAGAAATGGGTTAAATAGGTTACTATGTATATTTATAAACAATATTCCACCCATAATCCCCATGTAGAAAAATAATTAGATGCATATTCTTATCAGAAATGGGTTAAATAGGCTCCTATGTATATTTATAAACAATATTCCACCCATAACCCCATATAGAAATATAATTATATGCATATTCTTATCAGAAATGGGTTAAATAGGTTACTATGTATATTTATAAACAATATTCCACCCATAATTCCCATGTAGAAAAATAATTATATGCATATTCTTATCAGAAATGCTTTAATTAGGTTCCTATGTATATTTATAAACAATATTCCACAATTAGCCCCATATAGAAAAAATAATTATATGCATATTCGTATCAGAAATGGGTTAAATAGCGTCCTATGTATATTTTTAAACAATATTCCACCAATAATCCCCATGTAGAAAAATAATTATATGCATATTCTTATCAGAAATGCTTTAATTAGGTTCCTATGTATATTTATAAACAATATTCCACAATTAGCCCCATATAGAAAAATAATTATATGCATATTCGTATCAGAAATGGGTTAAATAGCGTCCTATGTATATTTTTAAACAATATTCCACCAATAATCCCCATATAGAAAAATAATTATATGCATATTCTTATCAGAAATGGGTTAAATAGGATCCTATGTATAATTATAAACATTTTTCCACCATAATCCCTATATAGAAAAATAATTAGATGCATATTCTTATCAGAAATGGGTTAAATAGGCTCCTATGTATATTTATAAACAATATTCCACCCATAACCCCATATAGAAATATAATTATATGCATATTCTTATCAGAAATAGGTTAAATAGGGTCCTATGTATATTTATAAACAATATTCCACCAATAATCCCCATGTAGAAAAAGAATTATATGCATATTCTTATCAGAAATACTTTAATTAGGTTCCTATGTATATTTATAAACAATATTCCACCCATAATCCCCATGTAGAAAAATAATTATATGCATATTCTTATCAGAAATGGGTTAAATAGGTTCCTATGTATATTTATAAACAACATTTCACCCATAATCCCGATGTAGAAAATAATTATATGCATCTTCTTATCAGAAATGGGTTAAATAGGTTACTATGTATATTTATAAAAAATATTCCACCCATAACCCCATATAGAAATATAATTATATGCATATTCTTATCAGAAATGGGTTAAATAGGTTACTATGTATATTTATAAACAATATTCCACCCATAATTCCCATGTAGAAAAATAATTATATGCATATTCTTATCAGAAATGCTTTAATTAGGTTCCTATGTATATTTATAAACAATATTCCACAATTAGCCCCATATAGAAAAAATAATTATATGCATATTCGTATCAGAAATGGGTTAAATAGCGTCCTATGTATATTTTTAAACAATATTCCACCAATAATCCCCATGTAGAAAAATAATTATATGCATATTCTTATCAGAAATGCTTTAATTAGGTTCCTATGTATATTTATAAACAATATTCCACAATTAGCCCCATATAGAAAAATAATTATATGCATATTCGTATCAGAAATGGGTTAAATAGCGTCCTATGTATATTTTTAAACAATATTCCACCAATAATCCCCATATAGAAAAATAATTATATGCATATTCTTATCAGAAATGGGTTAAATAGGATCCTATGTATAATTATAAACATTTTTCCACCATAATCCCTATATAGAAAAATAATTAGATGCATATTCTTATCAGAAATGGGTTAAATAGGCTCCTATGTATATTTATAAACAATATTCCACCCATAACCCCATATAGAAATATAATTATATGCATATTCTTATCAGAAATAGGTTAAATAGGGTCCTATGTATATTTATAAACAATATTCCACCAATAATCCCCATGTAGAAAAAGAATTATATGCATATTCTTATCAGAAATACTTTAATTAGGTTCCTATGTATATTTATAAACAATATTCCACCCATAATCCCCATGTAGAAAAATAATTATATGCATATTCTTATCAGAAATGGGTTAAATAGGTTCCTATGTATATTTATAAACAACATTTCACCCATAATCCCGATGTAGAAAATAATTATATGCATCTTCTTATCAGAAATGGGTTAAATAGGTTACTATGTATATTTATAAAAAATATTCCACCCATAACCCCATATAGAAAAATAATTAGATGCATATTCTTATCAGAAATGGGTTAAATAGGCTCCTATGTATATTTATAAACAATATTCCACCCATAATTCCCATGTAGAAAAATAATTATATGCATATTCTTATCAGAAATGGGTTAAATAGGTTCCTATGTATATTTATAAACAATTATACACTAAAGTCCCCATGTAGAAAAATAATTATATCATATTCTTATCAGAAATGGGTTAAATTGGTTCCTATGTATATTTATAAACAATATTCCACCTATAATCCCCATACTGAAAAATATTTATATGCATATTCTTATCAGAAAGGGGTTAAATAGGTTACTATGTATATTTATAAACAATATTCCACCCATAATTCCCATGTAGAAAAATAATTATATGCATATTCTTATCAGAAATGCTTTAATTAGGTTCCTATGTATATTTATAAACAATATTCCACAATTAGCCCCATATAGAAAAATAATTATATGCATATTCGTATCAGAAATGGGTTAAATAGCATCCTCTGTATATTTTTAAACAATATTCCACCAATAATCCCCATGTAGAAAAATAATTATATGCATATTCTTATCAGAAATGCTTTAATTAGGTTCCTATGTATATTTATAAACAATATTCCACAATTAGCCCCATATAGAAAAATAATTACATGCATATTCGTATCAGAAATGGGTTAAATAGCGTCCTATGTATATTTTTAAACAATATTCCACCAATAATCCCCATATAGAAAAATAATTATATGCATATTCTTATCAGAAATGGGTTAAATAGGTTCCTATGTATAATTATAAACATTTTTCCACCATAATCCCTATATAGAAAAATAATTATATGCATATTCTTATCAGAAATAGGTTACATACGTTCCTATGTATATTTATAAACAATATTCCACCCATAATCCCCATGTAGAAAAATAATTATATGCATATTCTTATCAGAAATGGGTGAAATAGGTTACTATGTATATTTAGAAACAATATTCCACCCATAATCCCCATGTAAAAAAATAATTATATGCATATTCTTATCAGAAATACTTTAATTAGGTTCCTATGTATATTTATAAACAATTTTCCACTATAATCCCCATATAGAAAAATAATTATATACATATTCTTATCAGAAATTGGTTAAATAGGGTCCTATGTATGTTTATAAACAATATTCCACCAAAATTCCCCATGTAAAAAAATAATTATATGCATATTCTTATCAGAAATGGGTTAAATAGGTTCCTATGTATATTTATAAACATTTTTCCACTATAGTCCCCATGTAGAAAAATAATTATATGCATATTCTTATCAGAAATGGGTTAAATTGGTTCCTATGTATATTTATAAACAATATTCCACCTATAATCCCCATACTGAAAAATATTTATATGCATATTCTTATCAGAAAGGGGTTAAATAGGTTACTATGTATATTTATAAACAATATTCCACCCATAATTCCCATGTAGAAAAATAATTATATGCATATTCTTATCAGAAATGGGTTAAATAGGCTCCTATGTATATTTATAAACAATATTCCACCAAAATTCCCCATGTAAAAAATAATTATATGCATATTCTTATGAGAAATTGGTTAAATATATTCCTATGTATGTTTAACTACAATATTCCACCCATAATCCCCATGTAGAAAAATAATTATATGTATATTCTTATCAGAAATGGGTTAAAAAGGTTACTATGTATATTTTTAAACAATATTCCACCCATAACCCCATATAGAAAAATAATTATATGCATATTCTTATCAGAAATGGGTTAAATAGGTTCCTATGTATATTTATAAACAATATTCCACCCATAATCCCCATATAGACAAATAATTATATTCATATTCTTATCAGAAATGGGTTAAATTGGTTCCTATGTATATTTATAAACAATATTCCACCATAATCCCCATATAGAAAAATAATTATATGCATATTCCTATCAGAAATTGGTTAAATAGGTTCCTATGTATATTTATAAACATATTCCACCAATAATCCCCATGTAGAAAAATAATTATATGCATATTTTTATCAGAAATTGGTTAATTAGTTTCCTATGTATATTTATAAGCAATATTCCACCCATAACCCCATATAGAAAAATAATTATATGCATATTCTTATCAGAAATGGGTTAAATACGTTCCTATGTATATTTATAAACAATATTCAACACATAATCCCTATATAGCAATATAATTATATGCATATTCATATCAGAAATAGGTTTAATATGTTGCTATGTACATTTTTAAACAATATTCCATCCATAATCCCCATGTAAAAAATAATTATATGCATATTCTTAACAGAAATGGGTTAAATAGGTTCCTATGTATATTTATAAACAATATTCCACCCATAATCCCCATGTAGAAAAATAATTATATGCATATTCTTATTAGAAATGGGTTAAATATATTCCTATGTATGTTTAAATTCAATATTCCATCCATAATCCCCATGTAGAAAAATAATTATATGCATATTCTTATGAGAAATGGGTTAAATAGGTTACTATGTATATTTATAAACAATATTCCACCCATAATCCCCATGTAGAAAAAGAATTATATGCATATTCTTATCAGAAATGGGTTAAATAGGTTCCTATGTATATTTATAAACAATTTTCCATTATAGTCCCCATGTAGAAAAATAATTATATTCATATTCTTATCAGAAATGGGTTAAATATGTTCCTATGTATATTTATAAACAATATTCCACCCATAATCCCCATATAGACAAATAATTATATTAATATTCTTATGAGCAATGGGTTAAATAGGTTACTATGTATATTTATAAACAATATTCCACCCATAATCCCCATGTAGAAAAATAATTATATGCATATTCTTATCAGAAATGCTTTAATTAGGTTCCTATGTATATTTATTAACAATATTCCACCCATAACCCCATATAGAAATATAATTATATGCATATTCTTATCAGAAATAGGTTAAATAGGGTCCTGTGTATATTTGTAAACAATATTCCACCCATAACCCCATATAGAAAAATAATTATATGCATATTCTTATCAGAAATGGGTTAAATAGGTTCCTATGTATATTTATAAACAATATTCCACCCATAATCCCCATATAGACAAATAATTATATTCATATTCTTATCAGAAATGGGTTAAATTGGTTCCTATGTATATTTATAAACAATATTCCACCATAATCCCCATATAGAAAAATATTAATATGCATATTCTTATCGGAAATTGGTTAAATAGCTTCCTATGTATATTTATAAACATATTCCACCAATAATCCAAATGTAGAAAAATAATTATATGCATATTCTTATCAGAAATGGGCTAAATACGTTCCTATGTATATTTCTAAACAATAGTCAACACATAATCCCTATATAGCAATATAATTATATGCATATTCATATCAGAAATAGGTTTAATATGTTGCTATGTACATTTTTAAACATTATTCCATCCATAATCCCCATGTAAAAAAATAATTATATGCATATTCTTATCAGAAATGGGTTAAATAGGTTCCTATGTATATTTATAAACAATATTCCACCCATAATCCCCATGTAGAAAAATAATTATAAGCATATTCTTATCAGACATGGGTTAATATATTCCTATGTATGTTTAACTACAATATTCAATCCATAATCCCCAAGTAGAAAAATAATTATATGCATATTCTTATGAGAAATGGGTTAAATAGGTTACTATGTAGATTTTAAAACAGTATTCCACCCATAATCCCTATGTCGACAAATAATTATATGCATATTCTTACCAGAAATGGGTTAAATAGGTTCCTATGTATATTTATAGACAATATTCCACCTATAATCCCCATACTGAAACATATTTATATGCATATTATTATCAGAAAGTGGTTAAATAGGTTACTATGTATATTTATAAACAATATTCCACCCATAATTCTTATGTAGAAAAATAATTATATGCATATTCTTATCAGAAATGGGTTAAATAGGTTACTATGTATATTTATAAACAATATTCCACCCATAATCCCCATGTAGAAAAATAATTAGATGCATATTCTTATCAGAAATGGGTTAAATAGGCTCCTATGTATATTTATAAACAATATTCCACCCATAACCCAGTATAGAAATATAATTATATGCATATTCTTATCAGAAATGGGTTAAATAGGTTACTATGTATATTTATAAACAATATTCCACCCATATATCCCATGTAGAAAAATAATTATATGCATATTCTTATCAGAAATGCTTTAATTAGGTTCCTATGTATATTTATAAACAATATTCCACAATTAGCCCCATATAGAAAAATAATTATATGCATATTCGTATCAGAAATGGGTTAAATAGCGTCCTATGTATATTTTTAAACAATATTCCACCAATAATCCCCATGTAGAAAAATAATTATATGCATATTCTTATCAGAAATGCTTTAATTAGGTTCCTATGTATATTTATAAACAATATTCCACAATTAGCCCCATATAGAAAAATAATTATATGCATATTCGTATCAGAAATGGGTTAAATAGCGTCCTATGTATATTTTTAAACAATATTCCACCAATAATCCCCATATAGAAAAATAATTATATGCATATTCTTATCAGAAATGGGTTAAATAGGATCCTATGTATAATTATAAACATATTTCCACCATAATCCCTATATAGAAAAATAATTAGATGCATATTCTTATCAGAAATGGGTTAAATAGGCTCCTATGCATATTTATAAACAATATTCCACCCATAACCCCATATAGAAATATAATTATATGCATATTCTTATCAGAAATAGGTTAAATAGGGTCCTATGTATATTTATAAACAATATTCCACCAATAATCCCCATGTAGAAAAAGAATTATATGCATATTCTTATCAGAAATACTTTAATTAGGTTCCTATGTATATTTATAAACAATATTCCACCCATAATCCCCATGTAGAAAAATAATTATATGCATATTCTTATCAGAAATGGGTTAAATAGGTTCCTATGTATATTTATAAACAATATTTCACCCATAATCCCGATGTAGAAAATAATTATATGCATCTTCTTATCAGAAATGGGTTAAATAGGTTGCTATGTATATTTATAAAAAATATTCCACCCATAACCCCATATAGAAAAATAATTAGATGCATATTCTTATCAGAAATGGGTTAAATAGGCTCCTATGTATATTTATAAACAATATTCCACCCATAATCCCCATGTAGAAAAATAATTATATGCATATTCTTATCAGAAATGGGTTAAATAGGTTCCTATGTATATTTATAAACAATTATCCACTAAAGTCCCCATGTAGAAAAATAATTATATCATATTCTTATCAGAAATGGGTTAAATTGGTTCCTATGTATATTTATAAACAATATTCCACCTATAATCCCCATACTGAAAAATATTTATATGCATATTCTTATCAGAAAGGGGTTAAATAGGTTACTATGTATATTTACAAACAATATTCCACCCATAATTCCCATGTAGAAAAATAATTATATGCATATTCTTATCAGAAATGGGTTAAATAGGTTACTATGTATATTTATAAACAATATTCCACCCATAATTCCCATGTAGAAAAATAATTATATGCATATTCTTATCAGAAATGCTTTAATTAGGTTCCTATGTATATTTATAAACAATATTCCACAATTAGCCCCATATAGAAAAATAATTATATGCATATTCGTATCAGAAATGGGTTAAATAGCGTCCTATGTATATTTTTAAACAATATTCCACCAATAATCCCCATGTAGAAAAATAATTATATGCATATTTTTATCAGAAATGCTTTAATTAGGTTCCTATGTATATTTATAAACAATATTCCACAATTAGCCCCATATAGAAAAATAATTATATGCATATTCGTATCAGAAATGGGTTAAATAGCGTCCTATGTATATTTTTAAACAATATTCCACCAATAATCCCCATATAGAAAAATAATTATATGCATATTCTTATCAGAAATGGGTTAAATAGGATCCTATGTATAATTATAAACATTTTTCCACCATAATCCCTATATAGAAAAATAATTAGATGCATATTCTTATCAGAAATGGGTTAAATAGGCTCCTGTGCATATTTATAAACAATATTCCACCCATAACCCCATATAGAAATATAATTATATGCATATTCTTATCAGAAATAGGTTAAATAGGGTCCTATGTATATTTATAAACAATATTCCACCAATAATCCCCATGTAGAAAAAGAATTATATGCATATTCTTATCAGAAATACTTTAATTAGGTTCCTATGTATATTTATAAACAATATTCCACCCATAATCCCCATGTAGAAAAATAATTATATGCATATTCTTATCAGAAATGGGTTAAATAGGTTCCTATGTATATTTATAAACAATATTTCACCCATAATCCCGATGTAGAAAATAATTATATGCATCTTCTTATCAGAAATGGGTTAAATAGGTTGCTATGTATATTTATAAAAAATATTCCACCCATAACCCCATATAGAAAAATAATTAGATGCATATTCTTATCAGAAATGGGTTAAATAGGCTCCTATGTATATTTATAAACAATATTCCACCCATAATCCCCATGTAGAAAAATAATTATATGCATATTCTTATCAGAAATGGGTTAAATAGGTTCCTATGTATATTTATAAACAATTATCCACTAAAGTCCCCATGTAGAAAAATAATTATATCATATTCTTATCAGAAATGGGTTAAATTGGTTCCTATGTATATTTATAAACAATATTCCACCTATAATCCCCATACTGAAAAATATTTATATGCATATTCTTATCAGAAAGGGGTTAAATAGGTTACTATGTATATTTATAAACAATATTCCACCCATAATTCCCATGTAGAAAAATAATTATATGCATATTCTTATCAGAAATGGGTTAAATAGGTTACTATGTATATTTATAAACAATATTCCACCCATAATTCCCATGTAGAAAAATAATTATATGCATATTCTTATCAGAAATGCTTTAATTAGGTTCCTATGTATATTTATAAACAATATTCCACAATTAGCCCCATATAGAAAAATAATTATATGCATATTCGTATCAGAAATGGGTTAAATAGCGTCCTATGTATATTTTTAAACAATATTCCACCAATAATCCCCATGTAGAAAAATAATTATATGCATATTCTTATCAGAAATGCTTTAATTAGGTTCCTATGTATATTTATAAACAATATTCCACAATTAGCCCCATATAGAAAAATAATTACATGCATATTCGTATCAGAAATGGGTTAAATAGCGTCCTATGTATATTTTTAAACAATATTCCACCAATAATCCCCATATAGAAAAATAATTATATGCATATTCTTATCAGAAATGGGTTAAATAGGTTCCTATGTATAATTATAAACATTTTTCCACCATAATCCCTATATAGAAAAATAATTATATGCATATTCTTATCAGAAATAGGTTACATACGTTCCTATGTATATTTATAAACAATATTCCACCCATAATCCCCATGTAGAAAAATAATTATATGCATATTCTTATCAGAAATGGGTGAAATAGGTTACTATGTATATTTAGAAACAATATTCCACCCATAATCCCCATGTAGAAAAATAATTAAATGCATATTCTTATCAGAAATACTTTAATTAGGTTCCTATGTATATTTATAAACAATTTTCCACTATAATCCCCATATAGAAAAATAATTATATACATATTCTTATCAGAAATTGGTTAAATAGGGTCCTATGTATGTTTATAAACAATATTCCACCAAAATTCCCCATGTAAAAAAATAATTATATGCATATTCTTATCAGAAATGGGTTAAATAGGTTCCTATGTATATTTATAAACATTTTTCCACTATAGTCCCCATGTAGAAAAATAATTATATGCATATTCTTATCAGAAATGGGTTAAATTGGTTCCTATGTATATTTATAAACAATATTCCACCTATAATCCCCATACTGAAAAATATTTATATGCATATTCTTATCAGAAAGGGGTTAAATAGGTTACTATGTATATTTATAAACAATATTCCACCCATAATCCCCATGTAGAAAAATAATTATATGCATATTATTATCAGAAATGGGTTAAATAGGTTCCTATGTATATTTATAAACAATTATCCACTAAAGTCCCCATGTAGAAAAATAATTATATCACATTCTTATCAGAAATGGGTTAAATTGGTTCCTATGTATATTTATAAACAATATTCCACCTATAATCCCCATACTGAAAAATATTTATATGCATATTCTTATCAGAAAGGGGTTAAATAGGTTACTATGTATATTTATAAACAATATTCCACCCATAATTCCCATGTAGAAAAATAATTATATGCATATTCTTATCAGAAATGGGTTAAATAGGCTCCTATGTATATTTATAAACAATATTCCACCAAAATTCCCCATGTAAAAAATAATTATATGCATATTCTTATGAGAAATTGGTTAAATATATTCCTATGTATGTTTAACTACAATATTCCACCCATAATCCCCATGTAGAAAAATAATTATATGTATATTCTTATCAGAAATGGGTTAAAAAGGTTACTATGTATATTTTTAAACAATATTCCACCCATAACCCCATATAGAAAAATAATTATATGCATATTCTTATCAGAAATGGGTTAAATAGGTTCCTATGTATATTTATAAACAATATTCCACCCATAATCCCCATATAGACAAATAATTATATTCATATTCTTATCAGAAATGGGTTAAATTGGTTCCTATGTATATTTATAAACAATATTCCACCATAATCCCCATATAGAAAAATAATTATATGCATATTCCTATCAGAAATTGGTTAAATAGGTTCCTATGTATATTTATAAACATATTCCACCAATAATCCCCATGTAGAAAAATAATTATATGCATATTTTTATCAGAAATTGGTTAATTAGTTTCCTATGTATATTTATAAGCAATATTCCACCCATAACCCCATATAGAAAAATAATTATATGCATATTCTTATCAGAAATGGGTTAAATACGTTCCTATGTATATTTATAAACAATATTCAACACATAATCCCTATATAGCAGTATAATTATATGCATATTCATATCAGAAATAGGTTTAATATGTTGCTATGTACATTTTTAAACAATATTCCATCCATAATCCCCATGTAAAAAAATAATTATATGCATATTCTTAACAGAAATGGGTTAAATAGGTTCCTATGTATATTTATAAACAATATTCCACCCATAATCCCCATGTAGAAAAATAATTATATGCATATTCTTATTAGAAATGGGTTAAATATATTCCTATGTATGTTTAAATTCAATATTCCATCCATAATCCCCATGTAGAAAAATAATTATATGCATATTCTTATGAGAAATGGGTTAAATAGGTTACTATGTATATTTATAAACAATATTCCACCCATAATCCCCATGTAGAAAAAGAAGTATATAAATATTCTTATCAGAAATGGGTTAAATAGGTTCCTATGTATATTTATAAACAATTTTCCATTATAGTCCCCATGTAGAAAAATAATTATATTCATATTCTTATCAGAAATGGGTTAAATATGTTCCTATGTATATTTATAAACAATATTCCACCCATAATCCCCATATAGACAAATAATTATATTAATATTCTTATGAGCAATGGGTAAAATAGGTTACTATGTATATTTATAAACAATATTCCACCCATAATCCCCATGTAGAAAAATAATTATATGCATATTCTTATCAGAAATGCTTTAATTAGGTTCCTATGTATATTTATTAACAATATTCCACCCATAACCCCATATAGAAATATAATTATATGCATATTCTTATCAGAAATAGGTTAAATAGGGTCCTGTGTATATTTGTAAACAATATTCCACCCATAACCCCATATAGAAAAATAATTATATGCATATTCTTATCAGAAATGGGTTAAATAGGTTCCTATGTATATTTATAAACAATATTCCACCCATAATCCCCATATAGACAAATAATTATATTCATATTCTTATCAGAAATGGGTTAAATTGGTTCCTATGTATATTTATAAACAATATTCCACCATAATCCCCATATAGAAAAATATTTATATGCATATTCTTATCGGAAATTGGTTAAATAGGTTCCTATGTATATTTATAAACATATTCCACCAATAATCCAAATGTAGAAAAATAATTATATGCATATTTTTATCAGAAATGGGTTAATTAGTTTCCTATGTATATTTATAAGCAATATTCCACCCATAACCCCATATAGAAAAATAATTATATGCATATTCTTATCAGAAATGGGTTAAATATGTTCCTATGTGTATTTATAAACAATATTCAACATATAATCCCTATATAGCAATATAATTATATGCATATTCATATCAGAAATAGGTTTAATATGTTGCTATGTACATTTTTAAACAATATTCCATCCATAATCCCCATGTAAGAAAAATAATTATATGCATATTCTTATCAGAAATGGGTTAAATAGGTTCCTATGTATATTTATAAACAATATTCCACCCATAATCCCCATGTAGAAAAATAATTATATGCATATTCTTATCAGAAATTGATTAATTAAGTTCCTATGTATATTTATAAACAATATTCCACCCATAATCCCCATGTAGAAAAATAATTATATGCATATTCTTATCAGAAATGGGTTAAATAGGTTACTATGTATATTTATAAATAATATTCCACCCATAACCCCATATAGAAAAATAATTATATGCATATTCTTATCAGAAAGGGGTTAAATAGGTTACTATGTATATTTATAAACAATATTCCACCCATAATTCCCATGTAGAAAAATAATTATATGCATATTCTTATCAGAAATGGGTTAAATAGGCTCCTATGTATATTTATAAACAATATTCCACCAAAATTCCCCATGTAAAAAATAATTATATGCATATTCTTATGAGAAATTGGTTAAATATATTCCTATGTATGTTTAACTACAATATTCCACCCATAATCCCCATGTAGAAAAATAATTATATGTATATTCTTATCAGAAATGGGTTAAAAAGGTTACTATGTATATTTTTAAACAATATTCCACCCATAACCCCATATAGAAAAATAATTATATGCATATTCTTATCAGAAATGGGTTAAATAGGTTCCTATGTATATTTATAAACAATATTCCACCCATAATCCCCATATAGACAAATAATTATATTCATATTCTTATCAGAAATGGGTTAAATTGGTTCCTATGTATATTTATAAACAATATTCCACCATAATCCCCATATAGAAAAATAATTATATGCATATTCCTATCAGAAATTGGTTAAATAGGTTCCTATGTATATTTATAAACATATTCCACCAATAATCCCCATGTAGAAAAATAATTATATGCATATTTTTATCAGAAATTGGTTAATTAGTTTCCTATGTATATTTATAAGCAATATTCCACCCATAACCCCATATAGAAAAATAATTATATGCATATTCTTATCAGAAATGGGTTAAATACGTTCCTATGTATATTTATAAACAATATTCAACACATAATCCCTATATAGCAATATAATTATATGCATATTCATATCAGAAATAGGTTTAATATGTTGCTATGTACATTTTTAAACAATATTCCATCCATAATCCCCATGTAAAAAATAATTATATGCATATTCTTAACAGAAATGGGTTAAATAGGTTCCTATGTATATTTATAAACAATATTCCACCCATAATCCCCATGTAGAAAAATAATTATATGCATATTCTTATTAGAAATGGGTTAAATATATTCCTATGTATGTTTAAATTCAATATTCCATCCATAATCCCCATGTAGAAAAATAATTATATGCATATTCTTATGAGAAATGGGTTAAATAGGTTACTATGTATATTTATAAACAATATTCCACCCATAATCCCCATGTAGAAAAAGAATTATATGCATATTCTTATCAGAAATGGGTTAAATAGGTTCCTATGTATATTTATAAACAATTTTCCATTATAGTCCCCATGTAGAAAAATAATTATATTCATATTCTTATCAGAAATGGGTTAAATATGTTCCTATGTATATTTATAAACAATATTCCACCCATAATCCCCATATAGACAAATAATTATATTAATATTCTTATGAGCAATGGGTTAAATAGGTTACTATGTATATTTATAAACAATATTCCACCCATAATCCCCATGTAGAAAAATAATTATATGCATATTCTTATCAGAAATGCTTTAATTAGGTTCCTATGTATATTTATTAACAATATTCCACCCATAACCCCATATAGAAATATAATTATATGCATATTCTTATCAGAAATAGGTTAAATAGGGTCCTGTGTATATTTGTAAACAATATTCCACCCATAACCCCATATAGAAAAATAATTATATGCATATTCTTATCAGAAATGGGTTAAATAGGTTCCTATGTATATTTATAAACAATATTCCACCCATAATCCCCATATAGACAAATAATTATATTCATATTCTTATCAGAAATGGGTTAAATTGGTTCCTATGTATATTTATAAACAATATTCCACCATAATCCCCATATAGAAAAATATTAATATGCATATTCTTATCGGAAATTGGTTAAATAGCTTCCTATGTATATTTATAAACATATTCCACCAATAATCCAAATGTAGAAAAATAATTATATGCATATTCTTATCAGAAATGGGCTAAATACGTTCCTATGTATATTTCTAAACAATAGTCAACACATAATCCCTATATAGCAATATAATTATATGCATATTCATATCAGAAATAGGTTTAATATGTTGCTATGTACATTTTTAAACATTATTCCATCCATAATCCCCATGTAAAAAAATAATTATATGCATATTCTTATCAGAAATGGGTTAAATAGGTTCCTATGTATATTTATAAACAATATTCCACCCATAATCCCCATGTAGAAAAATAATTATAAGCATATTCTTATCAGACATGGGTTAATATATTCCTATGTATGTTTAACTACAATATTCAATCCATAATCCCCAAGTAGAAAAATAATTATATGCATATTCTTATGAGAAATGGGTTAAATAGGTTACTATGTAGATTTTAAAACAGTATTCCACCCATAATCCCTATGTCGACAAATAATTATATGCATATTCTTACCAGAAATGGGTTAAATAGGTTCCTATGTATATTTATAGACAATATTCCACCTATAATCCCCATACTGAAACATATTTATATGCATATTATTATCAGAAAGTGGTTAAATAGGTTACTATGTATATTTATAAACAATATTCCACCCATAATTCTTATGTAGAAAAATAATTATATGCATATTCTTATCAGAAATGGGTTAAATAGGTTACTATGTATATTTATAAACAATATTCCACCCATAATCCCCATGTAGAAAAATAATTAGATGCATATTCTTATCAGAAATGGGTTAAATAGGCTCCTATGTATATTTATAAACAATATTCCACCCATAACCCAGTATAGAAATATAATTATATGCATATTCTTATCAGAAATGGGTTAAATAGGTTACTATGTATATTTATAAACAATATTCCACCCATATATCCCATGTAGAAAAATAATTATATGCATATTCTTATCAGAAATGCTTTAATTAGGTTCCTATGTATATTTATAAACAATATTCCACAATTAGCCCCATATAGAAAAATAATTATATGCATATTCGTATCAGAAATGGGTTAAATAGCGTCCTATGTATATTTTTAAACAATATTCCACCAATAATCCCCATGTAGAAAAATAATTATATGCATATTCTTATCAGAAATGCTTTAATTAGGTTCCTATGTATATTTATAAACAATATTCCACAATTAGCCCCATATAGAAAAATAATTATATGCATATTCGTATCAGAAATGGGTTAAATAGCGTCCTATGTATATTTTTAAACAATATTCCACCAATAATCCCCATATAGAAAAATAATTATATGCATATTCTTATCAGAAATGGGTTAAATAGGATCCTATGTATAATTATAAACATATTTCCACCATAATCCCTATATAGAAAAATAATTAGATGCATATTCTTATCAGAAATGGGTTAAATAGGCTCCTATGCATATTTATAAACAATATTCCACCCATAACCCCATATAGAAATATAATTATATGCATATTCTTATCAGAAATAGGTTAAATAGGGTCCTATGTATATTTATAAACAATATTCCACCAATAATCCCCATGTAGAAAAAGAATTATATGCATATTCTTATCAGAAATACTTTAATTAGGTTCCTATGTATATTTATAAACAATATTCCACCCATAATCCCCATGTAGAAAAATAATTATATGCATATTCTTATCAGAAATGGGTTAAATAGGTTCCTATGTATATTTATAAACAATATTTCACCCATAATCCCGATGTAGAAAATAATTATATGCATCTTCTTATCAGAAATGGGTTAAATAGGTTGCTATGTATATTTATAAAAAATATTCCACCCATAACCCCATATAGAAAAATAATTAGATGCATATTCTTATCAGAAATGGGTTAAATAGGCTCCTATGTATATTTATAAACAATATTCCACCCATAATCCCCATGTAGAAAAATAATTATATGCATATTCTTATCAGAAATGGGTTAAATAGGTTCCTATGTATATTTATAAACAATTATCCACTAAAGTCCCCATGTAGAAAAATAATTATATCATATTCTTATCAGAAATGGGTTAAATTGGTTCCTATGTATATTTATAAACAATATTCCACCTATAATCCCCATACTGAAAAATATTTATATGCATATTCTTATCAGAAAGGGGTTAAATAGGTTACTATGTATATTTACAAACAATATTCCACCCATAATTCCCATGTAGAAAAATAATTATATGCATATTCTTATCAGAAATGGGTTAAATAGGTTACTATGTATATTTATAAACAATATTCCACCCATAATTCCCATGTAGAAAAATAATTATATGCATATTCTTATCAGAAATGCTTTAATTAGGTTCCTATGTATATTTATAAACAATATTCCACAATTAGCCCCATATAGAAAAATAATTATATGCATATTCGTATCAGAAATGGGTTAAATAGCGTCCTATGTATATTTTTAAACAATATTCCACCAATAATCCCCATGTAGAAAAATAATTATATGCATATTCTTATCAGAAATGCTTTAATTAGGTTCCTATGTATATTTATAAACAATATTCCACAATTAGCCCCATATAGAAAAATAATTATATGCATATTCGTATCAGAAATGGGTTAAATAGCGTCCTATGTATATTTTTAAACAATATTCCACCAATAATCCCCATATAGAAAAATAATTATATGCATATTCTTATCAGAAATGGGTTAAATAGGATCCTATGTATAATTATAAACATTTTTCCACCATAATCCCTATATAGAAAAATAATTAGATGCATATTCTTATCAGAAATGGGTTAAATAGGCTCCTATGCATATTTATAAACAATATTCCACCCATAACCCCATATAGAAATATAATTATATGCATATTCTTATCAGAAATAGGTTAAATAGGGTCCTATGTATATTTATAAACAATATTCCACCAATAATCCCCATGTAGAAAAAGAATTATATGCATATTCTTATCAGAAATACTTTAATTAGGTTCCTATGTATATTTATAAACAATATTCCACCCATAATCCCCATGTAGAAAAATAATTATATGCATATTCTTATCAGAAATGGGTTAAATAGGTTCCTATGTATATTTATAAACAATATTTCACCCATAATCCCGATGTAGAAAATAATTATATGCATCTTCTTATCAGAAATGGGTTAAATAGGTTGCTATGTATATTTATAAAAAATATTCCACCCATAACCCCATATAGAAAAATAATTAGATGCATATTCTTATCAGAAATGGGTTAAATAGGCTCCTATGTATATTTATAAACAATATTCCACCCATAATCCCCATGTAGAAAAATAATTATATGCATATTCTTATCAGAAATGGGTTAAATAGGTTCCTATGTATATTTATAAACAATTATCCACTAAAGTCCCCATGTAGAAAAATAATTATATCATATTCTTATCAGAAATGGGTTAAATTGGTTCCTATGTATATTTATAAACAATATTCCACCTATAATCCCCATACTGAAAAATATTTATATGCATATTCTTATCAGAAAGGGGTTAAATAGGTTACTATGTATATTTATAAACAATATTCCACCCATAATTCCCATGTAGAAAAATAATTATATGCATATTCTTATCAGAAATGGGTTAAATAGGTTACTATGTATATTTATAAACAATATTCCACCCATAATTCCCATGTAGAAAAATAATTATATGCATATTCTTATCAGAAATGCTTTAATTAGGTTCCTATGTATATTTATAAACAATATTCCACAATTAGCCCCATATAGAAAAATAATTATATGCATATTCGTATCAGAAATGGGTTAAATAGCGTCCTATGTATATTTTTAAACAATATTCCACCAATAATCCCCATGTAGAAAAATAATTATATGCATATTCTTATCAGAAATGCTTTAATTAGGTTCCTATGTATATTTATAAACAATATTCCACAATTAGCCCCATATAGAAAAATAATTACATGCATATTCGTATCAGAAATGGGTTAAATAGCGTCCTATGTATATTTTTAAACAATATTCCACCAATAATCCCCATATAGAAAAATAATTATATGCATATTCTTATCAGAAATGGGTTAAATAGGTTCCTATGTATAATTATAAACATTTTTCCACCATAATCCCTATATAGAAAAATAATTATATGCATATTCTTATCAGAAATAGGTTACATACGTTCCTATGTATATTTATAAACAATATTCCACCCATAATCCCCATGTAGAAAAATAATTATATGCATATTCTTATCAGAAATGGGTGAAATAGGTTACTATGTATATTTAGAAACAATATTCCACCCATAATCCCCATGTAGAAAAATAATTAAATGCATATTCTTATCAGAAATACTTTAATTAGGTTCCTATGTATATTTATAAACAATTTTCCACTATAATCCCCATATAGAAAAATAATTATATACATATTCTTATCAGAAATTGGTTAAATAGGGTCCTATGTATGTTTATAAACAATATTCCACCAAAATTCCCCATGTAAAAAAATAATTATATGCATATTCTTATCAGAAATGGGTTAAATAGGTTCCTATGTATATTTATAAACATTTTTCCACTATAGTCCCCATGTAGAAAAATAATTATATGCATATTCTTATCAGAAATGGGTTAAATTGGTTCCTATGTATATTTATAAACAATATTCCACCTATAATCCCCATACTGAAAAATATTTATATGCATATTCTTATCAGAAAGGGGTTAAATAGGTTACTATGTATATTTATAAACAATATTCCACCCATAATCCCCATGTAGAAAAATAATTATATGCATATTATTATCAGAAATGGGTTAAATAGGTTCCTATGTATATTTATAAACAATTATCCACTAAAGTCCCCATGTAGAAAAATAATTATATCACATTCTTATCAGAAATGGGTTAAATTGGTTCCTATGTATATTTATAAACAATATTCCACCTATAATCCCCATACTGAAAAATATTTATATGCATATTCTTATCAGAAAGGGGTTAAATAGGTTACTATGTATATTTATAAACAATATTCCACCCATAATTCCCATGTAGAAAAATAATTATATGCATATTCTTATCAGAAATGGGTTAAATAGGCTCCTATGTATATTTATAAACAATATTCCACCAAAATTCCCCATGTAAAAAATAATTATATGCATATTCTTATGAGAAATTGGTTAAATATATTCCTATGTATGTTTAACTACAATATTCCACCCATAATCCCCATGTAGAAAAATAATTATATGTATATTCTTATCAGAAATGGGTTAAAAAGGTTACTATGTATATTTTTAAACAATATTCCACCCATAACCCCATATAGAAAAATAATTATATGCATATTCTTATCAGAAATGGGTTAAATAGGTTCCTATGTATATTTATAAACAATATTCCACCCATAATCCCCATATAGACAAATAATTATATTCATATTCTTATCAGAAATGGGTTAAATTGGTTCCTATGTATATTTATAAACAATATTCCACCATAATCCCCATATAGAAAAATAATTATATGCATATTCCTATCAGAAATTGGTTAAATAGGTTCCTATGTATATTTATAAACATATTCCACCAATAATCCCCATGTAGAAAAATAATTATATGCATATTTTTATCAGAAATTGGTTAATTAGTTTCCTATGTATATTTATAAGCAATATTCCACCCATAACCCCATATAGAAAAATAATTATATGCATATTCTTATCAGAAATGGGTTAAATACGTTCCTATGTATATTTATAAACAATATTCAACACATAATCCCTATATAGCAGTATAATTATATGCATATTCATATCAGAAATAGGTTTAATATGTTGCTATGTACATTTTTAAACAATATTCCATCCATAATCCCCATGTAAAAAAATAATTATATGCATATTCTTAACAGAAATGGGTTAAATAGGTTCCTATGTATATTTATAAACAATATTCCACCCATAATCCCCATGTAGAAAAATAATTATATGCATATTCTTATTAGAAATGGGTTAAATATATTCCTATGTATGTTTAAATTCAATATTCCATCCATAATCCCCATGTAGAAAAATAATTATATGCATATTCTTATGAGAAATGGGTTAAATAGGTTACTATGTATATTTATAAACAATATTCCACCCATAATCCCCATGTAGAAAAAGAAGTATATAAATATTCTTATCAGAAATGGGTTAAATAGGTTCCTATGTATATTTATAAACAATTTTCCATTATAGTCCCCATGTAGAAAAATAATTATATTCATATTCTTATCAGAAATGGGTTAAATATGTTCCTATGTATATTTATAAACAATATTCCACCCATAATCCCCATATAGACAAATAATTATATTAATATTCTTATGAGCAATGGGTAAAATAGGTTACTATGTATATTTATAAACAATATTCCACCCATAATCCCCATGTAGAAAAATAATTATATGCATATTCTTATCAGAAATGCTTTAATTAGGTTCCTATGTATATTTATTAACAATATTCCACCCATAACCCCATATAGAAATATAATTATATGCATATTCTTATCAGAAATAGGTTAAATAGGGTCCTGTGTATATTTGTAAACAATATTCCACCCATAACCCCATATAGAAAAATAATTATATGCATATTCTTATCAGAAATGGGTTAAATAGGTTCCTATGTATATTTATAAACAATATTCCACCCATAATCCCCATATAGACAAATAATTATATTCATATTCTTATCAGAAATGGGTTAAATTGGTTCCTATGTATATTTATAAACAATATTCCACCATAATCCCCATATAGAAAAATATTTATATGCATATTCTTATCGGAAATTGGTTAAATAGGTTCCTATGTATATTTATAAACATATTCCACCAATAATCCAAATGTAGAAAAATAATTATATGCATATTTTTATCAGAAATGGGTTAATTAGTTTCCTATGTATATTTATAAGCAATATTCCACCCATAACCCCATATAGAAAAATAATTATATGCATATTCTTATCAGAAATGGGTTAAATATGTTCCTATGTGTATTTATAAACAATATTCAACATATAATCCCTATATAGCAATATAATTATATGCATATTCATATCAGAAATAGGTTTAATATGTTGCTATGTACATTTTTAAACAATATTCCATCCATAATCCCCATGTAAGAAAAATAATTATATGCATATTCTTATCAGAAATGGGTTAAATAGGTTCCTATGTATATTTATAAACAATATTCCACCCATAATCCCCATGTAGAAAAATAATTATATGCATATTCTTATCAGAAATTGATTAATTAAGTTCCTATGTATATTTATAAACAATATTCCACCCATAATCCCCATGTAGAAAAATAATTATATGCATATTCTTATCAGAAATGGGTTAAATAGGTTACTATGTATATTTATAAATAATATTCCACCCATAACCCCATATAGAAAAATAATTAGATGCATATTCTTATCAGAAATGTGTTAAATAGGCTCCTATGTATATTTATAAACAATATTCCACCCATAATCCCCATGTAGAAAAATAATTATATGTATATTCTTATCAGAAATGGGTTAAATAGGTTCCTATGTATATTTATAAACATGTTTCCACTATAGTCCCCATGTAGAAAAATAATTATATGCATATTCTTATCAGAAATGGGTTAAATTGGTTCCTATGTATATTTATAAACAATATTCCACCCATAATCCCCATGTAGAAAAATAATTATATGCATATTATTATCAGAAATGGGTTAAATAGGTTCCTATGTATATTTATAAACAATATTCCACCCATAATCCCCATGTAGAAAAATAATTATATGCATATTATTATCAGAAATGGGTTAAATAGGTTCCTATGTATATTTATAAACAATTATCCACTAAAGTCCCCATGTAGAAAAATAATTATATCATATTCTTATCAGAAATGGGTTAAATTGGTTCCTATGTATATTTATAAACAATATTCCACCTATAATCCCCATACTGAAAAATATTTATATGCATATTCTTATCAGAAAGGGGTTAAATAGGTTACTATGTATATTTATAAACAATATTCCACCCATAATTCCCATGTAGAAAAATAATTATATGCATATTCTTATCAGAAATGGGTTAAATAGGTTACTATGTATATTTATAAACAATATTCCACCCATAATTCCCATGTAGAAAAATAATTATATGCATATTCTTATCAGAAATGCTTTAATTAGGTTCCTATGTATATTTATAAACAATATTTCACAATTAGCCCCATATAGAAAAATAATTATATGCATATTTGTATCAGAAATGGGTTAAATAGCGTCCTATGTATATTTTTAAACAATATTCCACCAATAATCCCCATGTAGAAAAATAATTATATGCATATTCTTATCAGAAATGCTTTAATTAGGTTCCTATGTATATTCATAAACAATATTCCACAATTAGCCCCATATAGAAAAATAATTATATGCATATTCGTATCAGAAATGGGTTAAATAGCGTCCTATGTATATTTTTAAACATTTTTCCACCATAATCCCTATATAGAAAAATAATTATATGCATATTCTTATCAGAAATAGGTTACATACGTTCCTATGTATATTTATAAACAATATTCCACCCATAATCCCCATGTAGAAAAATAATTATATGCATATTCTTATCAGAAATGGGTGAAATAGGTTACTATGTATATTTAGAAACAATATTCCACCCATAATCCCCATGTAGAAAAATAATTATATGCATATTCTTATCAGAAATACTTTAATTAGGTTCCTAT
The DNA here is from genome assembly GCA_037952835.1 of Lithobates septentrionalis. Classification (NCBI taxonomy): domain Eukaryota; kingdom Metazoa; phylum Chordata; class Amphibia; order Anura; family Ranidae; genus Lithobates; species Lithobates septentrionalis. Next base: position 1,333,405 of record JBBDGP010002708.1, read on the forward strand.
GTATATTTATAAACAATTTTCCACTATAATCCCCATATAGAAAAATAATTATATACATATTCTTATCAGAAATTGGTTAAATAGGGTCCTATGTATGTTTATAAACAATATTCCACCAAAATTCCCCATGTAAAAAAATAATTATATGCATATTCTTATCAGAAATGGGTTAAATAGGTTCCTATGTATATTTATAATCATTTTTCCACTATAGTCCCCATGTAGAAAAATAATTATATGCATATTCTTATCAGAAATGGGTTAAATTGGTTCCTATGTATATTTATAAACAATATTCCACCTATAATCCCCATACTGAAAAATATTTATATGCATATTCTTATCAGAAAGGGGTTAAATATGTTCCTATGTATATTTATAAACAATATTCCACCCATAATCCCCATGTAGAAAAATAATTATATGCACTTTCTTATCAGAAATGGGTTAAATAGGTTCCTATGTATATTTATAAACAATTTTCCACTATAGTCCCCATGTAGAAAAATAATTATATGCATATTCTTATCAGAAATGCTTTAATTAGGTTCCTGTGTATATTTATTAACAATATTCCACCCATAACCCCATATAGAAAAATAATTATATGCATATTCTTATCAGAAATGGGTTAAATAGGTTCCTATGTATATTTATAAACAATTTTCCACTCATAATCCCCATATAGACAAATAATTATATTCATATTCTTATCAGAAATGGGTTAAATTGATTCCTATGTATATTTATAAACAATTTTCCACTATAATCCCCATATAGAAAAATAATTATATACATATTCTTATCAGAAATTGGTTAAATAGGGTCCTATGTATGTTTATAAACAATATTCCACCAAAATTCCCCATGTAAAAAAATAATTATATGCATATTCTTATGACAAATTGGTTAAATATATTCCTATGTATGTTTAACTACAATATTCCACCCATAATCCCCATGTAGAAAAATAATTATATGTATATTCTTATCAGAAATGGGTTAAATAGGTTACTATGTATATTTATAAACAATATTCCACCCATAATCCCCATGTAGAAAAAGAATTATATGCATATTCTTATCAGAAATGGGTTAAATAGGTTCCTATGTATATTTATAAACAATTTTCCACTATAGTCCCCATGTAGAAAAATAGTTATATGCATATTCTTATCAGAAATGGGTTAAATATGTTCCTATGTATATTTATAAACAATATTCCACCCATAATCCCCATATAGACAAATAATTATATTAATATTCTTATGAGCAATGGGTTAAATAGGTTACTATGTATATTTATAAACAATATTCCACCCATAATCCCCATGTAGAAAAATAATTATATGCGCTTTCTTATCAGAAATGGGTTAAATAGGTTCCTATGTATATTTATAAACAATTTTCCACTATAGTCCCCATGTAGAAAAATAAATATATGCATATTCTTATCAGAAATGCTTTAATTAGGTTCCTATGTATATTTATAAACAATATTCCACCCATAACTCCATTTAGAAAAATAATTATATGCATATTCTTATCAGAAATGGGTTAAATTGGTTCCTATGTATATTTATAAACAATATTCCACCATAATCCCCATATAGAAAAATAATTATATGCATATTCCTATCAGAAATCGGTTAAATAGGTTCCTATGTATATTTATAAACATATTCCACCAATAATCCCCATGTAGAAAAATAATTATATGCATATTTTTATAATAAATTGGTTAATTAGTTTGCTATGTATATTTATAAGCAATATTCCACCCATAACCCCATATAGAAAAATAATTATATGCATATTCTTATCAGAAATGGGCTAAATACGTTCCTATGTATATTTCTAAACAATAGTCAACACATAATCCCTATATAGCAATATAATTATATGCATATTCATATCAGAAATAGGTTTAATATGTTGCTATGTACATTTTTAAACATTATTCCATCCATAATCCCCATGTAAAAAAATAATTATATGCATATTCTTATCAGAAATGGGTTAAAAAGGTTCCTATGTATATTTATAGACAATATTCCACCTATAATCCCCGTACTGAAACATATTTATATGCATATTATTATCAGAAAGTGGTTAAATAGGTTCCTATGTATATTTATAAACAATATTCCACCCATAATCCCCATGTAGAAAAATAATTATAAGCATATTCTTATCAGACATGGGTTAATATATTCCTATGTATGTTTAACTACAATATTCAATCCATAATCCCCAAGTAGAAAAATAATTATATGCATATTCTTATGAGAAATGGGTTAAATAGGTTACTATGTAGATTTTAAAACAGTATTCCACCCATAATCCCTATGTAGAAAAATAATTATATGCATATTCTTACCAGAAATGGGTTAAATAGGTTCCTATGTATATTTATAGACAATATTCCACCTATAATCCCCATACTGAAAGATATTTATATGCATATTCTTATCAGAAAGTGGTTAAATAGGTTACTATGTATATTTATAAACAATATTCCACCCATAATTCCCATGTAGAAAAATAATTATATGCATATTCTTATCAGAAATGGGTTAAATAGGTTACTATGTATATTTATAAACAATATTCCACCCATAATCCCCATGTAGAAAAATAATTAGATGCATATTCTTATCAGAAATGGATTAAATAGGCTCCTATGTATATTTATAAACAATATTCCACCCATAACCCCATATAGAAATATAATTATATGCATATTCTTATCAGAAATAGGTTAAATAGGGTCCTATGTATATTTATAAACAATATTCCACCAATAATCCCCATGTAGAAAAAGAATTATATGCATATTCTTATCAGAAATACTTTAATTAGGTTCCTATGTATATTTATAAACAATATTCCACCCATAATCCCCATGTAGAAAAATAATTATATGCATATTCTTATCAGAAATGGGTTAAATAGGTTCCTATGTATATTTATAAACAATATTTCACCCATAATCCCGATGTAGAAAAATAATTATATGCATCTTCTTATCAGAAATTGGTTAAATAGGTTACTATGTATATTTATAAAAAATATTCCACCCATAACCCCATATAGAAAAATAATTAGATGCATATTCTTATCAGAAATGGGTTAAATAGGCTCCTATGTATATTTATAAACAATATTCCACCCATAATCCCCATGTAGAAAAATAATTATATGCATATTCTTATCAGAAATGGGTTAAATAGGTTCCTATGTATATTTATAAACAATTATCCACTAAAGTCCCCATGTAGAAAAATAATTATATCATATTCTTATCAGAAATGGGTTAAATTGGTTCCTATGTATATTTATAAACAATATTCCACCTATAATCCCCATACTGAAAAATATTTATATGCATATTCTTATCAGAAAGGGGTTAAATAGGTTACTATGTATATTTATAAACAATATTCCACCCATAATTCCCATGTAGAAAAATAATTATATGCATATTCTTATCAGAAATGGGTTAAATAGGCTCCTATGTATATTTATAAACAATATTCCACCAAAATTCCCCATGTAAAAAATAATTATATGCATATTCTTATCAGAAATGGGTTAAATACGTTTCTATGTATATTTATAAACAATATTCAACACATAATCCCTATATAGCAATATAATTATATGCATATTCATATCAGAAATAGGTTTAATATGTTGCTATGTACACTTTTAAACAATATTCCATCCATAATCCCCATAAAAAAAATAATTATATGCATATTCTTAACAGAAATGGGTTAAATAGGTTCCTATGTATATTTATAAACAATATTCCACCCATAATCCCCATGTAGAAAAATAATTATATGCATATTCTTATCAGAAATGGGTTAAATATATTCCTATGTATGTTTAAATTCAATATTCCATCCATAATCCCCATGTAGAAAAATAATTATATGCATATTCTTATGAGAAATGGGTTAAATAGGTTACTATGTATATTTATAAACAATATTCCACCCATAATCCCCATGTAGAAAAAGAATTATATGCATATTCTTATCAGAAATGGGTTAAATAGGTTCCTATGTATATTTATAAACAATTTTCCATTATAGTCCCCATGTAGAAAAATAATTATATTCATATTCTTATCAGAAATGGGTTAAATATGTTCCTATGTATATTTATAAACAATATTCCACCCATAATCCCCATATAGACAAATAATTATATTAATATTCTTATGAGCAATGGGTTAAATAGGTTACTATGTATATTTATAAACAATATCCATAAACAATATTCAACACATAATCCCTATATAGCAATATAATTATATGCATATTCATATCAGAAATAGGTTTAATATGTTGCTATGTACACTTTTAAACAATATTCCATCCATAATCCCCATAAAAAAAATAATTATATGCATATTCTTAACAGAAATGGGTTAAATAGGTTCCTATGTATATTTATAAACAATATTCCACCCATAATCCCCATGTAGAAAAATAATTATATGCATATTCTTATCAGAAATGGGTTAAATATATTCCTATGTATGTTTAAATTCAATATTCCATCCATAATCCCCATATAGAAAAATATTTATATGCATATTCTTATCGGAAATTGGTTAAATAGGTTCCTATGTATATTTATAAACATATTCCACCAATAATCCAAATGTAGAAAAATAATTATATGCATATTTTTATCAGAAATGGGTTAATTAGTTTCCTATGTATATTTATAAGCAATATTCCACCCATAACCCCATATAGAAAAATAATTATATGCATATTCTTATCAGAAATGGGTTAAATATGTTCCTATGTGGGGCGTGGCCGGGATGTGATCGAGGCAGGACGTGTGTGCTCTGAGCTCCTGCATACCTCCGGTATTTTATCCTGTCTACGGCCGATTTTGGGGACTAAAATCCTACTGAAGGTGTACCAGGGTGAGCGGAACAGTCTGGGTGGCTTACTATGCCGTCCTCGGCATCCAAACAACAAAGAGCGTCCCGTTCTCAGCCGCCGAAAGCACAGCAAAATCTCCGTTCTAGGAGCAGCATGGCGTCTAGCCCCGCCCACTCCTCTTCCGAAGCAGCTCCTGTGAACACATCTCAGCGCGCCAAGACAAGCAAGGTAAAGATGGCGCAGCAGGATATCTCCTCTGCAACGCAATCCGAGGATAATCCTCCCTCCTTGGCAGAAGTAGAGCTGGACACGGCAGCCATAACTGGTCCAATCATAGAGGCTATAGCGGCCTCTAAATCTGAGTTAATGGGGCGCATTGACTTATTGGCCTCGGAATGTAACCTTATCCGCCATGATTTGGACAAGATTAGGGGTAGACTAACCACCGCGTAGGATCGTATTTCTGAAGTGGAGGATGTCTCACACAATCAGGGATCGCAACTACGGGAGCTGAAAGAGATGGTGGGGGCCCTACAACGCCGTGCAGACGACGCTGAAGACCGCCAGAGACGAAACAACGTACGAGTGGTCGGCCTACCGGAAGGAGCCGAGGGCACAGACACGACTGCGTTTGCAGAGCGATTCTTCAAAATGTTACTGTCTCTGGGCGATCTCCCCCCTACCTATGTGGCTGAAAGGGCTCACAGAGTCCCCACGGGAGCCAGACCATCAGGTGCCCCACCAAGGCCATTTCTGGTTCGGTTCCTCAATTATAGGGACCGCGACATGCTGCTGGCGGAGGCCAGGAAGCACAAAGAGCTAAAATTTGAGAATGCCCGTATTATGTTATTCCCCGACTTCTCGGCAGAAACCCAGAAAAGACGCTGCTCATTTATGGATGTCAAGAGGCGGCTCAGGGAGAAAGAATTAAAATACAGTATGCTCTATCCCAGTCGTCTCCGGGTACAACAGAAAGGTACTGTAAAATTTTTTGAAACCCCGCAAGATGCTAGTGATTGGCTAGATCAAAATCTGTGACAACATCATCATTTGCAGGAATGTTTTACAGTGAAGTTTTTCTTTTTGTTCATTTTGTTTTCCCTCAGCATATAATTCCTGGTTTTAAGCTCAGGCCTGCTTCATTTTTCTTTTTTCTTTTTTATTTTTCCCTGTTGTCGCCGTGTGTTATACGGCAAAAATCATTATCTGACTGCCCTGATCACTTGGGGAAGGAGATCCCCTGGAAGGTGGAGAGGGGAGAACGATAACACAGGCCTGCTAATGCTTATGGGAGTCATCCACAGGTTTGTATCACTCTTAGTCTGCGAGGACTCATCCGACATACGGTAATCATTAGTTGGAGCTGAGAGACCTACATGGTTGTGTAACAACAGAGTGCTTATCATTATTGGTGCACCATATTCGGCAAAGTCGGATATAATCGGCTGTATCTCTCCATGGAACTTATAAGGAGTCTTCAGAAGCACAAGAAAGAAAAGAGTTTTTCTTCTTTTTTTTCATGCCGAACTATCGACACTTTTGGTTGAGCTCTTTTGGAGCTTTTTGTTACAGGGTGAAAGCTGCATACCGGACTTTTTTGGTTTTTTTTGGTTTTTGTTTTGCTCTAAAGTTACTAGTTTCTGGTATAACAGCAGGGGGGGGGGAAGGTTAAACAGCAGTCATATATGTTGCACACCGATTGCAGCAAAGGTTCATTACTTAAGTACACTCTCAGACGTATATAGCTTGACTATCACTGTGCTAATGTGGGGGAAATGTGGTGCTTTAGTTATATCTTTTAATATAGATGGAAAATAAGATAAAAATCATCTCATGGAACGTTAGGGGTCTAAACAACAAATTTAAAAGAGCGGCTGTGTTTCAATATCTTAAACAAGTGAAGCCGCATGTCGTTCTCCTCCAGGAGACACATTTGGATGGAAACAAAACACTTGCATTGCGCAGGCCCTGGATACAGAGGTCCTTTCACTCCTCATACTCAACGTATGCTAGAGGCACAACCATTTTGATCAGTAAAGCGGTTGCATGTAATATCCATCAGGTGTTCACCGATCCGGGAGGGCGATATGTGGCACTGGTGTTAGATCTGGCTTATCAAAAAACACTGCTTGTAAATGTTTACATTCCTCCGCCATTTAAAGTACAGTTGTTATATGATCTGTTAACCATACTAGCTCCATATCTACATTTACCTACGTTATTTATGGTGACTTTAATAGCATAATGGATTCTACATTAGATACCTCTAATGCTGTTAGAACAGCCTCAACAGATCTCTGCACGTGGGCTTCGATGGCGAGCTTGACGGAGGTGTGGAGATGGAAAAACCCGGGGGTCGTGTCGTATTCACATTTGTCTACCACCCACAAATCATCAGCTAGAATAGATTTAGCATTTGGGAATGCCCAACTCCTGCATAGTATATGTGCATCTGATTACCTAGCTGGAGGGACCTCAGATCATAATCCTCTGTTGGTCACAATGACATATCCCACCAGAGGACACAAGGGGGGTTGGAGATTAGCACCGGGATGGTTGCAGGAGGAGCAAGTAGCCACGCCTGTTCAGGTTGCCATTGAAACCTTCTGGGTGACAAATGTGGATACGGCTGATCCGACCATTGTTTGGGATGCTTTGAAAGCGGTCACAAGGGGTGTATTTATATCAGCAATTAAAGCAGCAAGGATGGAACATAATCATGAAAAGGAAACTCTTATAGCTAGGGAAAGGGAATGTGCACAGCTCCAGGCGAACTCCCCTTTGGAGACTAACTATGCCTCCATGCTACATAGTAGAAGAGCAATAGCAGTCCATTTCACAGAATTAGCTCATACCGAGGCAAGAAGAAGGGCAGGAAACATTTTCACTGAGGGGGACAAAAATGGCAAGTTGCTGGCAAATCTAGTGGCAGACCAAAAGATCCCTGTCAGTATACCGGTAATAAGGAATGAAGCAGGGACTTTGTTATCGGATCCGGGGGAAATTTTGGAAGAATTTGTGAGATTTTACAAGGCCCTATACTCCCCAATACAGTCATATGATGTGGCTGAACTGGAGGACCTTATCCAGAGCCTTTCTATGCCTAAATTAACTGATTCTGATGCCACCCGGTTGGAGGCAGATATCTCTGTACTGGAGGTTGAGGCAGCTATACTTTCCTTCCCCCAGGTAAAGCCCCTGGCCCAGACGGCTTTCCCGCTGACTTTTATAAAGCACACATGTCACAACTAGCTGCTAGATTAACATTAATGTTCAAGTACTGCTGGGATAATGGTTCCTTGCCGGCTTCAATGATGGAGGCCTATATGATACTTCTCCTGAAGCCGGGCAAGGACCCGCAGTTGTGCTCGTCTTATCGCCCAATCGCTTTACTTAACTCGGATCTTAAAATCCTTGCAAAAATTTTAGCCACAAGGCTGGCCACGGTCATCTCGACTCTGGTTGACATTGATCAAACAGGTTTTATACCTGGTATGTCCACGGATACAAATTTAAGAAGGCTATTTACACATATTCAAATAGAAAATGCTGAGTACCCGGCAAAAGTGGTTGTCTCCATAGATATCGAAAAAGCTTTCGATTCAGTGGATTGGCAATATATGCACAAGGTTTTGGAGGGCATGGGATTCGGTCCTGGTTTTCGTCGCTGGGTCGGCTTACTTTATAGTGCGCCGAGGACGGCGGTGAGGCTGGGTTCCATGGTCTCTGATTTTTTCTGTATAGGTAGGGGCACTAGGCAGGGGTGCCCGCTTTCGCCATTCCTTTTCGCCCTGATAATTGAGCCATTGGCTAGGGCCCTCCGGCGTTCAGAGGGGGTGCAGGCAATTCGGGTGGGATCAATCAACGAGTGTATTGCATTATATGCCGATGATCTGCTTCTGTTTCTTAGAGACCCAGGTCCGTCTCTTAGGGCGGCGTTGGAGATTTTGGACAGGTTCGCCACTTTTTCGGGGTTACGTGTTAATTGGAGTAAGTCATCCATATTACCATTAGGAAAAGAGGCAAAAAAACTGGCTGACGATTCCCTACCATTGCAATGGGTATCCTCAATCACATACTTGGGGGTTAGGGTCACAGCTAATGTCCACGATTATCTGTCCCTGAATCTCCTACCCTTAATTAGTAGGCTTAAACAAAAAACAGCGGTATGGAAAACCCTCCCTCTTTCCTTGGTTGGGCGGATCAGCCTAATAAAAATGAAATATCTGTCAGTGATCCTATATTTTCTACGACACTCCCCGATATGGATTCCCAAGGGCTATTTTAAAACACTAAATAGTATCATTGGAACATTTATATGGTCCCCAAACTCCCCACGTTTAAGTATCAAGGTATTGCAGGAACCATGGGGACAGGGGGGGTTGGCACTGCCGGACTGGCAGAAATATTTTCTTGCCGGACAGATGGTAGTTGCTAGGAGATGGTTGACGGCGGACTCTGGTGATTCTGCCACAGTAGTGGAGGCTGCACATCTAGGTTCATACGAAAGTTTAAAGTTGGCTTTGTATAGAGGCCCGAGATCCTGTCTTCCTCTGACAGAGTCTATGAAAACAACAATTAAGGCCTGGGAAGTAGCCACTACATTAATGTCTTCTAGTTACATAGGAATTACACCCTCAGCTCCCATATGGATGAACCCGAGGCTTCCGCACTTTCTCTCACTCCCTGACCCTATGATTTGGGCGTGTAAAGGCATTAAGACTGTGCAGGACATTACATGTGAGGGGGAATTATGCACATTTGATCAGTTAAAGGCTAGGCATGACCTTCCGAATTCCTTCTTTTTTCGTTACTTACAACTGAGACATGCTTTTAAGGAACAAACTAGAGAGCAAAGGGTCGAATATCTACCTTCATCATTGGAGTCCATGTTAACAGAAGAGGACCTGGCTAAACCGTTGTCCACGGTGTACAAATCCCTATTTAATAAAACTCCCCCAGGAATTACTAAGTGTAGGGAGAGATGGGAAGGAGAGATTGCGGATATCCAGGGGGAAGACTGGGATGACATGTGGGACCATCCATTCAAACACCTAGTTTCAGCCAGGGATCGCCTAATTCACTTCAAATTCTTGCATAGGATATATCTCACTCCGGATAGGTTGTCCCGTATCTACCCATCAGTGAGTAGTCAATGCTGGCGATGCTCACATGCCCCAGCGGGCGCAGAACACATCTTCTGGAGCTGTGCACACATTCAAAGATTCTGGTCAGAAGTAACAGAGTGTCTAGCAGAGGTGTTGTGTATACCAATTCCATTAACACCTAGAGTATGTTTGATAGGACTGGTGGAGGAGGTGGTCCCGACTCGGGCGCATCGCACCCTACTGAATATAGGATTATTTTATGGTAGAAAAGCTATATTACTGAACTGGAAAAAAACTAATGCCCCTACTGTATTATTTTGGAAAAAACTGATAAATTCAGTTATCCCTTTATACAGAGCAGCATATCACGCCAGAGGTTGCCCTAAGAAATTCTCGAAGGTTTGGCAGGCGTGGCTGGACTCTACAGCTACAGTGAGTTAGAAAAATACGCAAGTATAGGAGGTAGGGAGTGATATGGAATAACGTTCCATGCTGGTTGTTGGTCGCTATTATATGTAAATTCCATCTAAGATTCTATGTTCTACAATGCACTGTAATCATATACATGGGGAGCTGAGAGAGGATGGGTTGTTTAAACTTAAACGTATGATGCATAGTTTCATTCTGCTATGTGCTGCTATATGACTGCTGTTTGGGTGGTAGTGGGAGGGGGGAGGGGTAAGGGGAGGGGGGGAATTTAAGGCTGGTTAGAGGTTTTATATCGGCCCTGCGTGGTCGGCTTGATTGGTATGTTGCCAATCGAAGATTGTTTGTGAATGTATGTTTGTCTATAAAATTAATAAAAAGAATTTAAAAAAAAAAAAAAAAAATATGTTCCTATGTGTATTTATAAACAATATTCAACTTATAATCTCTATATAGCAATATAATTATATGCATATTCATATCAGAAATAGGTTTAATATGTTGCTATGTACATTTTTAAACAATATTCCATCCATAATCCCCATGTAAGAAAAATAATTATATGCATATTCTTATCAGAAATGGGTTAAATAGGTTCCTATGTATATTTATAAACAATATTCCACCCATAATCCCCATGTAGAAAAATAATTATATGCATATTATTATGAGAAATGGGTTAAATAGGTTACTATGTATATTTATAAACAATATTCCACCCATAATCCCCATATAGACAAATAATTATATTCATATTCTTATCAGAAATGGGTTAAATTGGTTCCTATGTATATTTATAAACAATATTCCACCATAATCCCCATATAGAAAAATATTTATATGCATATTCTTATCGGAAATTGGTTAAATAGGTTCCTATGTATATTTATAAACATATTCCACCAATAATCCAAATGTAGAAAAATAATTATATGCATATTTTTATCAGAAATGGGTTAATTAGTTTCCTATGTATATTTATAAGCAATATTCCACCCATAACCCCATATAGAAAAATAATTATAAGCATATTCTTATCAGAAATGTGTTAAATATGTTCCTATGTGTATTTATAAACAATATTCAACATATAATCCCTATATAGCAATATAATTATATGCATATTCATATCAGAAATAGGTTTAATATGTTGCTATGTACATTTTTAAACAATATTCCATCCATAATCCCCATGTAAGAAAAATAATTATATGCATATTCTTATCAGAAATGGGTTAAATAGTTTCCTATGTATATTTATAAACCATATTCCACCCATAATCCCCATGTAGAAAAATAATTATATGCATATTATTATCAGAAATGGGTTAAATAGGTTACTATGTATATTTATAAACAATATTCCACCCATAATCCCCATGTAGAAAAATAATTATATGCATATTATTATCAGAAATGGGTTAAATAGGTTACTATGTATATTTATAAACAATATTCCACCCATAATCCCCATGTAGAAAAATAATTATATGCATATTCTTATCAGAAATTGATTAATTAAGTTCCTATGTATATTTATAAACAATATTCCACCCATAATCCCCATGTAGAAAAATAATTATATGCATATTCTTATCAGAAATGGGTTAAATAGGTTACTATGTATATTTATAAATAATATTCCACCCATAACCCCATATAGAAAAATAATTAGATGCATATTCTTATCAGAAATGTGTTAAATAGGCTCCTATGTATATTTATAAACAATATTCCACCCATAATCCCCATGTAGAAAAATAATTATATGTATATTCTTATCAGAAATGGGTTAAATAGGTTCCTATGTATATTTATAAACATGTTTCCACTGTAGTCCCCATGTAGAAAAATAATTATATGCATATTCTTATCAGAAATGGGTTAAATTGGTTCCTATGTATATTTATAAACAATATTCCACCCATAATCCCCATGTAGAAAAATAATTATATGCATATTATTATCAGAAATGGGTTAAATAGGTTCCTATGTATATTTATAAACAATATTCCACCCATAATCCCCATGTAGAAAAATAATTATATGCATATTATTATCAGAAATGGGTTAAATAGGTTCCTATGTATATTTATAAACAATTATCCACTAAAGTCCCCATGTAGAAAAATAATTATATCATATTCTTATCAGAAATGGGTTAAATTGGTTCCTATGTATATTTATAAACAATATTCCACCTATAATCCCCATACTGAAAAATATTTATATGCATATTCTTATCAGAAAGGGGTTAAATAGGTTACTATGTATATTTATAAACAATATTCTACCCATAATTCCCATGTAGAAAAATAATTATATGCATATTCTTATCAGAAATGGGTTAAATAGGCTCCTATGTATATTTATAAACAATATTCCACCAAAATTCCCCATGTAAAAAATAATTATATGCATATTCTTATCAGAAATGGGTTAAATACGTTCCTATGTATATTTATAAACAATATTCAACACATAATCCCTATATAGCAATATAATTATATGCATATTCATATCAGAAATAGGTTTAATATGTTGCTATGTACATTTTTAAACAATATTCCATCCATAATCCCCATGTAAAAAAATAATTATATGCATATTCTTAACAGAAATGGGTTAAATAGGTTCCTATGTATATTTATAAACAATATTCCACCCATAATCCCCATGTAGAAAAATAATTATATGCATATTCTTATCAGAAATGGGTTAAATATATTCCTACGTATGTTTAAATTCAATATTCCATCCATAATCCCCATGTAGAAAAATAATTATATGCATATTCTTATGAGAAATGGGTTAAATAGGTTACTATGTATATTTATAAACAATATTCCACCCATAATCCCCATGTAGAAAAAGAATTATATGCATATTCTTATCAGAAATGGGTTAAATAGGTTCCTATGTATATTTATAAACAATTTTCCATTATAGTCCCCATGTAGAAAAATAATTATATTCATATTCTTATCAGAAATGGGTTAAATATGTTCCTATGTATATTTATAAACAATATTCCACCCATAATCCCCATATAGACAAATAATTATATTAATATTCTTATGAGCAATGGGTTAAATAGGTTACTATGTATATTTATAAACAATATTCCACCCATAATCCCCATGTAGAAAAATAATTATATGCATATTCTTATCAGAAATGCTTTAATTAGGTTCCTATGTATATTTATTAACAATATTCCACCCATAACCCCATATAGAAATATAATTATATGCATATTCTTATCAGAAATAGGTTAAATAGGGTCCTGTGTATATTTGTAAACAATATTCCACCCATAACCCCATATAGAAAAATAATTATATGCATATTCTTATCAGAAATGGGTTAAATAGGTTCCTATGTATATTTATAAACAATATTCCACCCATAATCCCCATAAAGACAAATAATTATATTCATATTCTTATCAGAAATGGGTTAAATTGGTTCCTATGTATATTTATAAACAATATTCCACCATAATCCCCATATAGAAAAATATTTATATGCATATTCTTATCGGAAATTGGTTAAATAGGTTCCTATGTATATTTATAAACATATTCCACCAATAATCCAAATGTAGAAAAATAATTATATGCATATTTTTATCAGAAATGGGTTAATTAGTTTCCTATGTATATTTATAAGCAATATTCCACCCATAACCCCATATAGAAAAATAATTATATGCATATTCTTATCAGAAATGGGTTAAATATGTTCCTATGTGTATTTATAAACAATATTCAACTTATAATCCCTATATAGCAATATAATTATATGCATATTCATATCAGAAATAGGTTTAATATGTTGCTATGTACATTTTTAAACAATATTCCATCCATAATCCCCATGTAAGAAAAATAATTATATGCATATTCTTATCAGAAATGGGTTAAATAGGTTCCTATGTATATTTATAAACAATATTCCACCCATAATCCCCATGTAGAAAAATAATTATATGCATATTATTATCAGAAATGGGTTAAATAGGTTACTATGTATATTTATAAACAATATTCCACCCATAATCCCCATGTAGAAAAATAATTATATGCATATTCTTATCAGAAATGGATTAATTAAGTTCCTATGTATATTTATAAACAATATTCCACCCATAATCCCCATGTAGAAAAATAATTATATGCATATTCTTATCAGAAATGGGTTAAATAGGTTACTATGTATATTTATAAATAATATTCCACCCATAACCCCATATAGAAAAATAATTAGATGCATATTCTTATCAGAAATGTGTTAAATAGGCTCCTATGTATATTTATAAACAATATTCCACCCATAATCCCCATGTAGAAAAATAATTATATGTATATTCTTATCAGAAATGGGTTAAATAGGTTCCTATGTATATTTATAAACATGTTTCCACTATAGTCCCCATGTAGAAAAATAATTATATGCATATTCTTATCGGAAATGGGTTAAATTGGTTCCTATGTATATTTATAAACAATATTCCACCTATAATCCCCATACTGAAAAATATTTATATGCATATTCTTATCAGAAAGGGGTTAAATAGGTTACTATGTATATTTATAAACAATATTCCACCCATAATTCCCATGTAGAAAAATAATTATATGCATATTCTTATCAGAAATGGGTTAAATAGGTTACTATGTATATTTATAAACAATATTCACCCCATAATTCCCATGTAGAAAAATATTTATATGCATATTCTTATCGGAAATTGGTTAAATAGGTTCCTATGTATATTTATAAACATATTCCACCAATAATCCAAATGTAGAAAAATAATTATATGCATATTTTTATCAGAAATGGGTTAATTAGTTTCCTATGTATATTTATAAGCAATATTCCACCCATAACCCCTTATAGAAAAATAATTATATGCATATTCTTATCAGAAATGGGTTAAATAGGTTACTATGTATATTTATCAGTAATATTCCACCCATAATCCCCATGTAGAAAAATAATTATATGCATATTCTTATCAGAAATGGGTTAAATAGGTTCCTATGTATATTTATAAACAATTTTCCACTATAGTCCCCATGTAGAAAAATAATTATATGCATATTCTTATCAGAAATGCTTTAATTAGTTTCCTATGTATATTTATAAACAATATTCCACCCATAACCCCATATAGAAAAATAATTATATGCATATTCTTATCAGAAATGGGTTAAATAGGTTCCTATGTATATTTATAAACAATATTCCACCCATAATCCCCATATAGACAAATAATTATATTCATATTCTTATCAGAAATGGGTTAAATTTATTCCTATGTATATTTATAAACAATATTCCACCATAATCCCCATATAGAAAAATAATTATATGCATATTCCTATCAGAAATTGGTTAAATAGGTTCCTATGTATATTTATAAACATATTCCACCAATAATCCCCATGTAGAAAAATAATTATATGCATATTTTTTATCAGAAATGGGTTAATTAGTTTCCTATGTATATTTATAAGCAATATTCCACCCGTAACCCCATATAGAAAAATAATTATATGCATATTCTTATCAGAAATGGGTTAAATATGTTGCTATGTACATTTTTAAACAATATTCCATCCATAATCCCCATGTAAAAAAATAATTATATGCATATTCTTATCAGAAATGGTTTAAATAGGTTCCTATGTATATTTATAAACAATATTCCACCCATAATCCCCATGTAGAAAAATAATTATATGCATATTCTTATCAGAAATGGGTTAAATATATTCCTATGTATGTTTAACTACAATAATCCATCCATAATCCCCATATAGAAAAATAATTATATGCATATTCTTATGAGAATTGGGTTAAATAGGTTACTATGTATATTTTAAAACAGTATTCCACCCATAATCCCCATGTAGAAAAATAATTAAATGTATATTCTTACCAGAAATGGGTTAAATAGGTTCCTATGTATATTTATAAACAAAATTCCACCTATAATCACCATACTGAAACATATTTTTATGCATATTCTTATCAGAAAGTGGTTAAATAGGTTACTATGTATAGTTATAAACAATATTTCACCCATAATTCCCATGTAGAAAAATAATTATATGCATATTCTTATGAGAAATGGGTTAAATAGGTTCCTATGTATATTTATAAACAATATTCCACCAATAGCCCCATATAGAAAAATAATTATATGCATATTCGTATCAGAAATTGGTTAAATAGTGTCCTATGTATATTTATAAACAATATTCCACCAATAATCCCCATGTAGAAAAATAATTATATGCATATTCTTATCAGAAATGGGTTAAATACGTAACTATGTATATTTATAAACAATATTCCACCCATAATCCCCATGTAGAAAAATAATTATATGCATATTCTTATCAGAAATGGGTTTAATAGGTTACTATGTATATTTATAAATAATATTCCACCCATAACCCCATGTAGAAAAATAATTATATGTATATTATTATCAGAAATGGGTTAAATAGGTTACTATGTATATTTATATACAATATTCCACCCATAATCCCCATGTAGAAAAATAATTATATGCATATTCTTATCAGAAATGCTTTAATTAGGTTCCTATGTATATTTATTAACAATATTCCACCCAATTACCCCATATAGAAATATAATTATATGCATATTCTTATCAGAAATAGGTTAAATAGGGTCCTATGTATATTTGTAAACAATATTCCACCCATAACCCTATATAGAAAAGTGTCGTGTTTTGCCGTGACTTTTTCAACTTCCAAGACTCTGTCATTTAAGGTATGGATGTCCACCCTGAGCTCCGCAATGGCGGCTGACAGGGTATCTTTAATATCATTAGCAATAGCCCGCAGATCATGTATGTTAAGGCCGGGAGGTTGAGGGATATCTGTCAACCCCGATGGCATGGGCTGTGAGATTTGGGGAGAAATTAAGAGGTGCGGTCCCGCGTCTTGTGAGGAGCTGTGACGGGACGACGCCATATTGCTCCTCTGCGTCCTGAACATTTCAGGAATGTTTTGGCTTTGGTTCCCCGGATTTTCGCGTGGCGAGCGGGACCTTGAGGCCGAGGTATGACGGGAAGCCGTTCCCATTGTGTCCGATCGAAAGAAGCGGTATTTACCTCCGGTGATAGCGATATATAGAGATGCAACGGCGGGAGCTGTTCTTTCAGGCAGCCATCTCCTTGCTCGTCCAGGCCACGCCCCTTTCTTTTTTCTTTTATACAGGCATATCATCATTTGAGGCATGCTGTCGGCGCTACTTGGGAAACATCTCTTTACCACAGCTCTGACCCCTCTTTGTCCCGCCCGGCGCACGTGGGCCTCCCGGGAATTTTTTTGTCCCTTGGGGGGCCTCCCTATGGGTACCCGGAACACACTCGCGGGGTGATTCGCGGCTTTTGGCTGCCTGTCTATGCCTGCGGATCTTGGTGCCCTCTTATGCGTCAGTGGGCGTTTTCTGCATGACCCCCCCCACAGTCCGCTGTGGGGGGGTGCCGTGCAGTTACCGCCCAGGGTCCCACTGCCCCTGCGGTGCCCATTTGGCGACCATCCGAGGGTATTAGTATATGAGGTTGATGATTCCACACACCTCCCGAGGGTACTAATATATAAGGTTGATAACTCCATCACCAATTTATTTAGGCAGATGTGTCTATCCATGGCCCCTGCCCCTTTATTTACTTACTCCCCCTTTCATTTTTTATGTAGTAGTGCTCCTCTAGCAGCCCCCCTGTTGGATTGGTTTGTAACACTCCAGCTGGTGTACACCCTGCCCGAATATCAGTAGACGAGGCAGATTACCTTCGCGCAAGCCTTTTCTTTTCCTGCTGTCAGGGCTTCTAACTTTTTTTTCCCCTCCCCGCTAGACCGAGTGGTGTCTTAGTGTGGAGCGGCAAGCGGCGCGAGACAGATTGGCGTTGCCATGGATCCCTCTTCTCAGCGTCCTTAGTAGGATCGAAGCAGTATCCACGGCACCATCACCTTGATTGGAGCGGCGAACGGCGCGAGACTGAGCGGCGTCTTTTCGTTGCCATGGATTCCCTGTCCCAGCGTCCGCGGATTGACGCTGTGGAATTTCCATGGCACCCGCACCCTTATTGGAGCTGCGGTATGGCTGGCGGGATTCAAACGCCAATCATTGCCGCACCCACCTCCTCTTCCCCTTCATATTCAACCACCGGACGCCGTGTCGGTATCACTGTCCGACTCGGCGGTGGTGGTTGGAGACGGCTTAATAGCCACTGAAGACATTGCAACTTAACACCACAGACAAGGTAAGGCTTTCTCGCATCACTTCGCCAATACTGCTCCTCTTTTTGGAAACCTCTATTCATGATGTGCTTTTCAGTGTGCTTGTCTGGGGAATACCCCATTCACGCACATTGGGCAGCACTACATACAGCTAATACCTCTCTCCTGCCTTTACTCTACTAATGTGCTTTTCAGTGTGCTTGTCTGGGGAATACCCCATTCACGCACATTGGGCAGCACTACATACAGCTAATACCTCTCTCCTGCCTTTCTCTACAGATTTTTCTGTATGAAGTTGCTATTCCTGACAATTCCTGCAGCTAATCTTGCGCTCAAGGGACATCCGCTCCCCCTGCTCGCATATTGGTGACACCCACTCACACCCAATCACCATATCCCTCATATACTAACATTGGGGTAAGTTACGATTATTTAGATCCTTTTTCCACACCCGGCCTGTACGCAGACCCGCATGAGGTGCGGTGTTCATGCATCTTCAGCACATGGGTGCTTGCCGCTTTGACGTGCGGCGTTTATGCAATCTCAGCATATTTTTACTTAATTACCATACCCGCTCCCCTAGAGCACCCCAGCAAATAAAGCTTCCTCTCTTTTGTATTTTCAGATAATTCTCTCCCCCCCCCCTCTGATTCTTCGCTTGCTGGGCCCTCTTGGGTCAGCGCTGTCACTCCCGGAATCTCCTCCTGGGGTGGCGCTTTGGGACCAGTGTGGAGAAGGCGGGGCCAGAGACACGCCCATTTCCTATTTTGGATTCCAGGCGTCCTGTGTGTTGTTGCCCCCGAGAATTTCTCCGACAGTCAGCCTCTCTTCTTGGTTATGCTTGGGTATGTGTGTTTTCCTCATGTTGTGTTTTTTTTTTTTTTTTCAGAATGATGTTAGATGCAGGAAACATGTTCAATGCATTTGTTTCTAATTATGCTATTTCATGCTTTATTATGTAGTGTAAAGTCCGCCTACCATTTTCCCCTGATGAAGGGACCCCTGCAGTCCCGAAACGCGTAGGCTCAGGTGGAAGACTACATGAACACATATTTGGTTCGATCACCAGCACAATCTTGATTTTATTGTTAAACTGATCCTTCTATACGACTGTAGTAGATTTTTCTTGATATGTATATTTTTGTATATTTGTATTAATAAAACTGCTTTTATTTTTACTCCGTTGCCTTGAAAGTCCCACCACTTTTTGAGGGGTTATTTTCTTTTCTCCATAAATATACATAGGAACCTATTTAACCAATTTCTGATAAGAATATGCATATAAATATTTTTCTATATGGGGATTATGGTGGAATATTGTTTATAAATATACATAGGAACCAATTTAACCAATTTCTGATAAGAATATGAATATAATTATTTGTCTATATGGGGGTTATGGGTGGAATATTGTTTATAAATATACATAGGAACCTATTTAACCCATTTCTGATAAGAATATGCATATAATTATATTTCTATATGGGGTTATGGGTGGAATATTGTTAATAAATATACATAGGAACCTAATTAAAGCATTTCTGATAAGAATATGCATATAATTATTTTTCTACATGGGGATTATGGGTGGAATATTGTTTATAAATATACATAGTAACCTATTTAACCCATTTCTGATAATAATATACATATAATTATTTTTCTACATGGGGATTATGGGTGGAATATTGTTTATAAATATACATAGAAGCCTATTTAACCCATTTCTGATAAGAATATGCATTTAATCATTTTTCTATATGGGGTTATGGGTGGAATATTATTTATAAATATACATAGTAACCTATTTAACCCATTTCTGATAAGAATATGCATATAATTATTTTTCTACATGGGGATTATGGGTGGAATATTGTTTATACATATACATAGGAACGTATTTAACCCATTTCTGATAAGAATATGCATATAATTATTTTTCTACATGGGGATTATTGGTGGAATATTGTTTATAAATATACATAGGACACTATTTAACCCATTTCTGATACGAATATGCATATAATTATTTTTCTATATGGGGCTATTGGTGGAATATTGTTTATAAATATACATAGTAACCTATTTAACCCCTTTCTGATAAGAATATGCATAAAAATATGTTTCAGTATGGGGATTATAGGTGGAATATTGTTTATAAATATACATAGGAACCTATTTAACCCATTTCTTATAAGAATATGCATATAATTATTTTTCTACATGGGATTATGGATGGAATATTGTAGTTAAACATACATAGGAATATATTTAACCCATTTCTGATAAGAATATGCATATAATTATTTTTCTACATGGGGATTATGGGTGGAATATTGTTTATAAATATACATAGCAACATATTAAACCTATTTCTGATATGAATATGCATATAATTATATTGCTATATAGGGATTATATGTTGAATATTGTTTATAAATATACATAGGAACATATTTAACCCATTTCTGATAAGGATATGCATATAATTATTTTTCTATATGGGGTTATGGGTGGAATATTGCTTATAAATATACATAGGAAACTAATTAACCCATTTCTGATAAAAATATGCATATAATTATTTTTCTACATGGGGATTATTGGTGGAATATGTTTATAAATATGCATAGTAACCTATTTAACCCATTTCTCATAAGAATATGCATATAATTATTTTTCTACATGGGGATTATGGATGGAATATTGTAGTTAAACATACATAGGAATATATTTAACCCATTTCTGATAAGAATATGCATATAATTATTTTTCTACATGGGGATTATGGGTGGAATATTGTTTATAAATATACATAGCAACATATTAAACCTATTTCTGATATGAATATGCATATAATTATACTGCTATATAGGGATTATATGTTGAATATTGTTTATAAATATACATAGGAACATATTTAACCCATTTCTGATAAGGATATGCATATAATTATTTTTCTATATGGGGTTATGGGTGGAATATTGCTTATAAATATACATAGGAAACTAATTAACCCATTTCTGATAAAAATATGCATATAATTATTTTCTACATGGGGCATATTGGTGGAATATGTTTATAAATATACATAGTAACCTATTTAACCCATTTCTCATAAGAATATGCATATAATTATTTTTCTACATGGGGATTATGGATGGAATATTGTAGTTAAACATACATAGGAATATATTTAACCCATTTCTGATAAGAATATGCATATAATTATTTTTCTACATGGGATTTATGGGTGGAATATTGTTTATAAATATACATAGGAACCTATTTAACCCATTTCTGATAAGAATATGCATATAATTATTTTTTTACATGGGGATTATGGATGGAATATTGTTTAAAAATGTAAAAATGTACATAGCAACATATTAAACCTATTTCTGATATGAATATGCATATAATTATATTGCTATATAGGGATTATATGTTGAATATTGTTTATAAATACACATAGGAACATATTTAACCCATTTCTGATAAGAATATGCATTTAATTATTTTTCTATATGGGGTTATGGGTGGAATATTGCTTATAAATATACATAGGAAACTAATTAACCCATTTCTGATAAAAATATGCATATAATTATTTTTCTACATGGGGATTTTTGGTGGAATATGTATATAAATATACATAGGAACCTATTTAACCAATTTTTGATAAGAATATGCATATAAATATTTTTCTATATGGGGATTATGGTGGAATATTGTTTATAAATATACATAGGAACCAATTTAACCCATTTCTGATAAGAATATGAATATAATTATTTGTCTATATGGGGATTATGGGTGGAATATTGTTTATAAATATACATAGGAACCTACTTAACCCATTTCTGATAAGAATATGCATATAATTATTTTTCTATATGGGGTTATGGGTGGAATATTGTTTACAAATATACATAGGACCCTATTTAACCCATTTCTGATAAGAATATGCATATAATTATTTTTCTACATGGGAATTATGGGTGGAATATTGTTTATAAAGAATTACCAGAATTTATTGTGCTATCTAAACAATTGAATCGTGATATGGAACAAAAAGATAAAGAAACTGCTGCACGGAAAAGAAAGAAGTACCAGAGGGATATAAAGGATTTTAATGATGACCTTGTGTTCAAGTGGCAAAACAAAATCGAAGAGGTAATCATAAATTCCAATAACAGCACTCCAGTTAAAGAAGTAAAGATGATGGGAATTCCAAATGAAAGAAAAATTGATGAACCCCTGCCTAGCAATAGAACTCAAGCGAATCACAACACCCCCCAACAACAACAAAGATGGAAGGGCAACAATTGGAAAAAACCCTTCTGGAAGAACAATGGACATTCCAATAACTACCAAGGAAGACCATACCATCAGTCCCCATGGGATAACAGATCCCCTTATCCCAGGTGGAAAAATTATGAGAACAATGGAGAAAGGAATAATCAATATCCTGATAGAATAAGAAGAGAGGAAAGATCTGGAAGAGATGATGGATACTACCGATACGATAACAGAAGAAGAGGTGGTTCTCCCCCACGCATGGACTATTACGCCATTCCGGTACAGAACAGATACGAACAGTTGCAAAGACATGATGATGGAGGGAGATCCCTGTGGCATTCGAATCAACATGTTGAGAGATATGAGCGAGAGAGAACACCATATCGTTTTTTAGAACAACGCCACCGAGAATCTCCGAGACGCCAGTACCGAGAGGATCCTCCACGGAGATACGACAGGCGTACCCCAAATCCCAGTCCGGACAGAAGAATGAGAAGAAGAGAAGACAGGAGACAAGAAGGACAGAGAGATCAGGTCAGGGGCGAGCCACAGAGAAACACCCCAAGAAGATCTGTAGAAAAGAGGAAAGGAAAAAACGAAAAACGAGAAGAGGATGTCGAGCAGGAATCAAAAAACAAAAGGAAAAGAGAGTATTAGAGGAAGGTATCATTAATATCAGTGGGGTGGAATTAACTCAGGAAGAAATTAGGGTTCTTGATAAAGGACTTAAATTCGCCCCAAAGAAGAACCTCAATAAATTCAATGCATATGTGGACATCAATAAATTCATCAGGAGTTTGAATATAAAAAAATATATGCTCAGTAACCCATTAGAAAAAAGAAGAGTGAATATACCGGACAACACTGGGACTATATTTAGTAATTTGAGGAACAAATCTCTCTTCAATCCACCCACTGGGAATGATGGACATATAGAAGTTTTTAAAAGAATGATTTTAAGTGATTTACAGGAGCTAAAAATAAAGAATGTGCGTGACTCAAGGAGTCTAACAAATTGTATAAAAAAACTTGAAGCAAGAAATGACATTGTAATAAGGCAAGCTGACAAGGGAGGAGCCATAGTTGTTCAATCCAAAGTCGACTACAATGAAGAATTAAATCGACAGGTCAATGATAAGGACACATACCAGCTATTATTAAACAACCCAACAACAAGATATAAAAAAGAATTGGGTAAGGTTATTCAAAAAGGAGTGGATAAAGGCCTCTTAAATAAAAAAGAAGCCATATACCTACAGCCCAAAACCTGCAAAGTACCCGTAATCTATACGCTACCAAAGATACACAAGGACAAATGCAAACCTCCAGGAAGGCCTATAGTGAATGGGATCAACTCGGTAGGAGCAAGAATTGGTGAATACATTGACTGTTTTTTACAACCAGTGGTGAAGATCACGAGATCCTACTTAAGAGATACGAAACATCTTATCCAACTCCTTAATGAAGTTATCTTGAATGATGGCC
Organism: Lithobates septentrionalis; assembly: GCA_037952835.1. Classification (NCBI taxonomy): domain Eukaryota; kingdom Metazoa; phylum Chordata; class Amphibia; order Anura; family Ranidae; genus Lithobates; species Lithobates septentrionalis. The sequence continues at coordinate 1,357,924 of JBBDGP010002708.1, forward strand.
CTATTTATTTGGCAACGGCAGACGTTTCATCTCTGTATACAGTCATCAATCATGAAGAGGCTGTACAGGCAACAAAGTACAGAGGAAGCTGAGCAACCTGAAATGTAAACAAAGAAGATACATACTAGATTGCCTGAAATACAGTTTAGACTCCAATTATTTCTGGCATAACAATAAATATTATAAACAGATATGTGGAATTGCAATGGGCGCTAAATACGCGCCCAGTGTCGCTAACCTTTACATGTCAGAATGGGAAGAGGAAGCAGTATATAACAATCGACCACAACAGCTGTTATTTTACAAACGTTTCATTGATGACATCGTTGTAATTTGGAGCGGAAATAGAGAAAGTCTTAGTGACTTCTGTTTTAACCTCAACACTAATAATAAAAATATATAATTAACCTGGGAAATTAGTAATGAGAAAATCAATTTCCTAGACCTTCAAATAAAAAGAGAAGGCATTAAGCTATGTACCCAGACTTATTTCAAAGCAGTAGATAGGAACAGCTACCTACCTTTGGATAGCTGTCATCACCCAGCATGGCTAGAGAACATACCAAAAGGCCAGTTGGTTAGATTGAGAAGAAATTGTACCAGTAAAGAGACATTCTTAGAACAGGCCAAGATGATAGGAGAAAGGTTTGTCCAGAAGGGTTATGAGTCGAAATTCATTGAAGAAAAGATTAATGATGTTAGCGTAATGGACAGAGAAAAATTGATACAGGATGGGGAAAAAAATCGAAACCAACAAGAAAATGTACCCATCATCATGGACTACAATACCCAACATAAGCAAATTGAAAAAATCGTTAAAAAACACTGGGACATTATTAAAATGGATCGACATCTAGGACCTATTCTCTCTAACCAACCGAAATTTGTATATAGGAGAGCTCCGACTCTAAGGGATCGCCTGGCAAAAAATGTTTTAGACCCCCCTAAAAAGAAAAAATTCTCCTTCTTTGAAGGAAAGGGGTTTTATCCTTGTAAAAATTGCTATACCTGCAGACATACGAGTGAAGACAAAAAGAAGAAATCATGTTTCACATCGACTGTTACGCTACAGAACTATGAGATAAAGGACTTCATCTCGTGTAGGAGTGAAGGTGTCGTTTATCTTTTAGAATGCCCCTGCCATATCCAATATGTTGGCAGAACCAAAAGAGCTCTATGGATAAGACTAAAAGAGCATGTACGTAACATCAAAAAAAGTTTTGATAAACATAGTCTATCCAAGCACTATGCACAGTATCACAACAGCGACCCTTCATCACTCAAAGTGTGCGGAATAGAGAAATATAAAGCCCACTGGAGAGGCGATAATAAAATTATTAAGATCAGCCAGACTGAGTCAAAATGGATCCATGAATTACGGACTTTAACGCCGTCTGGACACAACATAGACTTTGACCTGAACTGTTTTATTTCCAACTTTTAACTGTAGTCTTAACAATAACAAAAGCAACAAAATGTATATTTTTAGTATTTACTGCACCATTTTAACTTTTCATCAAACACTGGTGGTCTGGTAGATTGTGTCCTTTTATCTGAGATTATTGGTTAGGGATTCGACTAAATTGTATTTTTCTGATATTAATATTAGGATATGAAGATTTCTATTATGGCCTTGGTCAGCTTGGTTAGACTATACCACTTGTGTACACTTGGCGTGTGTTGTAAAGGTGTCCATCCTCAGATTAGTAGTTTCATTTACTATGATCCATAATTGCAGAACAAGATATTCCCTAGTCAACTCCTGTCTTCCCCATACTCATAACTCTTATAGGTACCCTGTGTCTTTTTTGCTATGTGTGTGTAAACTAATGCAGTAGATGAAAGTTGTTGAGTCACCACTAGATGGCATAAGGGAACGAGCAGTTATATATTTTTTAGCAATTTTAAACATTTTAATATTTCTTTTTATACATATTAGATTAAAGTTTTAATTTAGGCATCTTTGATGTATAGTACATTTGATAGATTGTGTATGAAGCAAGTTTTACCCATCATGAATTACCAGTAGTATCTATTAAGCCTGTCTTCCTAATTCCTATAGGTAACCTGTGTCTTTTCTGCTACATATGTGAACTCACACAATAGATGAAATTTGTTGAGTCACCACTAGATGGCATATGGGAATGAGTATTTATATTTTTAGCAGTGTTATTTAATTATTTCTTTTTATGCATATCAGATTATGGTTTTAATATAGGCACCTTTGATGTATAGTATATTTGGTAGATTGTGCATGAAGTATTATTTATTACCCATTATGAATTGCCAGCAGTATCTATTTAGCTTGTCTTAAAACATACACCTAGGATCGGAAGTCAAGCATTGTTTATATCGTTGCCATGACAGCGGCGCCGATATAAACAGGTTAGCAGGCACCGGACTCCTCATCCCTTTGATAAAGTCACGTGCTGTGGAGGAGCCAGGTGCCGACGCTTCCCGGGGACGGCCGAACCCGGAAGCTCCTTTTCGTTTCTGCTGTCATTTTCGATTTGGAACTGTAAGTTACTACATTTTTTTAATAAACTCTTATTGAAATACTTCACCATGGGAGCATCTCCTTCTTATTTTTGGGGTCTATGTGAGCGGTGGTGCCCAGTATAGAAAGCCTGACCCACGTATACCTGTTGGAGGAGGTGAACAGCTTCTGGACCCTGCACTTAAGCATTTACCATCTGCTTGATTTGGCCCATTGGGGGCCGCTTATTGAGGTGAGAGGCTGGGGGAAACACTTGTGTGTCGCACCAGTTTGTGAAGTGAACAAATTCAGCACAAAGTCACCTTACTGGCATGCTACTATTTTATATGGATATCAAGAGTCGCACTGCATGAAGCAACATTTATTTTGGACTTGATCACTTTATTTGTCACGGTTTCTTCGATTTTATTATTTCTATTTTTATAGCTATTTGATTAGGTGGGAGGGGTGTTTAAATTTGTCTCATTTTTTAAGATCGCATTTTCACATGTATATTTCTGTCACTGTTTTTCACTCAATCACCTAATATTGTGGATTATTATGCACATTGTATTTATTTATGAAGGGTAATTTATTTATGCCAACATTTTTTCACCATCAATATTTATTTGATATTTGTGACCAATATTTTACTCATTAAGCTTTAGGAATGCTATACACATGGGATTTTTATTTATTTTTCATCCAGACTAACCACTAGCATTCAAACACTTTTTTTTAACAGTAGAAAGCATTCAAACACTTTAGATTTGTTTCGTTACTCCTCCACATGAGAAGGTAGGAGTGTGCACTGCAGCATATTGTTTATGTGAATACAACAGACACATTGGTTTATATTTACCCTCTCCTAGTATGCACGTGTTGCTGTATCACTTTGGGCAACATATGCATGTTGTAATAAGGTAGTACTCAGTTTTTCCTGGCTACTTTGCAATTGGTTCATCACTGTGAATGGTACACCTAGATGAGCGCCACATACTTTCACTATTAATACATAGGAACCTATTTAACCCATTTCTGATAAGAATATGCATATAATTATTTTTCTATATGGGGTTATGGGTGGAATATTGTTTATAAATATACATAGGAACCTAATTAAAGTATTTCTGATAAGAATATGCATATAATTCTTTTTCTACATGGGGATTATTGGTGGAATATTGTTTATAAATATACATAGGACCCTATTTAACCTATTTCTGATAAGAATATGCATATAATTATATTTCTATATGGGGTTATGGGTGGAATATTGTTAATAAATATACATAGGAACCTAATTAAAGCATTTCTGAAAAGAATATGCATATAATTATTTTTCTACATGGGGACTATAGTGGAAAATTGTTTATAAATATACATAGGAACCTATTTAACCCATTTTTGATAAGAATATGCATATAATTATTTTTCTACATGGGGATTATGGGGGGGGGAATATTGTTTATAAATATACATAGTAACCTATTTAACGCATTTCTGATAAGAATATGCATATAATTCTTCTTCTACATGGGGATTATGGGTGGAATATTGTTTATAAATATACATAGGAACGTATTTAACCCATTTCTGATAAGAATATGCATATAATTATATTTCTACTTTGGGATTATGGATGGAATATTGTAGTTAAACATACATAGGAATATATTTAACCCATGTCTGATAAGAATATGCATATAATTATTTTTCTACATGGGGATTATGGGTGGAATATTGTTTATAAATATACATAGGAACCTATTTAACCCATTTCTGATAAGAATATGCATATAATTATTTTTTTACATGGGGATTATGGATGGAATATTGTTTAAAAATGTACATAGCAACATATTAAACCTATTTCTGATATGAATATGCATATAATTATATTGCTATATAGGGATTATGTGTTGAATATTGTTTATAAATATACATAGGAACGTATTTAACCCATTTCTGATAAGACTATGCATATAATTATTTTTCTATATGGGGTTATGGGTGGAATATTGCTTATAAATATACATAGGAAACTAATTAACCCATTTCTGATAAAAATATGCATATAATTATTTTTCTACATGGGGATTATTGGTGGAATATGTTTATAAATATACATAGGAACCTATTTAACCAATTTCTGATAGGAATATGCATATAATTATTTTTCTATATGGGGATTATGGTGGAATATTGTTTATAAATATACATAGGAACCAATTTAACCCATTTCTGATAAGAATATGAATATAATTATTTGTCTATATGGGGATTATGGGTGGAATATTGTTTATAAATATACATAGGAACCTATTTAACCCATTTCTGATAAGAATATGCATATAATTATTTTTCTACATGCGGATTATTGGTGGAATATGTTTATGAATATACATAGGAACCTATTTAACCAATTTCTGATAGGAATATGCATATAATTATTTTTCTATATGGGGATTATGGTGGAATATTGTTTATAAATATACATAAGAACCAATTTAACCCATTTCTGATAAGAATATGAATATAATTATTTGCCTATATGGGGATTATGGGTGGAATATTGTTTATAAATATACATAGGAACCTATTTAACCCATTTCTGATAAGAATATGCATATAATTATTTTTCTATATGGGGTTATGGGTGGAATATTGTTTATAAATATACATAGGAACCTAATTAAAGTATTTCTGATAAGAATATGCATATAATTCTTTTACTACATGGGGATTATTGGTGGAATATTGTTTATAAATATACATAGGACCCTATTTAACCTATTTCTGATAAGAATATGCATATAATTATATTTCTATATGGGGTTATGGGTGGAATATTGTTAATAAATATACATAGGAACCTAATTAAAGCATTTCTGAAAAGAATATGCATATAATTATTTTTCTACATGGGGACTATAGTGGAAAATTGTTTATAAATATACATAGGAACCTATTTAACCCTTTTCTGATAAGAATATGCATATAATTATTTTTCTACATGGGGATTATGGGTGGAATATTGTTTATAAGTATACATAGTAACCTATTTAACCCATTGCTCATAAGAATATTAATATAATTATTTGTCTATATGGGGATTATGGGTGGAATATTGTTTATAAATATACATAGGAACATATTTAACCCATTTCTGATAAGAATGTGCATATAATTATTTTTATACATGGGGACTATAGTGGAAAATTGTTTATAAATATACATAGGAACCTATTTAACCCATTTCTGATAAGAATATGCATATAATTCTTTTTCTACATGGACATTATGGGTGGAATATTGTTTATAAATATACATAGGAACCTATTTAACCCATTTCTGATAAGAATATGCATATAATTCTTTTTCTACATGGGGATTATGGGTGGAATATTGTTTATAAATATACATAGGAGCCTATTTAACCCATTTCTGATAAGAATATGCATCTAATTATTTTTCTATATGGGGTTATGGGTGGAATATTATTTATAAATATACATAGTAACCTATTTAACCCATTTCTGATAAGAATATGCATATAAATATGTTTCAGTATAGGAATTATAGGTGGAATATTGTTTAAAAATATACATAGGAACCTATTTAACCCATTTCTGGTAAGAATATGCATATAATTTTTTTTCTACATAGGGATTATGGGTGGAATACTGTTTTAAAATATACATAGTAGGGGGCGTGACCGGAAGCCGAGCAAGATGGAAGCCTAATCTCCCTGCTCTCTGAGCCCGCAGCGAGAAAGGCAATCTTGGGGGCAACCATCCACAGATTTATGGGCAAATCACGGACCACCCGCTCCTCTAAATACAGGGGATCATCACAACCCCCTCCGGGTGCATCCACGGACCTCCGCTCCTTCTTTACACAGCCGGACGCATCCCGGAGCGAGGAGACCAACATGGCGCCGGTCACTTCCGCGCCTCAGCACCGGAGCTCCACTCAGGCCTCACAAACTGCTCCAGACATTCCCCTGCACTCAGAGGACCAAGCGCTGGTAGAACTGAACCTCCAGGAGCGCAGCCTATACACCGGAGCGGTGAGTTCTCCCCCACAACCCGCCGTCCAGAGGGAACAGCCATACGGGCCGCCATTAGCCATGCTGCCTACCTCCGCCCCGCCATACACTCAGTGCTCAGGCGCATTCCCGAGACTTCTGAGAACAGCCTCCGACCCTCTGATTCAGAGCCAGGCCCACACATCCCCGTTGTCCCCGCTCTCCTCAGATCTCTCCCAGGACTATCCACCCCTACCCAGCCCCGCAGGCCCTTCAACCAGAGTGCATCAGCTCCCTGAGGGAACACAAGATGGAGCCTGGGCCGTCACGGCCACATCCCCCCCGCCTAAGGCACAGAGGCTCTCTCGCTCTAGAGACTCCAGCACCTCCAGACACCATCTGCTCCCCACACCTTCATATGCGCAGAAGGCAGGAGCTCTGCTCCCACTCCCAGCAAAGGCTAGCTCTACAAGTCCCCCTCGGCAGCAACAAGCTGAAACATGGACAGACCCATGGGACTCCCCAGCAACTGGTACACAACTATACCAGGAGAGGGGAACCGCACACCCTAATGCCACACCACCGGGCAGGTCATCACCTAACCAGCATTATGGCACCGCAATGGATCCACCCCTACATCCCCAGTGGCAAGCATACTTACAAGCTATACCCACAAAGGAAGATTTCAGACAGCTTATAGAAGATGTGAAATCAACCTGCCGGACAGAAATCCAAGTACTCCAGACAGGCCTCAAACACCTGGCGGACAGGATGGAAATGGCTGAGGAAGAGATACAAGAAACCAAACTGGCAGTCCATAGAACTCAACTGCAGGGAGCAGACCACAGAGAAATGCTGAGAGATATGCAGAGACACGTAGAGGACTTGGACAACCGGGGACGCCGTAACAATATCCGAGTGAGAGGCATACCGGAGGCGGAAGGCCCTGAAGACCTACAAACAACCTTACAATCTGTTTTCAATAATTTAATTGGGGAGCCGCCCAACAAGCACATAGACATGGACAGAGCCCATAGAGCGCTTCGCCCTAAAGGCGCCACCGACAAACCAAGAGATATTATATGCAGAGTCAGCTCCTACCCCATCAAGGAAGAAATCATGAAGCGGGCACGTTTGGCGCGTAAAGTGACTTTTGAGGACGTCCAGATACAACTGTACCCAGACCTCTCCTGGATCACCCTGCAAAAACGCAGACTCCTCCAGCCTCTACTACAGCTTTTGCAGAAGGAAAACATCACCTACCGCTGGGGTTTTCCCTTCAGCCTTACTGCAAAGCATCAGGGCAAATCCGCCGTACTGAGATACCCAGAGGACCTGCGCACTTTCTGCAACATCCTTGAAATTCCAGCACCAAAGTTACCGGACTGGGACATTGTCGCAACCCCACCGCCACCGCCTACAATCTGGCAGAGAGTGTCTTCCTCCAATCGACCCCGGGACTCTGACCCACAACGCAAGCCCGCCAAACAAAAGAATCGCTGAGATGCATGCACTGACTCTAGATAAATAAAGAACATGAGCACTTAGGCTCAATATACAAGCCAAGTTAGACTGCAGTTTATTTTAGTTTGTCTAATGCAACTCCAGTTTAGGACCCCCGAGATTGCCCCCCTATGCTGAATTTTACCTTATCATCTAGGGCCTAAGTCAGATGAGCTCTGGAGAGATGGGTATAGCTTCCGTTCCCTATCACCCCCCCTCGATAGTTTAATGGACATCAGCGCAGGGTCGCAGACTATGTGCTGTAGAATTATTATTTTCGGCTGGCCACGGGCTCCCCTGTGCCCCTCTCCACCCCTCTTTCTGGGGGTGGGGGGGCCCAGGGGACTCCGTCCAGTTCTAGGCCTACTGGCCTATATAGATTTACTAGGAATGTACATTTTCCATGTTTTCTGTACTCTAACAGTGTTCTTTTCTCTCTCTGACCTTTCTCTTCCCTTTCCTACCCAGCCATCACCAAACCCACCCAGCCATCTTCGAACAAACTCATGGTTTCCTCCCGGAGAGGGTCTACCCCGAGCCCCAGTCCTGAATGCAGGTGCATCAACACCAGGTGAGCATCTTATCATCTACCACATACACTGCCATGGCTAAGATTCTCTCCTTAAATGTACACGGATTAAACTCCAATAAAAAACGGCATCTGGCGCTGAGGGAATTCAGACAGTCAGGGGCAGATATCATTATGATCCAGGAGACTCATTATGACAAGGGGGGCTCCTTCGCATTCGCCTCCAGATACTACTCCCAGATTTATATGGCATTGGGTACCCACAAAAGGGCAGGAGTGGCCATACTTGTTAAGAAGGGAGCTCCCTTCGCTTGCGTGACCCAGCATTGTGATCCTCATGGCCACTTCATAATCCTACAGGGCCTATGGCAATCGCAGGAAGTCACCCTGTGTACTCTGTACGCACCGAACGCCAAACAACACAGCTTTCTATCCAAGGTGTACGCCCGCCTCTTTAAAGTCACGCCAAAGGTCTTGGTAATAGGGGGCGACTTCAACCTTACCCATTCATCCTATGCTGATCGCCAGACGGTGGGCCCCCAAGCAGCATCACCCAGAGTCCTTAGAGACTCGAGACTATTCAGACAAATCTCCAGACGATATGCGCTCTTTGATGCGTGGAGGGCTCTCCGCCCAGGCGATCGGCAGTATACGTTCTACTCGGCCCCACACCGTACCCACTCCAGGATAGACTACTTTTTTGTCAACAACCACACCTTACAACTCACTCGCAAAGCTCAAATACTCCCGATTTCATGGTCTGACCATGCCCCTATTTTACTCACCATAGATCTAGACCCAGCCTTCCGTAGACCTTATAATTGGAAGCTTAACACTTTCCTCCTACAACACCAGCCCTCTCAGGCAGAATTAACTTCCACTCTTCAGCTCTATTTTAAAGAGAATAATAATCAGGAAGTCTCGTCCGCCGCGCTTTGGGAAGCCCATAAGGCGGTCCTCCGAGGTAAATGCATAGCACTCTCCACAGCACTAAAAAAAGATGCCCAAGCCACAAAAGTGAAAGCGGAAAGAGAACTCAAAACACTAGAACACAAACTCCAAACTAACCCCACAGTACCCTTGCTTAAAAAAATAACAAACCTACGTATGACTCTCCGGGACTTGGCCCTAGGTCAGGTAGAGAAAGCCTTGACCAGACTGAAACAAATGTTTTATGACAAAGGCAATAAGGCCCATTATCTCCTGGCCAACAAACTCCGTGAACGCACCCACATGCTATCCCCAAATCAGATTAAAAACAAATCAGGTCAGCTACTTTCTCATCCAGTGGACATTGCCCACACCTTCGCAGATTTCTACAAAAATCTGTACAACAGCCCTGACATACCCAGTAACCCTCCCTCCCCAGACCTTTCCCAAAAAATACGACAATATTTAGAACAGAGCGGTATCCCAAAACTCCAACTATCCGACCTGCAATCGCTTAATACACAGATCTCGGAGGAAGAATTAGAATTGACTATCAAATCCCTACCATCCCATAAAGCCCCTGGCCCGGATGGCTTTCCCTATGAATATTACAAGACATTCCTTCATCAGTTACTCCCCATATGTGTAGACTGTTTAATACCTTCCTTCGTGACACCCCCATCCCCCTGGATATGCAGCGATCATATATCACCCTAATCCCCAAACCAGACAAAGATCCATCCCTATGCGCCAATTATAGACCCATTGCCCTCCTGAACTCCGACCTAAAAATTTTCACTAAGCTTTTATCCAACCGCCTAAACATGATAATTCCATCACTGGTCCACAAGGATCAGGTGGGGTTTGTCCCAATGCGGCAAGCAGGTGACAACACCAGAAGGGTGATTGATCTGGTGGACGTGGCGGGCAGGGGGGGACTCACCTCCATGCTACTGAGCCTTGACGCCGAGAAGGCTTTTGACCGACTGGGGTGGCCCTTCCTGTTCACCACGCTGACCCACATGGGCTTTCGTGGACCTTTTATGCGAGCAATCAGGCACCTTTACTCCAACCCCTCATCACAGGTCAGAACCCCCTTCGCACTTTCCACACCTTTTTCGGTGGCAAATGGCACCAGGCAGGGGTGCCCACTGTCGCCCCTCCTATTTGCACTATGTGTGGAACCCCTGGCCGCCACGATCCGGAATAACCAGGACATAAGGGGGATAATGGTTAGAGATAGGGAATTTAAGATCTCCCTATTTGCTGATGATATCATCCTTACACTGACCCAACCCCATACCACCCTCCCGGTCCTACATAGGGAACTAGATAACTTTAGAGCTCTCTCAGGTTACAAAATCAATGCATCAAAATCAGAAGCCCTGCCTATACATATCCCTGCTACTGAACTCACACTATTAAAAGCCAACTTCCACTATAGCTGGAAAACTACAGCTCTGAAATATTTAGGGACCTTTATTACTCCAAAATACGATACCTTATACCAAGAAAACTTCCCACCCCTCTTTCGCTCCATTAGAGCATCACTAGCACAGTGGAAAAAACACCATATCTCACTTTTAGGCCGCATAGCCTCTATTAAAATGAACATTCTCCCGAAGCTCCTATATCTCTTCCAAACACTCCCTATCCCTATACCACTCAAACACTTGAAAAAGCTCCAGGCGGACTTACTCCAATTTGTTTGGAACTATAAAAGGCATAGGATACCGAGGACGGTAATGCTGGCGTCACGTAGCGAGGGAGGCCTGGCATTCCCTGATATTATTAAATACTACCAGGCTGCGCAATTAAAAGCGATAGCCTCATGGTTTACTCATAAATCATATAACAAATGGACTGAAATTGAAAAGCTTTGGCTAGCCCCAATACACCCGAACAACCTGCTATGGAGTGCGAGTGCGGAGGTGCCCCCCGATCGGATGCTAGGCCCCATGTCTCTGCTACGGCGGACTTGGCGCACGCTGGCCCGACCTCATAAACTATCCTCAGAGAAATCACCAATGACCTCCTTTATCTGCAATCCCAAAGTGCCAGATAGTCTAACACACCAGATGTCCTACCCCTGGTCCTCTAGAAACCTATTCCATTTTGGGAGTATAGTGGAACCCAGATCCCGTAAATTATTACCTTTTTCTGAATTACAAGCAAAACATGGCTTGCTGAAACAGGCATTCTATGGATACTTACAAATCCGACACTACGCACTAACTATAACCTCGAACCTGCAGTTCTCTCCCCCAACCCCCTTTGAAACTATAATATTGGAGGGGAATGCCCAGAAGGGTATCATATCAGGAATCTACAAGATTTTAAATACCTTCTCCCTGGAAGAACAAGGAAAACACGCTTACATGCTTAAATGGGAAAAAATACTTGATGAGGAACTCCCTATAGCACAGTGGCAGGCGATCTGGAACCAGACAGCAAAGAGCTCATTATGCACTCTTTATAAGGAAAATGCATACAAAATTTTATTCTTCTGGTATATGACCCCAGAGGTGCTCCATGCAATTTTCCCGACTAGTTCAGATCGATGCTGGCACTGTCAGGGAGGAAAAGGCACCCTCATACATATCTATTGGGAGTGCCCGCTGATTACCCCCTTTTGGGACAAGGTTCAACTTCTTCTGTCCCATCTCTTGGAAATGCAGGTCCGAGCTTCTCCAAAGTTCTTCTTACTGGGACTATCACCACTTAAACTACGTACACCATATAAGAAATTAGTAAGACACATACTCACAGCAGCCAGATGCCTAGTAGCCCTAAATTGGAAACACCGTTCCCCACCCTCTCCTGAAGATCTTTACTCGAGAATTAAAGATATTGAACTGATGGAGAAAATGACGGCTAGGATGCAGGACAGACTGGAGGCTCACAACGGGGTCTGGGAACTGTGGCATCTCCGGGAGGACCCACCATGATCAGGTATTAACCTTACTCTGATGGCCTACTGTATATCCCCCTCTCCTTTCCCCCATATTTTTTCTCTCTCTCTCTTTTTCTATTCCTTCTTCTATATCACAGATTTTAAAATATCTGAGTTCTCATAGATATTACTCTACTATAATGTAACTGGATCAACATCCTCTATCTACAAAAGGAATTGCTATAAGTTAAACGATGAGATATCTTTGAAACATAGCACGAATTTAACATCCTTGCTTCATATATACTTGTTTAATAGTGGATAAGATATGTTGGATAATATTTACAACTTCCCATGCTTCTTTATTCTGTAATGCAACTGAAAATGATAACAATAATAAAAACTATTATTTGAAAAAAAAAAAAATATATACATAGTAACCTATTTAACCCATTTCTCATAAGAATATGCATATAATTATTTTTCAACATGGGGATTATGGATGGAATATTGAAGTTAAACATACATAGGAATATATTTAACCCATTTCTGATAAGAATATGCATATAATTATTTTTCTACATGGGGATTATGGGTGGAATATTGTTTATAAATATACATAGGAACCAATTTAACCCATTTCTGATAAGAATATGCATATAATTATTTTTTTACATGGGGATTATGGATGGAAAATTGTTTAAAAATGTACATAGCAACATATTAAACCTATTTCTGATATGAATATGCATATAATTATATTGCTATATAGGGATTATGTGTTGAATATTGTTTATAAATATACATAGGAATGCATTTAACCCATTTCTGATAAGAATATGCATATAATTATTTTTCTATATGGGGTTATGGGTGGAATATTGCTTATAAATATACATAGGAAACTAATTAACCAATTTCTGATAAAAATATGCATATAATTATTTTTCTACATGGGGATTATTGGTGGAATATGTTTATAAATATACATAGGAACCTATTTGACCAATTTCTGATAGGAATATGCATATAATTATTTTTCTATATGGGGATTATGGTGGAATATTGTTTATAAATATACATAGGATCCATTTTAACCCATTTCTGATAAGAATATGAATATAATTATTTGTCTATATGGGGATTATGGGTGGAATATTGTTTATAAATATACATAGGAACGTATGTAACCTATTTCTGATTAGAATATGCATATAATTATTTTTCTATATAGGGACTATGGTGGAAAAATGTTTATAATTATACATAGGAACCTATTTAACCCATTTCTGTTAAAAATATGCATATAATTATTTTTCTATATGGGGTTATGAGTGGAATATTGTTTATAAATATACATAGGAACCTAATTAAAGCATTTCTGATAAGAATATGCATATAATTATTTTTCTACATAGGGATTATGGGTGGAATATTGTTTATAAATATACATAGTAACCTATTTAACCCATTTCTGATAAGAATATGCATATAATTATTTTTCTACATGGGAATTATGGGTGGAATATTGTTTATAAATATACATAGTAACCTATTTAACCCCTTTCTGATAAGAATATGCATATAAATATGTTTCAGAATTGGAATTATAGGTGGAATATTGCTTATAAATATACATAGGAACCTATTTAACCCATTTCTGGTAAGAATATGCATATAATTATTTTTCTACATAGGGAATATGGGTGTAATACTGTTTTAAAATATACATAGTAACCTATTTAACCCATTTCTCATAAGAATATGCATATAATTATTTTTCTACATGGGGATTATGGATGGAATATTGAAGTTAAACATACATAGGAATATATTTAACCCATTTCTGATAAGAATATGCATATAATTATTTTTTTACATGGGGATTATGGATGGAATATTGTTTAAAAATGTACATAGCAACATATTAAACCTATTTCTGATATGAATATGCATATAATTATATTGCTATATAGGGATTATGTGTTGAATATTGTTTATAAATATACATAGGAACGTATTTAACCCATTTCTGATAAGAATATGCATATAATTATTTTTCTATATGGGGTTATGGGTGAAATATTGCTTATAAATATACATAGGAAACTAATTAACCCATTTCTGATAAAAATATGCATATAATTATTTTTATACATGGGGATTATTGGTGGAATATGTTTATAAATATACATAGGAACCTATTTAACCATTTTCTGATAGGAATATGCATATAATTATTTTTCTATATGGAGATTATGGTGGAATATTGTTTATAAATATACATAGGAACCTATTTAACCCATTTCTGATAAGAATATGCATATAATTATTTTTCTATATGGGGTTATGGGTGGAAAATTGTTTATAAATATACATAGGAACCTAATTAAAGTATTTCTGATAAGAATATGCATATAATTCTTTTTCTACATGGGGACTATAGTGGAAAATTGTTTATAAATATACATAGGAACCTATTTAACTCATTTCTGATAAGAATATGCATATAATTATTTTTCTACATGGGGATTATGGGTGGAATATTGTTTATAAATATACATAGTAACCTATTTAACCCATTGCTCATAAGAATATTAATATAATTATTTGTCTATATGGGGATTATGGGTGGAATATTGTTTATAAATATACATAGGAACATATTTAACCCATTTCTGATAAGAATATGCATATAATTATTTTTCTACATGGGGACTATAGTGGAAAATTGTTTATAAATATACATAGGAACCTATTTAACCCATTTCTGATAAGAATATGCATATAATTCTTTTTCTATATGGGGATTATGGGTGGAATATTGTTTATAAATATACATAGGAGCCTATTTAACCCATTTCTGATAAGAATATGCATCTAATTATTTTTCTATATTGGGTTATGGGTGGAATATTATTTTTAAATATACATATTAACCTATTTAACCCATTTCTGATAAGAATATGCATATAATTATTTTTCTACATGGGGACTATAGTGGAAAATTGTTTATAAATATACATGGGAACCTATTTAACCCATTTCTTATAAGAATATGCATATAATTCTTTTTCTACATGGGGATTATGGGTGGAATATTGTTTATAAATATACATAGCAGCCTATTTAACCCATTTCTGATAAGAATATGCATCTAATTATTTTTCTATATGGGGTTATGGGTGGAATATTATTTATAAATATACATAGTAACCTATTTAACCCATTTCTGATAAGAATATGCATATAATTCTTTTTCTACATGGGGATTATTGGTGGAATAATGTTTATAAATATACATAGGACCCTATTTAACCTATTTCTGATAAGAATATGCATATAATTATATTTCTATATGGGGTTATGGGTGGAATATTGTTAATAAATATACATAGGAACCTAATTAAAGCATTTCTGAAAAGAATATGCATATAATTATTTTTCTACATGGGGACTATAGTGGAAAATTGTTTATAAATATACATAGGAACCTATTTAACCCATTTTTGATAAGAATATGCATATAATTATTTTTCTACATGGGGATTATGGGGGGAATATTGTTTATAAATATACATAGTAACCTATTTAACGCATTTCTGATAAGAATATGCATATAATTCTTCTTCTACATGGGGATTATGGGTGGAATATTGTTTATAAATATACATAGGAACGTATTTAACCCATTTCTGATAAGAATATGCATATAATTATATTTCTACTTTGGGATTATGGATGGAATATTGTAGTTAAACATACATAGGAATATATTTAACCCATGTCTGATAAGAATATGCATATAATTATTTTTCTACATGGGGATTATGGGTGGAATATTGTTTATAAATATACATAGGAACCTATTTAACCCATTTCTGATAAGAATATGCATATAATTATTGTTCTACATGGGAATTATGGGTGGAATATTGTTTAAAAATGTACATAGTAACCTATTAAACCTATTTCTGATAAGAATATGCATATAAATATGTTTCAGAATTGGAATTATAGGTGGAATATTGCTTATAAATATACATAGGAACCTATTTAACCCATTTCTGGTAAGAATATGCATATAATTATTTTTCTACATAGGGAATATGGGTGTAATACTGTTTTAAAATATACATAGTAACCTATTTAACCCATTTCTCATAAGAATATGCATATAATTATTTTTCTACATGGGGATTATGGATGGAATATTGAAGTTAAACATACATAGGAATATATTTAACCCATTTCTGATAAGAATATGCATATAATTATTTTTTTACATGGGGATTATGGATGGAATATTGTTTAAAAATGTACATAGCAACATATTAAACCTATTTCTGATATGAATATGCATATAATTATATTGCTATATAGGGATTATGTGTTGAATATTGTTTATAAATATACATAGGAACGTATTTAACCCATTTCTGATAAGAATATGCATATAATTATTTTTCTATATGGGGTTATGGGTGAAATATTGCTTATAAATATACATAGGAAACTAATTAACCCATTTCTGATAAAAATATGCATATAATTATTTTTATACATGGGGATTATTGGTGGAATATGTTTATAAATATACATAGGAACCTATTTAACCATTTTCTGATAGGAATATGCATATAATTATTTTTCTATATGGAGCTTATGGTGGAATATTGTTTATAAATATACATAGGAACCTATTTAACCCATTTCTGATAAGAATATGCATATAATTATTTTTCTATATGGGGTTATGGGTGGAAAATTGTTTATAAATATACATAGGAACCTAATTAAAGTATTTCTGATAAGAATATGCATATAATTCTTTTTCTACATGGGGACTATAGTGGAAAATTGTTTATAAATATACATAGGAACCTATTTAACTCATTTCTGATAAGAATATGCATATAATTATTTTTCTACATGGGGATTATGGGTGGAATATTGTTTATAAATATACATAGTAACCTATTTAACCCATTGCTAATAAGAATATTAATATAATTATTTGTCTATATGGGGATTATGGGTGGAATATTGTTTATAAATATACATAGGAACATTTTTAACCCATTTCTGATAAGAATATGCATATAATTATTTTTCTACATGGGGACTATAGTGGAAAATTGTTTATAAATATACATAGGAACCTATTTAACCCATTTCTGATAAGAATATGCATATAATTCTTTTTCTATATGGGGATTATGGGTGGAATATTGTTTATAAATATACATAGGAGCCTATTTAACCCATTTCTGATAAGAATATGCATCTAATTATTTTTCTATATTGGGTTATGGGTGGAATATTATTTTTAAATATACATATTAACCTATTTAACCCATTTCTGATAAGAATATGCATATAATTATTTTTCTACATGGGGACTATAGTGGAAAATTGTTTATAAATATACATGGGAACCTATTTAACCCATTTCTTATAAGAATATGCATATAATTCTTTTTCTACATGGGGATTATGGGTGGAATATTGTTTATAAATATACATAGCAGCCTATTTAACCCATTTCTGATAAGAATATGCATCTAATTATTTTTCTATATGGGGTTATGGGTGGAATATTATTTATAAATATACATAGTAACCTATTTAACCCATTTCTGATAAGAATATGCATATAATTCTTTTTCTACATGGGGATTATTGGTGGAATATTGTTTATAAATATACATAGGACCCTATTTAACCTATTTCTGATAAGAATATGCATATAATTATATTTCTATATGGGGTTATGGGTGGAATATTGTTAATAAATATACATAGGAACCTAATTAAAGCATTTCTGAAAAGAATATGCATATAATTATTTTTCTACATGGGGACTATAGTGGAAAATTGTTTATAAATATACATAGGAACCTATTTAACCCATTTTTGATAAGAATATGCATATAATTATTTTTCTACATGGGGATTATGGGGGGAATATTGTTTATAAATATACATAGTAACCTATTTAACGCATTTCTGATAAGAATATGCATATAATTCTTCTTCTACATGGGGATTATGGGTGGAATATTGTTTATAAATATACATAGGAACGTATTTAACCCATTTCTGATAAGAATATGCATATAATTATATTTCTACTTTGGGATTATGGATGGAATATTGTAGTTAAACATACATAGGAATATATTTAACCCATGTCTGATAAGAATATGCATATAATTATTTTTCTACATGGGGATTATGGGTGGAATATTGTTTATAAATATACATAGGAACCTATTTAACCCATTTCTGATAAGAATATGCATATAATTATTTTTTTACATGGGGATTATGGATGGAATATTGTTTAAAAATGTACATAGCAACATATTAAACCTATTTCTGATATGAATATGCATATAATTATATTGCTATATAGGGATTATGTGTTGAATATTGTTTATAAATATACATAGGAACGTATTTAACCCATTTCTGATAAGACTATGCATATAATTATTTTTCTATATGGGGTTATGGGTGGAATATTGCTTATAAATATACATAGGAAACTAATTAACCCATTTCTGATAAAAATATGCATATAATTATTTTTCTACATGGGGATTATTGGTGGAATATGTTTATAAATATACATAGGAACCTATTTAACCAATTTCTGATAGGAATATGCATATAATTATTTTTCTATATGGGGATTATGGTGGAATATTGTTTATAAATATACATAGGAACCAATTTAACCCATTTCTGATAAGAATATGAATATAATTATTTGTCTATATGGGGATTATGGGTGGAATATTGTTTATAAATATACATAGGAACCTATTTAACCCATTTCTGATAAGAATATGCATATAATTATTTTTCTACATGCGGATTATTGGTGGAATATGTTTATGAATATACATAGGAACCTATTTAACCAATTTCTGATAGGAATATGCATATAATTATTTTTCTATATGGGGATTATGGTGGAATATTGTTTATAAATATACATAAGAACCAATTTAACCCATTTCTGATAAGAATATGAATATAATTATTTGTCTATATGGGGATTATGGGTGGAATATTGTTTATAAATATACATAGGAACCTATTTAACCAATTTCTGATAAGAATATGCATATAATTATTTTTCTATATGGGGTTATGGGTGGAATATTGTTTATAAATATACATAGGAACCTAATTAAAGTATTTCTGATAAGAATATGCATATAATTCTTTTACTACATGGGGATTATTGGTGGAATATTGTTTATAAATATACATAGGACCCTATTTAACCTATTTCTGATAAGAATATGCATATAATTATATTTCTATATGGGGTTATGGGTGGAATATTGTTAATAAATATACATAGGAACCTAATTAAAGCATTTCTGAAAAGAATATGCATATAATTATTTTTCTACATGGGGACTATAGTGGAAAATTGTTTATAAATATACATAGGAACCTATTTAACCCTTTTCTGATAAGAATATGCATATAATTATTTTTCTACATGGGGATTATGTGTCATGAGCAGGTGTGACCAGAACCGTGTGATCTGCGACAGAGGACACCAAAACGTATGTAAGTGAAAATATATTAATTTATTAAAGAAAGTGAATAATATAAATACAACCAACCAGCTCCAATATGCAAATAACAATAGACAGATAAGTGTAATAAATCGGAAATACCAGGTTCATAAACAATAGCCAGGCCAGGGTCATACACAGCAGATCAGCAGATGGACAAGGGATGTTCCAGAGACATAAACGTAAGCCAGGCCAAGGTCAAACACAGGGAGAGCAGCAGATGGGGTAAGGAACACAGGACAGGGAGAGGATGGATGGGTCAGACTGCAGGCAGGGATGCAAGGTAACAGGTGGGACAGGATAGGGTCCGAGACAGGGAGACAGGTTCAGGGCACAGGATCAGATCACAGGTTCAGGGCACAGGTTACAGGATCAGATAGCTTGCGGGTCAGGAGGCAATGACGAAGTCAAGGCAAACATGTAAATGTTTGCCGGGTATTTATAGGCCTGTGATTGGCCTCAAGTGACACCTGATTGTAGGAGGTACTGTCTGCTCCACACTGCCAGGATCCATCCGCTGGTGGACGCCAGTACTGCGGCCCAAAGATGATATACTATTAACAGGGAAAAGCTCTCCTGACAGTTCCAAACTGCCAGGAGACACCTGCTGGTGGACCTCAGTACTGCATGCCAAATAACAGGTCTTACCAGCGGATGGAACATTTCCTGACAGTACCCCCCCTCAAAGGAGCGGCCTCCGGACGCTCCAATTGGTTGTAATTGTCCATAGTCTATGGTATTAAGCAGAACAACAGATGGTGGCACAACAGGCAGAACAGGTGGTGGCACAACAGGCATGGGCACTTCAAGCTGGGCAGCGGGCTCATCAAGCTGGAGGGCAGTCACCGAGACATCAGGCTGGAGGGCAGACACCGGGACATCAGGCTGGAGGGCAGACACCGGGACATCAGGCTGGAGGGCAGCAGGCACACGGTCATCGAGCTGGGCAGCAGGCTCCGGGTCATCGAGCTGGGCAGCAGGCTCCGGGTCATCGAGCTGGGCAGCAGGCTCCGGGTCATCGAGCTGGGCAGCAGGCTCCGGGTCATCGAGCTGGGCAGCAGGCTCCGGGTCATCGAGCTGGGCAGCAGGCTCCGGGTCATCGAGCTGGGCAGCAGGCTCCGGGTCATCGAGCTGGGCAGCAGGCTCCGGGTCATCGAGCTGGGCAGCAGGCTCCGGGTCATCGAGCTGGGCAGCAGGCTCCGGGTCAACGAGCTGGGCAGCAGGCTCCGGGTCATCGAGCTGGGCAGCAGGCTCCGGGTCATCGAGCTGGGCAGCAGGCTCCGGGTCATCGAGCTGGGCAGCAGGCTCCGGGTCATCGAACTGGGCAGCAGGCTCCGGGTCATCGAGCTGGGCAGCAGGCTCCGGGTCATCGAGCTGGGCAGCAGGCTCCGGGTCATCGAGCTGGGCAGCAGGCTCCGGGTCATCGAGATGGACAGCAGGCTCTGGAACATTGGGCCGAACAGCGAGCACCGTAAGGGCAGGCCGGATTACAGGCACCGGCTCAGCAAGCTGGGTAACGGAGCCCGGCCCAGTGGGCTGGGTAACAGGCCCTGACTCAGCGAGCTGGACACCGGGCACCGGTTCGGCAAGCTGGATAACGGATACTGGCTTGACAGGCAAAGTGATGGACTTCGGTTTAGCAGACTGGGTAACGGGCACCAGTTCAGCAGACCGGGTAACGGGCACCGATTCAACAGACTGGGTAACGGGCACCGATTCAGCAGGCCGAGACACAGGCACCGAAACTCCAGGCTGAAACACGGGCACCGAAACTTCAGGCTGAGACACCAACATCACGACATCAGGCTGGAAGACAGATACCAGGATATCAGGCTGGAGGATGGACACATCAAACCGGAAAGCAGGCTCATCAGGCTGAACAGTGGGCACATCAGGCAGAACAGCAGGTACATCGGACTGGTCAATAGTCGCTGGAGCGTCAGACTGGAACATGGACACTGGGGTTTCGGGCTGGAAGGCAGGCATATCAGACTGGAGAGCGGGTGCATCAGACTGGAAGGTGGGCACACCAGACTGGAAGGTGGGCACACCAGACTGGAAGGTGGGCACACCAGACTGGAAGGTGGGCACACCAAGCTGGAAGGCTGGAACGTCAGACTGGAGAGCTGGAACGTCAGACTGGAGAGCTGGAACGTCAGACTGGAGAGCTGGAACGTCAGACTGGAGAGCTGGAACGTCAGACTGGAGAGCTGGAACGTCAGACTGGAGAGCTGGAACGTCAGACTGGAGAGCTGGAACGTCAGACTGGAGAGCTGGAACGTCAGACTGGAGAGCTGGAACGTCAGACTGGAAAGCTGGAACGTCAGACTGGAGAGCTGGAACGTCAGACTGGAAAGCTGGAACGTCAGACTGGAAAGCTGGAACGTCAGACTGGAAAGCTGGAACGTCAGACTGGAAAGCTGGAACGTCAGACTGGAAAGCTGGAACGTCAGACTGCAAGGCTGGAACATCAGACTGCAAGGCTGGAACATCAGACTGCAAGGCTGGAACATCAGACTGCAAGGCTGGAACATCAGACTGCAAGGCTGGAACATCAGACTGCAAAGCTGGAACATCAGACTGGAAGGCTGGAACATCAGACTGCAAAGCTGGAACATCAGACTGCAAGGCTGGAACATCAGACTGCAAGGCTGGAACATCAGACTGCAAGGCTGGAACATCAGACTGCAAAGCTGGAACATCAGACTGCAAAGCTGGAACATCAGACTGCAAAGCTGGAACATCAGACTGCAAAGCTGGAACATCAGACTGCAAGGCTGGAACATCAGACTGGAAGGCTGGAACATCAGACTGCAAAGCTGGAACATCAGACTGCAAAGCTGGAACATCAGACTGCAAAGCTGGAACATCAGACTGCAAAGCTGGAACATCAGACTGCAAATTGGGAGCAGGTTGGGTTACTGGCAGGATTGTGTGAGTGGGGAAGAACTTCCGTTTCTTCTTGGGCTTAACTACTGAAGATCTGTAGGTGAGGGGTGCAGCAGACTGGAGAGGAGGATTGGGATATGGCAGGGAAGAGGTAACAGTGGCTGGAGGAAGTTCGTGTGGGTTTGCAGGCAGCAGGGAAGAGACAGGTGGGTTGAATGCAGGATAGGTACAGGGAGCAGAGACTGGATATGAGTATTTGTTTGGCAGCAGCGTATACTGAGCTGCAACTGTGGTTGACATGGGTGATGGGGAAACATACATTTGGGTAGGCTGGTGTTTGGTGGCAGAGGTGGTTTGTTTAACTGGAGCTGCTTGCATCATGTCAGACCATGCTGAAAGTATAGGTTGTACAAACTGTGCTTTTAAACCTCCCTGTCTAACAAAAGACTGAGCAGACACAATGCACTCAGCAATCACCGGTGAGGGACAGGCTGAATAGTGCTCACAAAAATCGTCTGGATCATCTTCACAAAGCCAAACTAGTGATACAACCTGATTTATATCAAAAGGAGGAGTGAAATCATCACGGCCCTCAGGAATACAGGGCAGGGCCAGCTCAGTACATAGTTTGATCAAAGGCTGCACCTCCCCAAACAAAATATAACCCTGATCGACCAGGGAGTGAGCCAAACGTATAGTGGCAAACAACTGATCACTAGACCATCCTCTCAAAGCCTGGCGGCAATAATCACCACTTTCAGATGCCAGCAGAGAAAGATAAATAACCTCATCGGTATTCATGTTTGCAACCAACTGAATCAAAATGGTTCCCCTGTGCAGCCACTTCTGGTCAGGGATGGCCTTGACTTACTGTCATGAGCAGGTGTGACCAGAACCGTGTGATCTGCGACAGAGGACACCAAAACGTATGTAAGTGAAAATATATTAATTTATTAAAGAAAGTGAATAATATAAATACAACCAACCAGCTCCAATATGCAAATAACAATAGACAGATAAGTGTAATAAATCGGAAATACCAGGTTCATAAACAATAGCCAGGCCAGGGTCATACACAGCAGATCAGCAGATGGACAAGGGATGTTCCAGAGACATAAACGTAAGCCAGGCCAAGGTCAAACACAGGGAGAGCAGCAGATGGGGTAAGGAACACAGGACAGGGAGAGGATGGATGGGTCAGACTGCAGGCAGGGATGCAAGGTAACAGGTGGGACAGGATAGGGTCCGAGACAGGGAGACAGGTTCAGGGCACAGGATCAGATCACAGGTTCAGGGCACAGGTTACAGGATCAGATAGCTTGCGGGTCAGGAGGCAATGACGAAGTCAAGGCAAACATGTAAATGTTTGCCGGGTATTTATAGGCCTGTGATTGGCCTCAAGTGACACCTGATTGTAGGAGGTACTGTCTGCTCCACACTGCCAGGATCCATCCGCTGGTGGACGCCAGTACTGCGGCCCAAAGATGATATACTATTAACAGGGAAAAGCTCTCCTGACAGTTCCAAACTGCCAGGAGACACCTGCTGGTGGACCTCAGTACTGCATGCCAAATAACAGGTCTTACCAGCGGATGGAACATTTCCTGACATTATGGGTGGAATATTGTTTATAAATATACATAGTAACCTATTTAACCCATTGCTCATAAGAATATTAATATAATTATTTGTCTATATGGGGATTATGGGTGGAATATTGTTTATAAATATACATAGGAACATATTTAACCCATTTCTGATAAGAATGTGCATATAATTATTTTTCTACATGGGGACTATAGTGGAAAATTGTTTATAAATATACATAGGAACCTATTTAACCCATTTCTGATAAGAATATGCATATAATTCTTTTTCTACATGGACATTATGGGTGGAATATTGTTTATAAATATACATAGGAACCTATTTAACCCATTTCTGATAAGAATATGCATATAATTCTTTTTCTACATGGGGATTATGGGTGGAATATTGTTTATAAATATACATAGGAGCCTATTTAACCCATTTCTGATAAGAATATGCATCTAATTATTTTTCTATATGGGGTTATGGGTGGAATATTATTTATAAATATACATAGTAACCTATTTAACCCCTTTCTGATAAGAATATGCATATAAATATGTTTCAGTATAGGAATTATAGGTGGAATATTGTTTAAAAATATACATAGGAACCTATTTAACCCATTTCTGGTAAGAATATGCATATAATTTTTTTCTACATAGGGATTATGGGTGGAATACTGTTTTAAAATATACATAGTAACCTATTTAACCCATTTCTCATAAGAATATGCATATAATTATTTTTCAACATGGGGATTATGGATGGAATATTGAAGTTAAACATACATAGGAATATATTTAACCCATTTCTGATAAGAATATGCATATAATTATTTTTCTACATGGGGATTATGGGGTGGAATATTGTTTATAAATATACATAGGAACCAATTTAACCCATTTCTGATAAGAATATGCATATAATTATTTTTTTACATGGGGATTATGGATGGAAAATTGTTTAAAAATGTACATAGCAACATATTAAACCTATTTCTGATATGAATATGCATATAATTATATTGCTATATAGGGATTATGTGTTGAATATTGTTTATAAATATACATAGGAATGTATTTAACCCATTTCTGATAAGAATATGCATATAATTATTTTTCTATATGGGGTTATGGGTGGAATATTGCTTATAAATATACATAGGAAACTAATTAACCAATTTCTGATAAAAATATGCATATAATTATTTTTCTACATGGGGATTATTGGTGGAATATGTTTATAAATATACATAGGCACCTATTTGACCAATTTCTGATAGGAATATGCATATAATTATTTTTCTATATGGGGATTATGGTGGAATATTGTTTATAAATATACATAGGAACGTATGTAACCTATTTCTGATTAGAATATGCATATAATTATTTTTCTATATAGGGACTATGGTGGAAAAATGTTTATAATTATACATAGGAACCTATTTAACCCATTTCTGTTAAAAATATGCATATAATTATTTTTCTATATGGGGTTATGAGTGGAATATTGTTTATAAATATACATAGGAACCTAATTAAAGCATTTCTGATAAGAATATGCATATAATTATTTTTCTACATAGGGATTATGGGTGGAATATTGTTTATAAATATACATAGTAACCTATTTAACCCATTTCTGATAAGAATATGCATATAATTATTTTTCTACATGGGAATTATGGGTGGAATATTGTTTATAAATATACATAGTAACCTATTTAACCCCTTTCTGATAAGAATATGCATATAAATATGTTTCAGAATTGGAATTATAGGTGGAATATTGCTTATAAATATACATAGGAACCTATTTAACCCATTTCTGGTAAGAATATGCATATAATTATTTTTCTACATAGGGAATATGGGTGTAATACTGTTTTAAAATATACATAGTAACCTATTTAACCCATTTCTCATAAGAATATGCATATAATTATTTTTCTACATGGGGATTATGGATGGAATATTGAAGTTAAACATACATAGGAATATATTTAACCCATTTCTGATAAGAATATGCATATAATTATTTTTTTACATGGGGATTATGGATGGAATATTGTTTAAAAATGTACATAGCAACATATTAAACCTATTTCTGATATGAATATGCATATAATTATATTGCTATATAGGGATTATGTGTTGAATATTGTTTATAAATATACATAGGAACGTATTTAACCCATTTCTGATAAGAATATGCATATAATTATTTTTCTATATGGGGTTATGGGTGAAATATTGCTTATAAATATACATAGGAAACTAATTAACCCATTTCTGATAAAAATATGCATATAATTATTTTTATACATGGGGATTATTGGTGGAATATGTTTATAAATATACATAGGAACCTATTTAACCATTTTCTGATAGGAATATGCATATAATTATTTTTCTATATGGAGATTATGGTGGAATATTGTTTATAAATATACATAGGAACCTATTTAACCCATTTCTGATAAGAATATGCATATAATTATTTTTCTATATGGGGTTATGGGTGGAAAATTGTTTATAAATATACATAGGAACCTAATTAAAGTATTTCTGATAAGAATATGCATATAATTCTTTTTCTACATGGGGACTATAGTGGAAAATTGTTTATAAATATACATAGGAACCTATTTAACTCATTTCTGATAAGAATATGCATATAATTATTTTTCTACATGGGGATTATGGGTGGAATATTGTTTATAAATATACATAGTAACCTATTTAACCCATTGCTCATAAGAATATTAATATAATTATTTGTCTATATGGGGATTATGGGTGGAATATTGTTTATAAATATACATAGGAACATATTTAACCCATTTCTGATAAGAATATGCATATAATTATTTTTCTACATGGGGACTATAGTGGAAAATTGTTTATAAATATACATAGGAACCTATTTAACCCATTTCTGATAAGAATATGCATATAATTCTTTTTCTATATGGGGATTATGGGTGGAATATTGTTTATAAATATACATAGGAGCCTATTTAACCCATTTCTGATAAGAATATGCATCTAATTATTTTTCTATATTGGGTTATGGGTGGAATATTATTTTTAAATATACATATTAACCTATTTAACCCATTTCTGATAAGAATATGCATATAATTATTTTTCTACATTGGGACTATAGTGGAAAATTGTTTATAAATATACATGGGAACCTATTTAACCCATTTCTTATAAGAATATGCATATAATTCTTTTTCTACATGGGGATTATGGGTGGAATATTGTTTATAAATATACATAGCAGCCTATTTAACCCATTTCTGATAAGAATATGCATCTAATTATTTTTCTATATGGGGTTATGGGTGGAATATTATTTATAAATATACATAGTAACCTATTTAACCCATTTCTGATAAGAATATGCATATAATTATTTTTCTACATGGGGATTATTGGTGGAATATTGTTTATAAATATACATAGGACCCTATTTAACCTATTTCTGATAAGAATATGCATATAATTATATTTCTATATGGGGTTATGGGTGGAATATTGTTAATAAATATACATAGGAACCTAATTAAAGCATTTCTGAAAAGAATATGCATATAATTATTTTTCTACATGGGGACTATAGTGGAAAATTGTTTATAAATATACATAGGAACCTATTTAACCCATTTTTGATAAGAATATGCATATAATTATTTTTCTACATGGGGATTATGGGGGGAATATTGTTTATAAATATACATAGTAACCTATTTAACGCATTTCTGATAAGAATATGCATATAATTCTTCTTCTACATGGGGATTATGGGTGGAATATTGTTTATAAATATACATAGGAACGTATTTAACCCATTTCTGATAAGAATATGCATATAATTATATTTCTACTTTGGGATTATGGATGGAATATTGTAGTTAAACATACATAGGAATATATTTAACCCATGTCTGATAAGAATATGCATATAATTATTTTTCTACATGGGGATTATGGGTGGAATATTGTTTATAAATATACATAGGAACCTATTTAACCCATTTCTGATAAGAATATGCATATAATTATTTTTTTACATGGGGATTATGGATGGAATATTGTTTAAAAATGTACATAGCAACATATTAAACCTATTTCTGATATGAATATGCATATAATTATATTGCTATATAGGGATTATGTGTTGAATATTGTTTATAAATATACATAGGAACGTATTTAACCCATTTCTGATAAGACTATGCATATAATTATTTTTCTATGTGGGGTTATGGGTGGAATATTGCTTATAAATATACATAGGAAACTAATTAACCCATTTCTGATAAAAATATGCATATAATTATTTTTCTACATGGGGATTATTGGTGGAATATGTTTATAAATATACATAGGAACCTATTTAACCAATTTCTGATAGGAATATGCATATAATTATTTTTCTATATGGGGATTATGGTGGAATATTGTTTATAAATATACATAGGAACCAATTTAACCCATTTCTGATAAGAATATGAATATAATTATTTGTCTATATGGGGATTATGGGTGGAATATTGTTTATAAATATACATAGGAACCTATTTAACCCATTTCTGATAAGAATATGCATATAATTATTTTTCTACATGCGGATTATTGGTGGAATATGTTTATGAATATACATAGGAACCTATTTAACCAATTTCTGATAGGAATATGCATATAATTATTTTTCTATATGGGGATTATGGTGGAATATTGTTTATAAATATACATAAGAACCAATTTAACCCATTTCTGATAAGAATATGAATATAATTATTTGTCTATATGGGGATTATGGGTGGAATATTGTTTATAAATATACATAGGAACCTATTTAACCCATTTCTGATAAGAATATGCATATAATTATTTTTCTATATGGGGTTATGGATGGAATATTGTTTATAAATATACATAGGAACCTAATTAAAGTATTTCTGATAAGAATATGCATATAATTCTTTTACTACATGGGGATTATTGGTGGAATATTGTTTATAAATATACATAGGACCCTATTTAACCTATTTCTGATAAGAATATGCATATAATTATATTTCTATATGGGGTTATGGGTGGAATATTGTTAATAAATATACATAGGAACCTAATTAAAGCATTTCTGAAAAGAATATGCATATAATTATTTTTCTACATGGGGACTATAGTGGAAAATTGTTTATAAATATACATAGGAACCTATTTAACCCTTTTCTGATAAGAATATGCATATAATTATTTTTCTACATGGGGATTATGGGTGGAATATTGTTTATAAATATACATAGGAACATATTTAACCCATTTCTGATAAGAATGTGCATATAATTATTTTTCTACATGGGGACTATAGTGGAAAATTGTTTATAAATATACATAGGAACCTATTTAACCCATTTCTGATAAGAATATGCATATAATTCTTTTTCTACATGGACATTATGGGTGGAATATTGTTTATAAATATACATAGGAACCTATTTAACCCATTTCTGATAAGAATATGCATATAATTCTTTTTCTACATGGGGATTATGGGTGGAATATTGTTTATAAATATACATAGGAGCCTATTTAACCCATTTCTGATAAGAATATGCATCTAATTATTTTTCTATATGGGGTTATGGGTGGAATATTATTTATAAATATGCATAGTAACCTATTTAACCCCTTTCTGATAAGAATATGCATATAAATATGTTTCAGTATAGGAATTATAGGTGGAATATTGTTTAAAAATATACATAGGAACCTATTTAACCCATTTCTGGTAAGAATATGCATATAATTTTTTTTCTACATAGGGATTATGGGTGGAATACTGTTTTAAAATATACATAGTAACCTATTTAACCCATTTCTCATAAGAATATGCATATAATTATTTTTCAACATGGGGATTATGGATGGAATATTGAAGTTAAACATACATAGGAATATATTTAACCCATTTCTGATAAGAATATGCATATAATTATTTTTCTACATGGGGATTATGGGTGGAATATTGTTTATAAATATACATAGGAACCAATTTAACCCATTTCTGATAAGAATATGCATATAATTATTTTTTTACATGGGGATTATGGATGGAAAATTGTTTAAAAATGTACATAGCAACATATTAAACCTATTTCTGATATGAATATGCATATAATTATATTGCTATATAGGGATTATGTGTTGAATATTGTTTATAAATATACATAGGAATGTATTTAACCCATTTCTGGGTGGAATATTGTTTATAAATATACATAGGACGCTATTTAACCAATTTCTGATACGAATATGCATATAATTATTTTTCTATATGGGGCTAATTGTGGAATATTGTTTATAAATATGCATAGGGACCTAATTAAAGCATTTCTGATAAGAATATGCATATAATTATTTTTCTACATGGGAATTATGGGTGGAATATTGTTTATAAATATACATAGTAACCTATTTAACCCATTTCTGATAAGACTATGCATATAATTATTTTTCTACATGGGTATTATGGGTGGAATATTGTTTATAAATATACATAGTAACCTATTTAACCCATTTCTGATAAGAATATGCATATAATTATTTTTCTACATGGGAATTATGGGTGGAATATTGTTTATAAATATACATAGTAACCTATTTAACCACTTTCTGATAAGAATATGCATATAAATATGTTTCAGTATGGGGTTAAAGGTGGAATATTGTCTATAAATATACATAGGAACCTATTTAACCCATTTCTGGTAAGAATATGCATATAATTATTTTTCTACATAGGGATTATGGGTGGAATACTGTTTTAATATCTACATAGTAACCTATTTAACCCATTTCTCATAAGAATATGCATACAATTATTTTTCTACTTGGGGATTATGGATGGAATATTGTAGTTAAACATACATAGGAACATATTTAACCCATGGTGTTATGGGTGGAATATTGTTAATAAATATACATAGGAACCTAATTAAAGCATTTCTGATAAGAATATGCATATAATTATTTTTCTACATAGGGATTATGGGTGGAATATTGTTTATAAATATACATAGTAACCTATTTAACCCATTTCTGATAAGAATATGCATATAATTAGTTTTCTACATGGGAATTATGGGTTGAATATTGTTTATAAATATACATAGTAACCTATTTAACCCCTTTCTGATAAGAATATGCATATAAATATGTTTCAGAATTGGAATTATAGGTGGAATATTGCTTATAAATATACATAGGAACCTATTTAACCCATTTCTGGTAAGAATATGCATATAATTATTTTTCTACATAGGGAATATGGGTGTAATACTGTTATAAATTTACATAGTAACCTATTTAACCCATTTCTCATAAGAATATGCATATAATTATTTTTCTACATGGGGATTATGGATGGAATATTGAAGTTAAACATACATAGGAATATATTTAACCCATTTCTGATAAGAATATGCATATAATTATTTTTTTACATGGGGATTATGGATGGAATATTGTTTAAAAATGTACATAGCAACATATTAAACCTATTTCTGATATGAATATGCATATAATTATATTGCTATATAGGGATTATGTGTTGAATATTGTTTACAAATATACATAGGAACGTATTTAACCCATTTCTGATAAGAATATGCATATAATTATTTTTCTATATGGGGTTATGGGTGAAATATTGCTTATAAATATACATAGGAACCTATTTAACCCATTTCTGATAAGAATATGCATATAATTATTTTTCTATATGGGGTTATGGGTGGAAAATTGTTTATAAATATACATAGGAACCTAATTAAAGTATTTCTGATAAGAATATGCATATAATTATTTTTCTACATGGGGACTATAGTGGAAAATTGTTTATAAATATACATAGGTACCTATTTAACTCATTTCTGATAAGAATATGCATATAATTATTTTTCTACATGGGGATTATGGGTGGAATATTGTTTATAAATATACATAGTAACCTATTTAACCCATTGCTCATAAGAATATTAATATAATTATTTGTCTATATGGGGATTATGGGTGGAATATTGTTTATAAATATACATAGGAACATATTTAACCCATTTCTGATAAGAATATGCATATAATTATTTTTCTACATGGGGACTATAGTGGAAAATTGTTTATAAATATACATAGGAACCTATTTAACCCATTTCTGATAAGAATATGCATATAATTCTTTTTCTATATGGGGATTATGGGTGGAATATTGTTTATAAATATACATAGGAGCCTATTTAACCCATTTCTGATAAGAATATGCATCTAATTATTTTTCTATATTGGGTTATGGGTGGAATATTATTTTTAAATATACATATTAACCTATTTAACCCATTTCTGATAAGAATATGCATATAATTATTTTTCTACATGGGGACTATAGTGGAAAATTGTTTATAAATATACATGGGAACCTATTTAACCCATTTCTTATAAGAATATGCATATAATTCTTTTTCTACATGGGGATTATGGGTGGAATATTGTTTATAAATATACATAGCAGCCTATTTAACCCATTTCTGATAAGAATATGCATCTAATTATTTTTCTATATGGGGTTATGGGTGGAATATTATTTATAAATATACATAGTAACCTATTTAACCGATTTCTGATAAGAATATGCATATAATTATTTTTCTACATGGGGATTATGGGTGGAATATTGTTTATAAATATACATAGGAACCTAATTAAAGCATTTCTGATAAGAATATGCATATAATTATTTTTCTACATGGGAATTATGGGTGGAATATTGTTTATAAATATACATAGGACGCTATTTAACCAATTTCTGATACGAATATGCATATAATTATTTTTCTATATGGGGCTAATTGTGGAATATTGTTTATAAATATGCATAGGGACCTAATTAAAGCATTTCTGATAAGAATATGCATATAATTATTTTTCTACATGGGAATTATGGGTGGAATATTGTTTATAAATATACATAGTAACCTATTTAACCCATTTCTGATAAGACTATGCATATAATTATTTTTCTACATGGGTATTATGGGTGGAATATTGTTTATAAATATACATAGTAACCTATTTAACCCATTTCTGATAAGAATATGCATATAATTATTTTTCTACATGGGAATTATGGGTGGAATATTGTTTATAAATATACATAGTAACCTATTTAACCACTTTCTGATAAGAATATGCATATAAATATGTTTCAGTATGGGGTTAAAGGTGGAATATTGTCTATAAATATACATAGGAACCTATTTAACCCATTTCTGGTAAGAATATGCATATAATTATTTTTCTACATAGGGATTATGGGTGGAATACTGTTTTAATATCTACATAGTAACCTATTTAACCCATTTCTCATAAGAATATGCATACAATTATTTTTCTACTTGGGGATTATGGATGGAATATTGTAGTTAAACATACATAGGAACATATTTAACCCATGTCTGATAAGAATATGCATATAATTATTTTTCTACATTGGGGATTATGGGTGGAATATTGTTTATAAATACACATAGGAACCTATTTAACCCATTTCTGATAAGAATATGCATATAATTATTTTTTTACATGGGGATTATGGATGGAATATTATTTAAAAATGTACATAGCAACATATTAAACCTATCTCTGATATGAATATGCATATAATTATATTGCTATATAGGGATTATGTGTTGAATATTGTTTATAAATATACATAGGAACGTATTTAACCCATTTCTGATAAGAATATGCATATAATTATTTTTCTATATGGGGTTATGGGTGGAATATTGCTTATAAATATACATAGGAAACTAATTAACCCATTTCTGATAAAAATATGCATATAATTGTTTTTCTACATGGGGATTATGGGTGGAATATTGTTTATAAATATACATAGGAACTTATTTAACCAATTTCTGATAGGAATATGCATATAATTATTTTTCTACATGGGGATTATGGGTGGAATATTGTTTATAAATATACATAGTAACCTATTTAACCCATTTCTGATAAGAATATGCATATAATTATTTTTTTACATGGGGATTATGGATGGAATATTGTTTAAAAATGTACATAGCAACATATTAAACCTATCTCTGATATGAATATGCATATAATTATATTGCTATATAGGGATTATGTGTTGAATATTGTTTATAAATATACATAGGAACCAATTTAACCCATTTCTGATAAGAATATGAATATAATTATTTGTCTATATAGGGATTATGGGTGGAATATTGTTTATAAATATACATAGGAAGCTATTTAACCCATTTCTGATAAAAATATGCATATAATTATTTTTCTATATGGGGTTATGGGTGGAATATTGTTTATAAATATACATAGGAACATAATTAAAGTATTTCTGATAAGAATATGCATATAAATTCTTTTTCTACATGGGAATTATTGGTGGAATATTGTTTATGAATATACATAGGACCCTATTTAACCTATTTCTGATAAGAATATGCATATAATTATATTTCTATATGGTGTTATGGGTGGAATATTGTTAATAAATATACATAGGAACCTAATTAAAGCATTTCTGAAAAGAATATGCATATAATTATTTTTCTACATGGGGACTATAGTGGGAAATTGTTTATAAATATACATAGGAACCTATTTAACCCATTTCTGATAAGAATATGCATATAATTATTTTTCTACATGGGGATTATGGGTGGAATATTGTTTATAAATATACATAGTAACCTATTTAACCCATTGCTCATAAGAATATTAATATAATTTTTTGTGTATATGGGGATTATGGGTGG
The DNA here is from genome assembly GCA_037952835.1 of Lithobates septentrionalis. NCBI lineage: Eukaryota > Metazoa > Chordata > Amphibia > Anura > Ranidae > Lithobates > Lithobates septentrionalis. The sequence goes on from JBBDGP010002708.1 coordinate 1,393,247, forward strand.
AATATTGTTTATAAATATACATAGGAACATATTTAACCCATTTCTGATAAGAATATGCATATAATTATTTTTCTACATGGGGAATATAGTGGAAAATTGTTTATAAATATACATAGGAACCTATTTAACCCATTTCTGATAAGAATATGCATATAATTCTTTTTCTACATGGGGATTATGGGTGGAATATTGTTTATAAATATACATACTAGCCTATTTAACCCATTTCTGATAAGAATATGCATCTAATTATTTTTCTATATGGGGTTATGGGTGGAATATTATTTCTAAATATACATAGTAACCTATTTAACATATTTCTGATAAGAATATGCATATAATTATTTTTCTACATGAGAATTATGGGTGGAATATTCTTTATAAATATACATAGTAACCTTTTTAACCCCTTTCTGATAAGAATATGCATATAAATATGTTTCAGTATGGGAATTATTGGTGGAATATTGTTTATAAATATACATAGGAACATATTTAACCCATTTCTGGTAAGAATATGCATATAATTATTTTTCTACATGGGGATTATGGGTGGAATATTGTTTATAAATATACATAGGAGCCTATTTAACCCATTTCTGATAAGAATATGCATCTAATTATTTTTCTATATGGGGTTATGGGTGGAATTTTATTTATAAATATACATAGTAACCCATTTAACCCATTTCTGATAAGAATATGCATATAATTATTTTTCTACATGGGGATTATGGGTGGAATATTGTTTATAAATATACATAGGAACGTATTTAACCCATTTCTGATAAGAATATGCATATAATTATTATTCTACATGGGGATTATGGGTGGAATATTGTTTATAAATATACATAGTAACCTATTTAACCCATTTCTGATAAGAAAATGCATATAATTATTTTTCTACATGGGAATTATGGGTGGAATATTGTTTATACATATACATAGTAACCTATTTAACCACTTTCTGATAAGAATATGCATATAAATATGTTTCAGTATGGGGATTATAGGTGGAATATTGTCTATAAAAATACATAGGAACCTATTTAACCCATTTGTGGTAAGAATATGCATAAAATTATTTTTCTACGTAGAGATTATGGGTGGAATACTGTTTTAAAATCTACATAGTAACCTATTTAACCCATTTCTCATAAGAATATGCATATAATTATTTTTCTACATGGGGATTATGGATGGAATATTGAAGTTAAACATACATAGGAATATATTTAACCCATTTCTGATAAGAATATGCATATAATTATTTTTCTACATGGGAATTATAGGTGGAATATTGTTTATAAATATACATAGGAACCTATTTAACCCATTTCTGGTAAGAATATGCATATAATTATTTTTCTACTTAGGGATTATGGGTGGAATACTTTTTTAAAATATACATAGTAACCTATTTAACCCATTTTTTATAAGAATATGCATATAATTATTTTTCTACATGGGGATTATGGATGGAATATTGAAGTTAAACATACATAGGAATATATGTAACCCATTTCTGATAAGAATATGCATATAATTATTTTTCTATATGGGGCTAATTGTGGAATATTGTTTATAAATATAAATAGGAACCCAATTAAAGCATTTTTGATAAGAATATGCATATAATTATTTTTCTACATGGGAATTATGGGTGGAATATTGTTTATAAATATACATAGGAGCCTATTTAACCCATTTCTGATAAGAATATGCATCTAATTATTTTTCTATATTGGGTTATGGGTGGAATATTATTTTTAAATATACATATTAACCTATTTAACCCATTTCTGATAAGAATATGCATATAATTATTTTTCTACATGGGGACTATAGTGGAAAATTGTTTATAAATATACATGGGAACCTATTTAACCCCTTTCTTATAAGAATATGCATATAATTATTTTTCTACATGGGGATTATGGGTGGAATATTGTTTATAAATATACATAGCAGCCTATTTAACCCATTTCTGATAAGAATATGCATCTAATTATTTTTCTATATGGGGTTATGGGTGGAATATTATTTATAAATATACATAGTAACCTATTTAACCCATTTCTGATAAGAATATGCATATAATTATTTTTCTACATGGGAATTATGGGTTGAATATTGTTTATAAATATACATAGTAACCTATTTAACCCCTTTCTGATAAGAATATGCATATAAATATGTTTCAGTTTGGGGATTATAGGTGGAATATTGTCTATAAAAATACATAGGAACCTATTTAACCCATTTCTGGTAAGAATATGCATAAAATTATTTTTCTACGTAGGGATTATGGGTGGAATACTGTTTTAAAATCTACATAGTAACCTATTTAACCCATTTCTCATAAGAATATGCATATAATTATTTTTCTACATGGGGATTATGGATGGAATATTGAAGTTAAACATACATAGGAATATATTTAACCCATTTCTGATAAGAATATGCATATAATTATTTTTCTACATGGGAATTATAGGTGGAATATTGTTTATAAATATACATAGGAACCTATTTAACCCATTTCTGGTAAGAATATGCATATAATTATTTTTCTACATAGGGATTATGGGTGGAATACTTTTTTAAAATATACATAGTAACCTATTTAACCCATTTTTTATAAGACTATGCATATAATTATTTTTCTACATGGGGATTATGGATGGAATATTGAAGTTAAACATACATAGGAATAGATGTAACCCATTTCTGATAAGAATATGCATATAATTATTTTTCTATATGGGGCTAATTGTGGAATATTTTTTATAAATATAAATAGGAACCCAATTAAAGCATTTTTGATACGAATATGCATATAATTATTTTTCTACATGGGAATTATGGGTGGAATATTGTTTATAAATATACATAGTAACCTATTTAACCCATTTCTAATAAGAATATGCATATAATTATTTTTCTACATGGGAATTATGGGTGGAATATTGTTTATAAATATACATAGTAACCTATTTAACCCCTTTCTGAAGGAGTATGCATATAAATATTTTTCAGTATGGGGATTATAGGTGGAATATTGTTTATAAATATACATAGGAACCAATTTAACCCATTTCTGATAAGAATATGATATAATTATTTTTCTACATGGGGACTATAGTGGAAAATTGTTTATAAATATACATAGGAACCTTTTTAACCCATTTCTGATAAGAATATGCATATAATTATTTTTCTACATGGGGATTATGGGTGGAATATTGTTTATAAATATACATAGGAGCCTATTTAACCCATTTTTGATAAGAATATGCATCTAATTATTTTTCTATATGGGGTTATGGGTGGAATTTTATTTATAAATATACATAGTAACCCATTTAACCCATTTCTGATAAGAATATGCATATAATTATTTTTCTACATGGGGATTATGGGTGGAATATTGTTTATAAATATACATAGTAACCTATTTAACCCATTGCTCATAAGAATATTAATATAATTTTTTGTGTATATGGGGATTATGGGTGGAATATTGTTTATAAATATACATAGGAACATATTTAACCCATTTCTGATAAGAATATGCATATAATTATTTTTCTACATGGGGAATATAGTGGAAAATTGTTTATAAATATACATAGGAACCTATTTAACCCATTTCTGATAAGAATATGCATATAATTTTTTTTCTACATGGGGATTATGGGTGGAATATTGTTTATAAATATACATACTAGCCTATTTAACCCATTTCTGATAAGAATATGCATCTAATTATTTTTCTATATGGGGTTATGGGTGGAATATTATTTATAAATATACATAGTAACCTATTTAACACATTTCTGATAAGAATATGCATATAATTATTTTTCTACATGAGAATTATGGGTGGAATATTGAAGTTAAACATACATAGGAATATATTTAACCCATTTCTGATAAGAATATGCATATAATTATTTTTTTACATGGGGATTATGGATGGAATATTGTTTAGAAATGTACATAGCAACATATTAAACCTATCTCTGATATGAATATGCATATAATTATATTGCTATATAGGGATTATGTGTTGAATATTGTTTATAAATATACATAGGAACGTATTTAACCCATTTCTGATAAGAATATGCATATAATTATTTTTCTACATGGGGATTATGGGTGGAATATTGTTTATAAATATACATAGTAACCTATTTAACCCATTGCTCATAAGAATATTAATATAATTATTTGTCTATATGGGGATTATGGGTGGAATATTGTTTATAAATATACATAGGAACATATTTAACCCATTTCTGATAAGAATATGCATATAATTATTTTTCTACATGGGGACTATAGTGAAAAATTGTTTATAAATATACATAGGAACCTATTTAACCCATTTCTGATAAGAATATGCATATAATTCTTTTTCTATATGGGGATTATGGGTGGAATATTGTTTATAAATATACATAGGAGCCTATTTAACCCATTTCTGATAAGAATATGCATCTAATTATTTTTCTATATTGGGTTATGGGTGGAATATTATTTTTAAATATACATATTAACCTATTTAACCCATTTCTGATAAGAATATGCATATAATTATTTTTCTACATGGGGACTATAGTGGAAAATTGTTTATAAATATACTTGGGAACCTATTTAACCCATTTCTTATAAGAATATGCATATAATTCTTTTTCTACATGGGGATTATGGGTGGAATATTGTTTATAAATATACATAGCAGCCTATTTAACCCATTTCTGATAAGAATATGCATCTAATTATTTTTCTATATGGGGTTATGGGTGGAATATTATTTATAAATATACATAGTAACCTATTTAACCCATTTCTGATAAGAATATGCATATAATTATTTTTCTACATGGGGATTATGGGTGGAATATTGTTTATAAATATACATAGGAACTTATTTAACCAATTTCTGATAAGAATATGCATATAATTATTTTTCTACATGGGGATTATGGGTGGAATATTGTTTATAAATATACATAGTAACCTATTTAACCCATTTCTGATAAGAATATGCATATAATTATTTTTCTACATGGGAATTATGGGTGGAATATTGTTTATAAATATACATAGGAGCCTATTTAACCCATTTCTGATAAGAATATGCATCTAATTATTTTTCTATATGGGGTTATGGGTGGAATATTATTTATAAATATACATAGTAACCCATTTAACCCATTTCTGATAAGAATATGCATATAATTATTTTTCTACATGGGGATTATGGGTGGAATATTGTTTATAAATATACATAGGAACGTATTTAACCCATTTCTGATAAGAATATGCATATAATTATTATTCTACATGGGGATTATGGGTGGAATATTGTTTATAAATATACATAGTAACCTATTTAACCCCTTTCTGATAAGAATATGCATATAAATATGTTTCAGTATGGGAATTATAGGTGGAATATTGTTTATAAATATACATAGGAACCTATTTAACCCATTTCTGGTAAGAATATGCATATAATTATTTTTCTACATAGGGATTATGGGTGGAATACTGTTTTAAAATATACATAGTAACCTATTTAACCCATTTCTCATAAGAATATGCATATAATTATTTTTCTACATGGGGATTATGGATGGAATAATGAAGTTAAACATACATATGAATATATTTAACCCATTTCTGATAAGAATATGCATATAATTATTTTTCTATATGGGGCTAATTGTGGAATATTGTTTATAAATATACATAGGAACCTAATTAAAGCATTTCTGATAAGAATATGCATATAATTATTTTTCTACATGGGAATTATTGGTGGAATATTGTTTATAAATATACATAGTAACCTATTTAACCCATTTCTGATAAGAATATGCATATAATTATTTTTCTACATGGGAATTATGGGTGGAATATTGTTTATAAATATACATAGTAACCTATTTAACCCCTTTCTGATAAGAATATGCATATAAATATTTTTCAGTATGGGGATTATAGGTGGAATATTGTTTATAAATATACATAGGAACCGATTTAACCCATTTCTGATAAGAATATGATATAATTATTTTTCTACATGGGGACTATAGTGGAAAATTGTTTATAAATATACATAGGAACCTATTTAACCCATTTCTGATAAGAATATGCATATAATTATTTTTCTACATGGGGATTATGGGTGGAATATTGTTTATAAATATACATAGGAGCCTATTTAACCCATTTCTGATAAGAATATGCATCTAATTATTTTTCTATATGGGGTTATGGGTGAAATATTATTTATAAATATACATAGTAACCCATTTAACCCATTTCTGATAAGAATATGCATATAATTATTATTCTACATGGGGATTATGGGTGGAATATTGTTTATAAATATACATAGTAACCTATTTAACCCATTTCTGATAAGAAAATGCATATAATTATTTTTCTACATGGGAATTATGGGTGGAATATTGTTTATACATATACATAGTAACCTATTTAACCACTTTCTGATAAGAATATGCATATAAATATGTTTCAGTATGGGGATTATAGGTGGAATATTGTCTATAAAAATACATAGGAACCTATTTAACCCATTTGTGGTAAGAATATGCATAAAATTATTTTTCTACGTAGAGATTATGGGTGGAATACTGTTTTAAAATCTACATAGTAACCTATTTAACCCATTTCTCATAAGAATATGCATATAATTATTTTTCTACATGGGGATTATGGATGGAATATTGAAGTTAAACATACATAGGAATATATTTAACCCATTTCTGATAAGAATATGCATATAATTATTTTTCTACATGGGAATTATAGGTGGAATATTGTTTATAAATATACATAGGAACCTATTTAACCCATTTCTGGTAAGAATATGCATATAATTATTTTTCTACTTAGGGATTATGGGTGGAATACTTTTTTAAAATATACATAGTAACCTATTTAACCCATTTTTTATAAGAATATGCATATAATTATTTTTCTACATGGGGATTATGGATGGAATATTGAAGTTAAACATACATAGGAATATATGTAACCCATTTCTGATAAGAATATGCATATAATTATTTTTCTATATGGGGCTAATTGTGGAATATTGTTTATAAATATAAATAGGAACCCAATTAAAGCATTTTTGATAAGAATATGCATATAATTATTTTTCTACATGGGAATTATGGGTGGAATATTGTTTATAAATATACATAGGAGCCTATTTAACCCATTTCTGATAAGAATATGCATCTAATTATTTTTCTATATTGGGTTATGGGTGGAATATTATTTTTAAATATACATATTAACCTATTTAACCCATTTCTGATAAGAATATGCATATAATTATTTTTCTACATGGGGACTATAGTGGAAAATTGTTTATAAATATACATGGGAACCTATTTAACCCCTTTCTTATAAGAATATGCATATAATTATTTTTCTACATGGGGATTATGGGTGGAATATTGTTTATAAATATACATAGCAGCCTATTTAACCCATTTCTGATAAGAATATGCATCTAATTATTTTTCTATATGGGGTTATGGGTGGAATATTATTTATAAATATACATAGTAACCTATTTAACCCATTTCTGATAAGAATATGCATATAATTATTTTTCTACATGGGAATTATGGGTGGAATATTGTTTATAAATATACATAGTAACCTATTTAACCCCTTTCTGATAAGAATATGCATATAAATATGTTTCAGTTTGGGGATTATAGGTGGAATATTGTCTATAAAAATACATAGGAACCTATTTAACCCATTTCTGGTAAGAATATGCATAAAATTATTTTTCTACGTAGGGATTATGGGTGGAATACTGTTTTAAAATCTACATAGTAACCTATTTAACCCATTTCTCATAAGAATATGCATATAATTATTTTTCTACATGGGGATTATGGATGGAATATTGAAGTTAAACATACATAGGAATATATTTAACCCATTTCTGATAAGAATATGCATATAATTATTTTTCTACATGGGAATTATAGGTGGAATATTGTTTATAAATATACATAGGAACCTATTTAACCCATTTCTGGTAAGAATATGCATATAATTATTTTTCTACATAGGGATTATGGGTGGAATACTTTTTTAAAATATACATAGTAACCTATTTAACCCATTTTTTATAAGACTATGCATATAATTATTTTTCTACATGGGGATTATGGATGGAATATTGAAGTTAAACATACATAGGAATAGATGTAACCCATTTCTGATAAGAATATGCATATAATTATTTTTCTATATGGGGCTAATTGTGGAATATTTTTTATAAATATAAATAGGAACCCAATTAAAGCATTTTTGATACGAATATGCATATAATTATTTTTCTACATGGGAATTATGGGTGGAATATTGTTTATAAATATACATAGTAACCTATTTAACCCATTTCTAATAAGAATATGCATATAATTATTTTTCTACATGGGAATTATGGGTGGAATATTGTTTATAAATATACATAGTAACCTATTTAACCCCTTTCTGAAGGAGTATGCATATAAATATTTTTCAGTATGGGGATTATAGGTGGAATATTGTTTATAAATATACATAGGAACCAATTTAACCCATTTCTGATAAGAATATGATATAATTATTTTTCTACATGGGGACTATAGTGGAAAATTGTTTATAAATATACATAGGAACCTTTTTAACCCATTTCTGATAAGAATATGCATATAATTATTTTTCTACATGGGGATTATGGGTGGAATATTGTTTATAAATATACATAGGAGCCTATTTAACCCATTTTTGATAAGAATATGCATCTAATTATTTTTCTATATGGGGTTATGGGTGGAATTTTATTTATAAATATACATAGTAACCCATTTAACCCATTTCTGATAAGAATATGCATATAATTATTTTTCTACATGGGGATTATGGGTGGAATATTGTTTATAAATATACATAGTAACCTATTTAACCCATTGCTCATAAGAATATTAATATAATTTTTTGTGTATATGGGGATTATGGGTGGAATATTGTTTATAAATATACATAGGAACATATTTAACCCATTTCTGATAAGAATATGCATATAATTATTTTTCTACATGGGGAATATAGTGGAAAATTGTTTATAAATATACATAGGAACCTATTTAACCCATTTCTGATAAGAATATGCATATAATTTTTTTTCTACATGGGGATTATGGGTGGAATATTGTTTATAAATATACATACTAGCCTATTTAACCCATTTCTGATAAGAATATGCATCTAATTATTTTTCTATATGGGGTTATGGGTGGAATATTATTTATAAATATACATAGTAACCTATTTAACACATTTCTGATAAGAATATGCATATAATTATTTTTCTACATGAGAATTATGGGTGGAATATTGAAGTTAAACATACATAGGAATATATTTAACCCATTTCTGATAAGAATATGCATATAATTATTTTTTTACATGGGGATTATGGATGGAATATTGTTTAAAAATGTACATAGCAACATATTAAACCTATCTCTGATATGAATATGCATATAATTATATTGCTATATAGGGATTATGTGTTGAATATTGTTTATAAATATACATAGGAACGTATTTAACCCATTTCTGATAAGAATATGCATATAATTATTTTTCTACATGGGGATTATGGGTGGAATATTGTTTATAAATATACATAGTAACCTATTTAACCCATTGCTCATAAGAATATTAATATAATTATTTGTCTATATGGGGATTATGGGTGGAATATTGTTTATAAATATACATAGGAACATATTTAACCCATTTCTGATAAGAATATGCATATAATTATTTTTCTACATGGGGACTATAGTGAAAAATTGTTTATAAATATACATAGGAACCTATTTAACCCATTTCTGATAAGAATATGCATATAATTCTTTTTCTATATGGGGATTATGGGTGGAATATTGTTTATAAATATACATAGGAGCCTATTTAACCCATTTCTGATAAGAATATGCATCTAATTATTTTTCTATATTGGGTTATGGGTGGAATATTATTTTTAAATATACATATTAACCTATTTAACCCATTTCTGATAAGAATATGCATATAATTATTTTTCTACATGGGGACTATAGTGGAAAATTGTTTATAAATATACTTGGGAACCTATTTAACCCATTTCTTATAAGAATATGCATATAATTCTTTTTCTACATGGGGATTATGGGTGGAATATTGTTTATAAATATACATAGCAGCCTATTTAACCCATTTCTGATAAGAATATGCATCTAATTATTTTTCTATATGGGGTTATGGGTGGAATATTATTTATAAATATACATAGTAACCTATTTAACCCATTTCTGATAAGAATATGCATATAATTATTTTTCTACATGGGGATTATGGGTGGAATATTGTTTATAAATATACATAGGAACTTATTTAACCAATTTCTGATAAGAATATGCATATAATTATTTTTCTACATGGGGATTATGGGTGGAATATTGTTTATAAATATACATAGTAACCTATTTAACCCATTTCTGATAAGAATATGCATATAATTATTTTTCTACATGGGAATTATGGGTGGAATATTGTTTATAAATATACATAGGAGCCTATTTAACCCATTTCTGATAAGAATATGCATCTAATTATTTTTCTATATGGGGTTATGGGTGGAATATTATTTATAAATATACATAGTAACCCATTTAACCCATTTCTGATAAGAATATGCATATAATTATTTTTCTACATGGGGATTATGGGTGGAATATTGTTTATAAATATACATAGGAACGTATTTAACCCATTTCTGATAAGAATATGCATATAATTATTATTCTACATGGGGATTATGGGTGGAATATTGTTTATAAATATACATAGTAACCTATTTAACCCCTTTCTGATAAGAATATGCATATAAATATGTTTCAGTATGGGAATTATAGGTGGAATATTGTTTATAAATATACATAGGAACCTATTTAACCCATTTCTGGTAAGAATATGCATATAATTATTTTTCTACATAGGGATTATGGGTGGAATACTGTTTTAAAATATACATAGTAACCTATTTAACCCATTTCTCATAAGAATATGCATATAATTATTTTTCTACATGGGGATTATGGATGGAATAATGAAGTTAAACATACATATGAATATATTTAACCCATTTCTGATAAGAATATGCATATAATTATTTTTCTATATGGGGCTAATTGTGGAATATTGTTTATAAATATACATAGGAACCTAATTAAAGCATTTCTGATAAGAATATGCATATAATTATTTTTCTACATGGGAATTATTGGTGGAATATTGTTTATAAATATACATAGTAACCTATTTAACCCATTTCTGATAAGAATATGCATATAATTATTTTTCTACATGGGAATTATGGGTGGAATATTGTTTATAAATATACATAGTAACCTATTTAACCCCTTTCTGATAAGAATATGCATATAAATATTTTTCAGTATGGGGATTATAGGTGGAATATTGTTTATAAATATACATAGGAACCGATTTAACCCATTTCTGATAAGAATATGATATAATTATTTTTCTACATGGGGACTATAGTGGAAAATTGTTTATAAATATACATAGGAACCTATTTAACCCATTTCTGATAAGAATATGCATATAATTATTTTTCTACATGGGGATTATGGGTGGAATATTGTTTATAAATATACATAGGAGCCTATTTAACCCATTTCTGATAAGAATATGCATCTAATTATTTTTCTATATGGGGTTATGGGTGAAATATTATTTATAAATATACATAGTAACCCATTTAACCCATTTCTGATAAGAATATGCATATAATTATTTTTCTACATGGGGATTATGGGTGGAATATTGTTTATAAATATACATACTAGCCTATTTAACCCATTTCTGATAAGAATATGCATCTAATTATTTTTCTATATGGGGTTATGGGTGGAATATTATTTATAAATATACATAGTAACCTATTTAACACATTTCTGATAAGAATATGCATATAATTATTTTTCTACATGAGAATTATGGGTGGAATATTGAAGTTAAACATACATAGGAATATATTTAACCCATTTCTGATAAGAATATGCATATAATTATTTTTTTACATGGGGATTATGGATGGAATATTGTTTAAAAATGTACATAGCAACATATTAAACCTATCTCTGATATGAATATGCATATAATTATATTGCTATATAGGGATTATGTGTTGAATATTGTTTATAAATATACATAGGAACGTATTTAACCCATTTCTGATAAGAATATGCATATAATTATTTTTCTACATGGGGATTATGGGTGGAATATTGTTTATAAATATACATAGTAACCTATTTAACCCATTGCTCATAAGAATATTAATATAATTATTTGTCTATATGGGGATTATGGGTGGAATATTGTTTATAAATATACATAGGAACATATTTAACCCATTTCTGATAAGAATATGCATATAATTATTTTTCTACATGGGGACTATAGTGAAAAATTGTTTATAAATATACATAGGAACCTATTTAACCCATTTCTGATAAGAATATGCATATAATTCTTTTTCTATATGGGGATTATGGGTGGAATATTGTTTATAAATATACATAGGAGCCTATTTAACCCATTTCTGATAAGAATATGCATCTAATTATTTTTCTATATTGGGTTATGGGTGGAATATTATTTTTAAATATACATATTAACCTATTTAACCCATTTCTGATAAGAATATGCATATAATTATTTTTCTACATGGGGACTATAGTGGAAAATTGTTTATAAATATACTTGGGAACCTATTTAACCCATTTCTTATAAGAATATGCATATAATTCTTTTTCTACATGGGGATTATGGGTGGAATATTGTTTATAAATATACATAGCAGCCTATTTAACCCATTTCTGATAAGAATATGCATCTAATTATTTTTCTATATGGGGTTATGGGTGGAATATTATTTATAAATATACATAGTAACCTATTTAACCCATTTCTGATAAGAATATGCATATAATTATTTTTCTACATGGGGATTATGGGTGGAATATTGTTTATAAATATACATAGGAACTTATTTAACCAATTTCTGATAAGAATATGCATATAATTATTTTTCTACATGGGGATTATGGGTGGAATATTGTTTATAAATATACATAGTAACCTATTTAACCCATTTCTGATAAGAATATGCATATAATTATTTTTCTACATGGGAATTATGGGTGGAATATTGTTTATAAATATACATAGGAGCCTATTTAACCCATTTCTGATAAGAATATGCATCTAATTATTTTTCTATATGGGGTTATGGGTGGAATATTATTTATAAATATACATAGTAACCCATTTAACCCATTTCTGATAAGAATATGCATATAATTATTTTTCTACATGGGGATTATGGGTGGAATATTGTTTATAAATATACATAGGAACTTATTTAACCAATTTCTGATAAGAATATGCATATAATTATTTTTCTACATGGGGATTATGGGTGGAATATTGTTTATAAATATACATAGGAACGTATTTAACCCATTTCTGATAAGAATATGCATATAATTATTATTCTACATGGGGATTATGGGTGGAATATTGTTTATAAATATACATAGTAACCTATTTAACCCCTTTCTGATAAGAATATGCATATAAATATGTTTCAGTATGGGAATTATAGGTGGAATATTGTTTATAAATATACATAGGAACCTATTTAACCCATTTCTGGTAAGAATATGCATATAATTATTTTTCTACATAGGGATTATGGGTGGAATACTGTTTTAAAATATACATAGTAACCTATTTAACCCATTTCTCATAAGAATATGCATATAATTATTTTTCTACATGGGGATTATGGATGGAATAATGAAGTTAAACATACATATGAATATATTTAACCCATTTCTGATAAGAATATGCATATAATTATTTTTCTATATGGGGCTAATTGTGGAATATTGTTTATAAATATACATAGGAACCTAATTAAAGCATTTCTGATAAGAATATGCATATAATTATTTTTCTACATGGGAATTATTGGTGGAATATTGTTTATAAATATACATAGTAACCTATTTAACCCATTTCTGATAAGAATATGCATCTAATTATTTTTCTATATGGGGTTATGGGTGAAATATTATTTATAAATATACATAGTAACCCATTTAACCCATTTCTGATAAGAATATGCATATAATTATTTTTCTACATGGGGATTATGGGTGGAATATTGTTTATAAATATACATAGGAACGTATATAACCCATTTCTGATAAGAATATGCATATAATTATTATTCTACATGGGGATTATGGGTGGAATATTGTTTATAAATATACATAGTAACCTATTTAACCCATTTCTGATAAGAAAATACATATAATTATTTTTCTACATGGGAATTATGGGTGGAATATTGTTTATACATATACATAGTAACCTATTTAACCACTTTCTGATAAGAATATGCATATAAATATGTTTCAGTATGGGGATTATAGGTGGAATATTGTCTATAAATATACATAGGAACCTATTTAACCCATTTCTGGTAAGAATATGCATAAAATTATTTTTCTACGTAGGGATTATGGGTGGAATACTGTTTTAAAATCTACATAGTAACCTATGTAACCCATTTCTCATAAGAATATGCATATAATTATTTTTCTACCTGGGGACTATGGATGGAATATTGTAGTTAAACATACATAGGAATATATTTAACCCATGTCTGATAAGAATATGCATATAATTATTTTTCTACATGGGGATTATGGGTGGAATATTGTTTATAAATATACATAGGAACCTATTTAACCCATTTCTGATATGAATATGCATATAATTATATTGCTATATAGGGATTATGTGTTGAATATTGTTTATAAATATACATTGGAACGTATTTAACCCATTTCTGATAAGAATATGCATAAAATTATTTTTCTATATGGGGTTATGGGTGGAATATTGCTTATAAATATACATAGGAAACTAATTAACCAGTTTCTGATAACAATATGCATATAATTATTTTTCTACATGGGGATTATTGGTGGAATATGTTTATAAATATACATAGGAACCTATTTAACCAATTTCTGATAGGAATATGCATATAATTATTTTTCTATATGGGGATTATGGTGGAATATTGTTTATAAATATACATAGGAACCAATTTAACCCATTTCTGATAAGAATATGAATATAATTATTTGTCTATATGGGGATTATGGGTGGAATATTGTTTATAAATATACATAGGAACCTATTTAACCCATTTCTGATAAGAATATGCATATAATTATTTTTCTATATGGGGTTATAAATATACATAGTGCTAATGGAAGAAATGCAGGCCAAAGCCCTAGACAAATATGCTAAGTTTTCTTTTGTCTGGAGTATCTGGAGGAATTACTCTACCTCAGACAAACTTAAACAAAGACTCTCGGCTAAGAACTCCACGTAGGAACTGAAAAAGCCATATCCATTATACCTCTCATTTAAAATGAAGACCTCATACATAGACCGAAGCTCGCTGTCTCCCTACCCCGCCCTCCTCCCCTTCTATTATTTTACTATTCTACACTTATTCCACCTTCATCTATTCTGTTTTTCCTTTCTTTCCCCTTTTTTAGGTCTCCGATATATCTCCCTAGATGCAATATAACTATAGGATCTCCCATGTAAATGGAGATCTAAAAATTTGTTACTAACTACACTGTTGAAACTTATGTATACGTTGGTTATCCCAGACTAACTGTGTCCGGGGTTGCAGCAGGCTCCCAAAGGGGCACCCCAACACAGGGCAGTTAATGCTTATATATCAACAAACACTCGTTATACGGGTTTATCGTAACAATTTATTTATAATAACCCTCACACTTGTATACGTTTGCACTAATTTAACATTTAAAAGAAATATGTGTTTACTAGGAGACTATATGTCAGGTAACTGGCACTGTTTACACTCCTTCATTCTGTTTTTTTCTTGTTTTTATATGTTTATATACTTGTGAAAACACCAATAAAAACTTATTGAACCATAAATATACATAGGAACCTAATTAAAGTATTTCTGATAAGACCTACAGAAGGCCCGTGAGGAACTCTGCTCTCTGTTATTCCATAAGACCAAACAAAAACTGGCGTGGGCGCGACGTACCATGTTTGAGTTCTCGAACAAACCTGGATCGCTTCTGGCCAGAGCCCTGCAGGGCCCTCGCACGAGAACATACATCCCACACATTCAGTCATCCTCGGGGCGGAAGCTTAATACTTCCTCAGATATAGCGGAGGAGTTCCGCTCCTTCTATACAGGCCTCTATAACTTAGAAAGAACGGAACCTGGAGACCTCTCTCTGGAGAGCAGACAGTCCCCCCAAACATACGTAGCTGCCTCAGGTATGCCATCACTACCAGACGAAGTGAGGGAAGAACTGGAAGAGCCCCTGACGGTTGAAGAACTGGGCGTGGCTCTGGCCTCCTCGAAACCGAAAAAGGCCCCTGGCCCTGATGGTTTAACCCCAGTTTATTACAAAACTTTCTTTGATATTCTGTCAAAACCCTTGATTTCTGCCCTTAATGCCCTTACGGAAGGGAATGCTTTCCCAATAGACACCCTTAGGGCATATATCTCTCTCATCCCGAAAGAGGGTAAAGACCCATCACTCTGTGGGAGCTACCGTCCAATCGCACTTCTTAATTCGGACCTTAAACTTTTTGCCAAGATTCTAGCTAATAGGCTGCTTCCCCACATACCAAACTTGATCCATAGAGACCAGGCAGGCTTTGTGCCACTACGTGAACCTAGAGACAACACGATTCGGGTCATTAATTTGATACATGCAGCAAAGACCTCCAAAAAGGCCCTTCTCCTGCTGTCAACCGACGCGGAGAAGGCCTTCGACCGCGTTAACTGGTCCTTTATCCGGGCAACTCTGGAACACATAGGTCTTCGCTCATCCATGTTACAATGGATTCTCTCCTTGTATACCCACCCCACTGCGTCGGTTAGGGTCAACGAGACAAGATCGAATTTCTTTGATATCCGCAATGGTACCCGACAGGGCTGTCCCCTCTCCCCTCTGATCTTTATCCTGTCCCTGGAACCCCTACTATGCACAATAAGGGCGAACCCTGACATTAAAGGATACCCGAAACCCTCAGGTTCCCATAAGGTGGCCGCCTTTGCGGATGACCTTATTTTCTTTCTAACGGAACCACTTTCCTCCCTCCACAACCTGCTACAATCCCTCCAAGAATACGGTACCCTCTCCTCATTTCAGATTAACTTAACCAAATCTTCCATCCTCAACATAACGGTAGACACAGGAACTGCCCAACGTATACGCTCGACCTTTCCACTAAAATGGGCAACCAAGCTTATACGTTACTTGGGGGTTGACATTACGTCTGACCCAGCGGAACTATACTCAGCCAATTTTGACCCATTACTGATACGCCTTAAAACTGACCTACTACACTGGCATTCCCTTACGCTGACGTGGTTCGGCAGATGTAGTGCCCTGAAGATGACTCTGTTGCCAAGGGTGTTATACCTGCTTCAGGCACTCCCCATCCGACTGCCTCTGGCGTTTTTTAAGCGAATTGACTCCATGTTCCGGGCGTTTGTCTGGTCCCACCGCAAACCACGAATGCGACTCCAACTTCTCCACTTGGCGAAAAGTAGGGGTGGGGTGGGCTTGCCGAACATTAAGGCCTACTACAGAGCAGTCCATCTAACTAGGTTGGTGGACTGGCATTGCCATGCGGAGGCGAAACACTGGGTTGCAATGGAAGAGGAGGACTCCGGGGGTTTAGCCAAGAGTTGGCCTTGGATTACAACATCACTACCCAAAGATATCATTGAACACCCCACACTTGGCTGTACTTTAACGGTGACCAGAGATGCGTTTCGACGCTCATCTGTATCCCCACAGCCGTCCCCTATGGTGCCGATTCTGGGTAATCCGGAGTTTTTACCTGGTTTGCAGAGCCCGCAATTCAAGCGACTCGCAATGAACACCAGGCTATGCTTATATGATTTCATGGACCCCAATGGCCAACTTTCCCTAAATGCCGGGACATTAGTAACAGACCCCCCCTAGACTTCTGGAGCAGCTTACAGCTGCGGAACTTTCTGCGCAGTTATCTGCGGAAACCGGGTATTACCCGCAAACTAACCGAACTTGAGCTCATTTGTCATCGTGGAGAACCGATACGTCATTGCCTTTCACTGATATACTCATCCCTAACACAACCAGAGGAGGGATACGTACCCCAGTTTCTCACTAAATGGGAGGAGGAACTGGGAACCCAATTTACCGAAGTACAGAGACAAAAAATTCTCTACTTTGCCCAGAAATCCTCTATTGCGACTAGGGTGCAAGAAACCTGTTATAAAATCACGACACGCTGGTACAGGGTTCCTGCCATTCTACATCGCTTCTTCCCTCAGGTGCCCAGCCTTTGCTGGCGCTGTGGTTCTGAGGAGGGGACGATGTTGCACATCTTTTGGTCATGTTCCAAACTTGCCCCTTTCTGGATTGAGGTGGCCCGCACAATCGGACACCTTACAGGTGTCTCCCTGGAGGGGAACCCGGCAGCCTGTTTGCTCCATCTGTCAGAACGACCCATTAAAAAATATAAGACCTCTCTCACCATCCAACTCCTGAATGCCGCAAAGGCATGTATTCCCTTGTGCTGGAAATCGGAGAGACCACCGGCGAAATCCCTGTGGTTTACGAAAGTGAATGAACTAAGGGACATGGAAGACCTTACGGCCACCCTACACAATAGGGAGGAGATCTTCAGGGAAACATGGAGACCCTGGCAATACTTTATATATACGGAAACATATCTCCAGGAAATGGCGCAATCCAATTAACTGAGTGACCCGGTTATACACCCCAGGCAGGGGTCAATACACCTCATTTCTCATATTTCATATTCTCTCACTTTCTGCACTCTTTCTCTCTTATACTCTAATCTCTCGTTCCCGATCCCCTTTCTTTTCCCTCTCCCCTCCTTGCCCCCCCCCCTCTATCCCGTACTACCTCTTAATTTCCCCCGGGGGTATTAATCTTTTTATAACGCATTCTCAGACATGGGCTTCCTTATGGCCAGATACAAAGAAAATCCTGAAACCATTTACTTTTTCATGTGATTCCATGTCTGGGCTCCTTAGCCATTCCGCTCCCTACCTTACTCCTTTCATTATTTTTCATGAGAAAATATTATTTATCACTGAGTGACGCAATCTAACACTTAAGGGAGCCAGTACCGAATCAAGCAACATAGATGATAGAGCACCTCCCATGTCCCATACTTTGACAGTAGTGTTTGGCCGGGGTCAATCCCCACGAAATTTGATGGTGGTGCAAATGTCAGTTATCATGTATATTGACCTTATTGTTTCTCCTATCCTTGACTACTAAACTCACTCTTGTATTATGTATGCTTGGTTCTGACACTGTTATATAAATTTATATGTAACTGATTGTACCCACTCGGTGTGAAAATAAAAGAATTAAAAAAAAAAAAAAAAAGTATTTCTGATAAGAATATGCATATAATTCTTTTTCTACATGGAGATTATTGGTGGAATATTGTTTATAAATATTTCTGATAAGAATATGCATATAGTTATATTTCTATATGGGGTTATGGGTGGAATATTGTTAATAAATATACATAGGAACCTAATTAAAGCATTTCTGAAAAGAATATGCATATAATTATTTTTCTACATGGGGACTATAGTGGAAAATTGTTTATAAATAAATATAGGAACCTAATTAAAGCATTTCTCAAAAGAATATGCATATAATTATTTTTCTACATGGGGATTATGGGTGGAATATTGTTTATAAATATACATAGTTACCTATTTAACCCATTGCTCATAAGAATATTAATATAATTATTTGTCTATATGGGGATTATGGGTGGAATATTGTTTATAAATATACATAGGAGCCTATTTAACCCATTTCTGATAAGAATATGCATCTGATTCTTTTTCCTATATGGGGTTATGGGTGGAATATTATTTATAAATATATATAGTAACCTATTTAACCCATTTCTGATAAGAATATGCATATAATTATTTTTCTACATGGGAATTATGGGTGGAATATTGTTTATAAATATACATAGTAACCTATTTAACCCCTTTCTGATAAGAATATGCATATAAATATGTTTCAGTATGGGAATTATTGGTGGAATATTGTTTATAAATATACATAGGAACCTATTTAACCCATTTCTGGTAAGAATATGCATATAATTATTTTTCTACATAGGGATTATGGGTGGAATACTGTTTTAAAATATACATAGTAACCTATTTAACCCATTTCTCATAAGAATATGCATATAATTATTTTTCTACATGGGGATTATGGATGGAATATTGAAGCTAAACATACATAGGAAGATATTTAACCCATTTCTGATAAGAATATGCATATAATTATTTTTCTATATGGGGCTAATTGTGGAATATTGTTTATAAATATACATAGGAACCTAATTAAAGCATTTCTGATAAGAATATGCATATCATTATTTTTCTACATGGGAATTATGGGTGGAATATTGTTTATAAATATACATAGGACGCTATTTAACCAATTTCTGATACGAATATGCATATAATTATTTTTCTATATAGGGCTAATTGTGGAATATTGTTTATAAATATACATAGGAACCTAATTAAAGCATTTCTGATAAGAATATGCATATAATTATTTTTCTACATGGGAATTATGGGTGGAATATTGTTTATAAATATACATGGTAACCTATTTAACCCATTTCTGATAAGAATATGCATATAATTATTTTTCTACATGGGAATTATGGGTGGAATATTGTTTATAAATATACATGGTAACCAATTTAACCCATTTCTGATAAGAATATGATATAATTATTTTTCTACATGGGGACTATAGTGGAAAATTGTTTATAAATATACATAGGAACCTATTTAACCCATTTCTGATAAGAATATGCATATAATTCTTTTTCTATATGGGGATTATGGGTGGAATATTGTTTATAAATATACATAGGAGCCTATTTAACCCATTTCTGATAAGAATATGCATATAATTATTTTTCTACATGGGGACTATAGTGGAAAATTGTTTATAAATATACATGGGAACCTATTTAACCCATTTCTTATAAGAATATGCATATAATTATTTTTCTACATGGGGATTATGGGTGGAATATTGTTTATAAATATACATAGCAGCCTATTTAACCCATTTCTGATAAGAATATGCATCTAATTATTTTTCTATATGGGGTTATGGGTGGAATATTATTTATAAATATACATAGTAACCTATTTAACCCATTTCTGATAAGAATATGCATATAATTATTTTTCTACATGGGGATTATGGGTGGAATATTGTTTATAAATATACATAGGAACTTATTTAACCAATTTCTGATAAGAATATGCATATAATTATTTTTCTACGTGGGGATTATGGGTGGAATATTGTTTATAAATATACATAGTAACCTATTTAACCCATTTCTGATAAGAATATGCATATAATTATTTTTCTACATGGGAATTATGAGTGGAATATTGTTTATAAATATACATAGGAGCCAATTTAACCCATTTCTGATAAGAATATGCATCTAATTATTTTTCTATATGGGGTTATGGGTGGAATATTATTTATAAATATACATAGTAACCCATTTAACCCATTTCTGATAAGAATATGCATATAATTATTTTTCTACATGGGGATTATGGGTGGAATATTGTTTATAAATATACATAGGAACGTATTTAACCCATTTCTGATAAGAATATGCATATAATTATTATTCTACATGGGGATTATGGGTGGAATATTGTTTATAAATATACATAGTAACCTATTTAACCCCTTTCTGATAAGAATATGCATATAAATATGTTTCAGTATGGGAATTATAGGTGGAATATTGTTTATAAATATACATAGGAACCTATTTAACCCATTTCTGGTAAGAATATGCATATAATTATTTTTCTACATAGGGATTATGGGTGGAATACTGTTTTAAAATATACATAGTAACCTATTTAACCCATTTCTCATAAGAATATGCATATAATTATTTTTCTACATGGGGATTATGGATGGAATATTGAAGTTAAACATACATATGAATATATTTAACCCATTTCTGATAAGAATATGCATATAATTATTTTTCTATATGGGGCTAATTGTGGAATATTGTTTATAAATATACATAGGAACCTAATTAAAGCATTTCTGATAAGAATATGCATATAATTATTTTTCTACATGGGAATTATTGGTGGAATATTGTTTATAAATATACATAGTAACCTATTTAACCCATTTCTGATAAGAATATGCATATAATTATTTTTCTACATGGGAATTATGGGTGGAATATTGTTTATAAATATACATAGTAACCTATTTAACCCCTTTCTGATAAGAATATGCATATAAATATGTTTCAGTTTGGGGATTATAGGTGGAATATTGTCTATAAAAATACATAGGAACCTATTTAACCCATTTCTGGTAAGAATATGCATAAAATTATTTTTCTACGTAGGGATTATGGGTGGAATACTGTTTTAAAATCTACATAGTAACCTATTTAACCCATTTCTCATAAGAATATGCATATAATTATTTTTCTACATGGGGATTATGGATGGAATATTGAAGTTAAACATACATAGGAATATATTTAACCCATTTCTGATAAGAATATGCATATAATTATTTTTCTACATGGGAATTATAGGTGGAATATTGTTTATAAATATACATAGGAACCTATTTAACCCATTTCTGGTAAGAATATGCATATAATTATTTTTCTACATAGGGATTATGGGTGGAATACTTTTTTTAAAATATACATAGTAACCTATTTAACCCATTTTTTATAAGAATATGCATATAATTATTTTTCTACATGGGGATTATGGATGGAATATTGAAGTTAAACATACATAGGAATATATGTAACCCATTTCTGATAAGAATATGCATATAATTATTTTTCTATATGGGGCTAATTGTGGAATATTGTTTATAAATATAAATAGGAACCCAATTAAAGCATTTTTGATAAGAATATGCATATAATTATTTTTCTACATGGGAATTATGGGTGGAATATTGTTTATAAATATACATAGTAACCTATTTAACCCATTTCTGATAAGAATATGCATATAATTATTTTTCTACATGGGAATTATGGGTGGAATATTGTTTATAAATATACATAGTAACCTATTTAACCCCTTTCTGAAGGAGTATGCATATAAATATTTTTCAGTATGGGGATTATAGGTGGAATATTGTTTATAAATATACATAGGAACCTTTTTAACCCATTTCTGATAAGAATATGCATATAATTATTTTTCTACATGGGGATTATGGGTGGAATATTGTTTATAAATATACATAGGAGCCTATTTAACCCATTTCTGATAAGAATATGCATCTAATTATTTTTCTATATGGGGTTATGGGTGGAATTTTATTTATAAATATACATAGTAACCCATTTAACCCATTTCTTGTTTCAAACGATTTTTATTGTATTTTCAGAAATAATTGTTGTACAGATGATAAAACATTACATGTTCAAAACTTACATGAAGCATGAATGACAGTTACTTCAAATGAACATTAAACATTCCTCATATATAATCAGTACAATTTCAAGTACATCCAATTGAACAGCTTTCTGTACTGGTGCAGATTGTAATATTGGTAATTATGATATCGATTGTAGTGAACAACGTAATGGATGTGTGAACATAACATGTGTAATCTGGAATAAAAGGAAGAAGTAACATAGGCTATCCTGTATGTCATTTTGATCACTGAGGCCTATAATTTTCTTTACATTGGGTAGTTAAAACAAGAGTCGCCAGTTTCATCTGCCCGCACCCCCAATGGGATCTTTCTGTGCGGTGTTTATTAGTAACCAAACATTTATTTATTCTGGCTTTCTCGTATGATTGTATCTTTAGATGTAATATGCTTATATGATATTATAGGGATGGATTGTGCCTCTCAATGAGAGAAAAGATATGGGGGAATGTACAATTGGGATGCTGTACTAATGATTGTGTAGAATGGGAATATGTGTACTGAACGTCAGGTAATGTGAGAGTTAAACGCAAAGTAACATATCGCTTGACACATAAGGGTTAACATATAAGGTTAACATATAAGGTTAACATATAAAGGCGTATGTCGCTTCATGTCAGTTAAGGAGGGGGGACGGGAAGGGACCCAGAAGTATTTTGTCGTTGTTTTGACCATGAAGCGGGGAAAGATTTGCAATACATTTGTAGTGCTCTAGTGAGATCACATGTGTTGTAGAAACTCTTGGTATTTTGGGGAGTCCCTAAAGTGTATCCAACAAGCCCAAATTTTCCCGAAGTTTGTAGGATTATCATTGGCCTGGTGGATTAAGTTTTCCATTTCAGATATTTTTTCTATACGCTTAAACCATTCTGCTATAGTAGGCGGGGAGTTACTCCTCCAGTGTACTGGTATGCACTGTTTAGCAGCATTTACTAGGTGGAGCGTGAGGGATTTCTTATATGCATGATGTGACATCGTAGAATGATGTAAGAGGTATTGAGATGGTGTAAAGGATAGGGAGTATGTAGTGACATGGTGTATCACCTCATGTACTTTTTCCCAGAATTGTTGTATCAGTGGACATTTCCACCAAATATGAAGTAGGGAACCTACATCCTGATTGCACCTCCAGCACATAGGAGAGACCGAAGAGTGGTATTTGTGAATTTTATCTGGCGTTTTGTACCATTTGGAGTATATTTTGTATGAGTTTTCTTGTGCTGAAACATTCACTGAACCCTTATGAATGTGTTCGTAAATGTTTCTCCAATCGTCTGTAGAAAGGTTTATCTCGAGTTCAGTTTCCCATTTTTGGTTAGCTGCCCTAATCGCGGGGTCTAGATCGGTAAACATTAATGAATAGACCTCTGAGATGAGATGTCTTTGTGGAGGCGTACTGGTACAAAGCGCTTCGAAGGGGGTTAGGTCTCTACACCATTGAGAAGTGGTTAACCCATTTCTGATAAGAATATGCATATGATTATTTTTCTACATGGGGATTATGGGTGGAATATTGTTTATAAATGTACATAGTAACCTATTTAACCCATTGCTCATAAGAATATTAATATAATTTTTTGTGTATATGGGGATTATGGGTGGAATATTGTTTATAAATATACATAGGAACATATTTAACCCATTTCTGATAAGAATATGCATATAATTATTTTTCTACATGGGGAATATAGTGGAAAATTGTTTATAAATATACATAGGAACCTATTTAACCCATTTCTGATAAGAATATGCATATAATTCTTTTTCTACATGGGGATTATGGGTGGAATATTGTTTATAAATATACATACTAGCCTATTTAACCCATTTCTGATAAGAATATGCATCTAATTATTTTTCTATATGGGGTTATGGGTGGAATATTATTTATAAATATACATAGTAACCTATTTAACACATTTCTGATAAGAATATGCATATAATTATTTTTCTACATGAGAATTATGGGTGGAATATTGAAGTTAAACATACATAGGAATATATTTAACCCATTTCTGATAAGAATATGCATATAATTATTTTTTTACATGGGGATTATGGATGGAATATTGTTTAAAAATGTACATAGCAACATATTAAACCTATTTCTGATATGAATATGCATATAATTATATTGCTATATAGGGATTATGTGTTGAATATTGTTTATAAATATACATAGGAACGTATTTAACCCATTTCTGATAAGAATATGCATATAATTATTTTTCTATATGGGGTTATGGGTGAAATATTGCTTATAAATATACATAGGAAACTAATTAACCCATTTCTGATAAAAATATGCATATAATTATTTTTCTACATGGGGATTATTGGTGGAATATGTTTATAAATATACATAGGAACCTATTTAACCATTTTCTGATAGGAATATGCATATAATTATTTTTCTATATGGAGATTATGGTGGAATATTGTTTATAAATATACATAGGAACCTATTTAACCCATTTCTGATAAGAATATGCATATAATTATTTTTCTATATGGGGTTATGGGTGGAATATTGTTTATAAATATACATAGGAACCTAATTAAAGTATTTCTGATAAGAATATGCATATAATTCTTTTTCTACATGGGGACTATAGTGGAAAATTGTTTATAAATATACATAGGAACCTATTTAACTCATTTCTGATAAGAATATGCATATAATTATTTTTCTACATGGGGATTATGGGTGGAATATTGTTTATAAATATACATAGTAACCTATTTAACCCATTGCTCATAAGAATATTAATATAATTATTTGTCTATATGGGGATTATGGGTGGAATATTGTTTATAAATATACATAGGAACATATTTAACCCATTTCTGATAAGAATATGCATATAATTATTTTTCTACATGGGGACTATAGTGGAAAATTGTTTATAAATATACATAGGAACCTATTTAACCCATTTCTGATAAGAATATGCATATAATTCTTTTTCTATATGGGGATTATGGGTGGAATATTGTTTATAAATATACATAGGAGCCTATTTAACCCATTTCTGGTAAGAATATGCATATAATTATTTTTCTACATAGGGATTATGGGTGGAATACTGTTTTAAAATATACATAGTAACCTATTTAACCCATTTCTCATAAGAATATGCATATAATTATTTTTCTACATGGGGATTATGGATGGAATATTGAAGTTAAACATACATAGGAAGATATTTAACCCATTTCTGATAAGAATATGCATATAATTATTTTTCTATATGGGGCTAATTGTGGAATATTGTTTATAAATATACATAGGAACCTAATTAAAGCATTTCTGATAAGAATATGCATATAATTATTTTTCTACATGGGAATTATGGGTGGAATATTGTTTATAAATATACATAGGATGCTATTTAACCAATTTCTGATACGAATATGCATATAATTATTTTTCTATATGGGGCTAATTGTGGAATATTGTTTATAAATATGCATAGGAACCTAATTAAAGCATTTCTGATAAGAATATGCATATAATTATTTTTCTACATGGGAATTATGGGTGGAATATTGTTTATAAATATACATAGTAACCTATTTAACCCATTTCTGATAAGAATATGCATATAATTATTTTTCTACATGGGTATTATGGGTGGAATATTGTTTATAAATATACATAGTAACCTATTTAACCCATTTCTGATAAGAATATGCATATAATTATTTTTCTACATGGGAATTATGGGTGGAATATTGTTTATAAATATACATAGTAACCTATTTAACCACTTTCTGATAAGAATATGCATATAAATATGTTTCAGTATGGGGTTAAAGGTGGAATATTGTCTATAAATATACATAGGAACCTATTTAACCCATTTCTGGTAAGAATATGCATATAATTATTTTTCTACATAGGGATTATGGGTGGAATACTGTTTTAATATCTACATAGTAACCTATTTAACCCATTTCTCATAAGAATATGCATATAATTATTTTTCTACTTGGGGATTATGGATGGAATATTGTAGTTAAACATACATAGGAACATATTTAACCCATGTCTGATAAGAATATGCATATAATTATTTTTCTACATTGGGGATTATGGGTGGAATATTGTTTATAAATACACATAGGAACCTATTTAACCCATTTCTGATAAGAATATGCATATCATTATTTTTTTACATGGGGATTATGGATGGAATATTGTTTAAAAATGTACATAGCAACATATTAAACCTATCTCTGATATGAATATGCATATAATTATATTGCTATATAGGGATTATGTGTTGAATATTGTTTATAAATATACATAGGAACGTATTTAACCCATTTCTGATAAGAATATGCATATAATTATTTTTCTATATGGGCTTATGGGTGGAATGTTGCTTATAAATATACATAGGAAACTAATTAACCCATTTCTGATAAAAATATGCATATAATTATTTTTCTACATGGGGATTATGGGTGGAATATTGTTTATAAATATACATTGGAACTTATTTAACCAATTTCTGATAGGAATATGCATATAATTATTTTTCTACATGGGGATTATGGGTGGAATATTGTTTATAAATATACATAGTAACCTATTTAACCCATTTCTGATAAGAATATGCATATAATTATTTTTTTACATGGGGATTATGGATGGAATATTGTTTAAAAATGTACATAGCAACATATTAAACCTATCTCTGATATTAATATACATATAATTATATTGCTATATAGGGATTATGTGTTGAATATTGTTTATAAATATACATAGGAACCAATTTAACCCATTTCTGATAAGAATATGAATATAATTATTTGTCTATATAGGGATTATGGGTGGAATATTGTTTATAAATATACATAGGAAGCTATTTAACCCATTTCTGATAAAAATATGCATATAATTATTTTTCTATATGGGGTTATGGGTGGAATATTGTTTATAAATATACATAGGAACATAATTAAAGTATTTCTGATAAGAATATGCATATAAATTCTTTTTCTACATGGGGATTATTGGTGGAATATTGTTTATGAATATACATAGGACCCTATTTAACCTATTTCTGATAAGAATATGCATATAATTATATTTCTATATGGTGTTATGGGTGGAATATTGTTAATAAATATACATAGGAACCTAATTAAAGCATTTCTGAAAAGAATATGCATATAATTATTTTTCTACATGGGGACTATAGTGGAAAATTGTTTATAAATATACATAGGAACCTATTTAACCCATTTCTGATAAGAATATGCATATAATTATTTTTCTACATGGGGATTATGGGTGGAATATTGTTTATAAATATACATAGTAACCTATTTAACCCATTGCTCATAAGAATATTAATATAATTTTTTGTGTATATGGGGATTATGGGTGGAATATTGTTTATAAATATACATAGGAACCTATTTAACCCATTTCTGATAAGAATATGCATATAATTATTTTTCTACATGGGGATTATGGGTGGAATATTGTTTATAAATATACATAGTAACCTATTTAACCCATTGCTCATAAGAATATTAATATAATTTTATATTAATTTTATTAATTAATTAATTAATATTAATATTAAATGGGTTTTATATTTAACCCATTTCTGATAAGAATATGCATATAATTATTTTTCTACATGGGGAATATAGTGGAAAATTGTTTATAAATATACATAGGAACCTATTTAACCCATTTCTGATAAGAATATGCATATAATTCTTTTTCTACATGGGGATTATGTGTGGAATATTGTTTATAAATATACATACTAGCCTATTTAACCCATTTCTGATAAGAATATGCATCTAATTATTTTTCTATATGGGGTTATGGGTGGAATATTATTTCTAAATATACATAGTAACCTATTTAACATATTTCTGATAAGAATATGCATATAATTATTTTTCTACATGAGAATTATGGGTGGAATATTGTTTATAAATATACATAGTAACCTATTTAACCCCTTTCTGATAAGAATATGCATATAAATATGTTTCAGTATGGGAATTATTGGTGGAATATTGTTTATAAATATACATAGGAACCTATTTAACCCATTTCTGGTAAGAATATGCATATAATTATTTTTCTACATGGGGATTATGGGTGGAATATTGTTTATAAATATACATGGGAGCCTATTTAACCCATTTCTGATAAGAATATGCATCTAATTATTTTTCTATATGGGGTTATGGGTGGAATTTTATTTATAAATATACATAGTAACCCATTTAACCCATTTCTGATAAGAATATGCATATAATTATTTTTCTACATGGGGATTATGGGTGGAATATTGTTTATAAATATACATAGGAACGTATTTAACCCATTTCTGATAAGAATATGCATATAATTATTATTCTACATGGGGATTATGGGTGGAATATTGTTTATAAATATACATAGTAACCTATTTAACCCATTTCTGATAAGAAAATGCATATAATTATTTTTCTACATGGGAATTATGGGTGGAATATTGTTTATACATATACATAGTAACCTATTTAACCACTTTCTGATAAGAATATGCATATAAATATTTTTCAGTATGGGGATTATAGGTGGAATATTGTCTATAAAAATACATAGGAACCTATTTAACCCATTTCTGGTAAGAATATGCATAAAATTATTTTTCTACGTAGGGATTATGGGTGGAATACTGTTTTAAAATCTACATAGTAACCTATTTAACCCATTTCTCATAAGAATATGCATATAATTATTTTTCTACATGGGGATTATGGATGGAATATTGAAGTTAAACATACATAGGAATATATTTAACCCATTTCTGATAAGAATATGCATATAATTATTTTTCTACATGGGAATTATAGGTGGAATATTGTTTATAAATATACATAGGAACCTATTTAACCCATTTCTGGTAAGAATATGCATATAATTATTTTTCTACATAGGGATTATGGGTGGAATACTTTTTTAAAATATACATAGTAACCTATTTAACCCATTTTTTATAAGAATATGCATATAATTATTTTTCTACATGGGGATTATGGATGGAATATTGAAGTTAAACATACATAGGAATATATGTAACCCATTTCTGATAAGAATATGCATATAATTATTTTTCTATATGGGGCTAATTGTGGAATATTGTTTATAAATATAAATAGGAACCCAATTAAAGCATTTTTGATAAGAATATGCATATAATTATTTTTCTACATGGGAATTATGGGTGGAATATTGTTTATAAATATACATAGTAACCTATTTAACCCATTTCTGATAAGAATATGCATATAATTATTTTTCTACATGGGAATTATGGGTGGAATATTGTTTATAAATATACATAGTAACCTATTTAACCCCTTTCTGAAGGAGTATGCATATAAATATTTTTCAGTATGGGGATTATAGGTGGAATATTGTTTATAAATATACATAGGAACCAATTTAACCCATTTCTGATAAGAATATGATATAATTATTTTTCTACATGGGGACTATAGTGGAAAATTGTTTATAAATATACATAGGAACCTTTTTAACCCATTTCTGATAAGAATATGCATATAATTATTTTTCTACATGGGGATTATGGGTGGAATATTGTTTATAAATATACATAGGAGCCTATTTAACCCATTTCTGATAAGAATATGCATCTAATTATTTTTCTATATGGGGTTATGGGTGGAATTTTATTTATAAATATACATAGTAACCTATTTAACCCATTGCTCATAAGAATATTAATATAATTTTTTGTGTATATGGGGATTATGGGTGGAATATTGTTTATAAATATACATAGGAACATATTTAACCCATTTCTGATAAGAATATGCATATAATTATTTTTCTACATGGGGAATATAGTGGAAAATTGTTTATAAATATACATACTAGCCTATTTAACCCATTTCTGATAAGAATATGCATCTAATTATTTTTCTATATGGGGTTATGGGTGGAATATTATTTATAAATATACATAGTAACCTATTTAACACATTTCTGATAAGAATATGCATATAATTATTTTTCTACATGAGAATTATGGGTGGAATATTGAAGTTAAACATACATAGGAATATATTTAACCCATTTCTGATAAGAATATGCATATAATTATTTTTTTACATGGGGATTATGGATGGAATATTGTTTAAAAATGTACATAGCAACATATTAAACCTATTTCTGATATGAATATGCATATAATTATATTGACATATAGGGATTATGTGTTGAATATTGTTTATAAATATACATAGGAATGTATTTAACCCATTTCTGATAAGAATATGCATATAATTATTTTTCTATATGGGGTTATGGGTGAAATATTGCTTATAAATATACATAGGAAACTAATTAACCCATTTCTGATAAAAATATGCATATAATTAATTTTCTACATGGGGATTATTGGTGGAATATGTTTATAAATATACATAGGAACCTATTTAACCATTTTCTGATAGGAATATGCATATAATTATTTTTCTATATGGAGATTATGGTGGAATATTGTTTATAAATATACATAGGAACCTATTTAACCCATTTCTGATAAGAATATGCATATAATTATTTTTCTATATGGGGTTATGGGTGGAATATTGTTTATAAATATACATAGGAACCTAATTAAAGTATTTCTGATAAGAATATGCATATAATTCTTTTTCTACATGGGGACTATAGTGGAAAATTGTTTATAAATATACATAGGAACCTATTTAACTCATTTCTGATAAGAATATGCATATAATTATTTTTCTACATGGGGATTATGGGTGGAATATTGTTTATAAATATACATAGTAACCTATTTAACCCATTGCTCATAAGAATATTAATATAATTATTTGTCTATATGGGGATTATGGGTGGAATATTGTTTATAAATATACATAGGAACTTTTGCTGTTAAAAAAAAAATATACATAGGAACATATTTAACCCATTTCTGATAAGAATATGCATATAATTATTTTTCTACATGGGGACTATAGTGGAAAATTGTTTATAACTATACATAGGAACCTATTTAACCCATTTCTGATAAGAATATGCATATAATTCTTTTTCTATATGGGGATTATGGGTGGAATATTGTTTATAAATATACATAGGAGCCTATTTAACCCATTTCTGATAAGAATATGCATCTAATTATTTTTCTATATTGGGTTATGGGTGGAATATTATTTTTAAATATACATATTAACCTATTTAACCCATTTTTGATAAGAATATGCATATAATTATTTTTCTACATGGGGACTATAGTCGAAAATTGTTTATAAATATACATGGGAACCTATTTAACCCATTTCTTATAAGAATATGCATATAATTATTTTTCTACATGGGGATTATGGGTGGAATATTGTTTATAAATATACATAGCAGCCTATTTAACCCATTTCTGATAAGAATATGCATCTAATTATTTTTCTATATGGGGTTATGGGTGGAATATTATTTATAAATATACATAGTAACCTATTTAACCCATTTCTGATAAGAATATGCATATAATTATTTTTCTACATGGGGATTATGGGTGGAATATTGTTTATAAATATACATAGGAACTTATTTAACCAATTTCTGATAAGAATATGCATATAATTATTTTTCTACATGGGGATTATGGGTGGAATATTGTTTATAAATATACATAGTAACCTATTTAACCCATTTCTGATAAGAATATGCATATAATTATTTTTCTACATGGGAATTATGAGTGGAATATTGTTTATAAATATACATAGGAGCCTATTTAACCCATTTCTGATAAGAATATGCATCTAATTATTTTTCTATATGGGGTTATGGGTGGAATATTATTTATAAATATACATAGTAACCCATTTAACCCATTTCTGATAAGAATATGCATATAATTATTTTTCTACATGGGGATTATGGGTGGAATATTGTTTATAAATATACATAGGAACGTATTTAACCCATTTCTGATAAGAATATGCATATAAATATGTTTCAGTATGGGAATTATAGGTGGAATATTGTTTATAAATATACATAGTAACCTATTTAACCCCTTTCTGATAAGAATATGCATATAAATATGTTTCAGTATGGGAATTATAGGTGGAATATTGTTTATAAATATACATAGTAACCTATTTAACCCATTTCTGGTAAGAATATGCATATAATTTTTTTCTACATAGGGATTATGGGTGGAATACTGTTTTAAAATATACATAGTAACCTATTTAACCCATTTCTCATAAGAATATGCATATAATTATTTTTCTACATGGGGATTATGGATGGAATATTGAAGTTAAACATACATATGAATATATTTAACCCATTTCTGATAAGAATATGCATATAATTATTTTTCTATATGGGGCTAATTGTGGAATATTGTTTATAAATATACATAGGAACCTAATTAAAGCATTTCTGATAAGAATATGCATATAATTATTTTTCTACATGGGAATTATTGGTGGAATATTGTTTATAAATATACATAGTAACCTATTTAACCCATTTCTGATAAGAATATGCATATAATTATTTTTCTACATGGGAATTATGGGTGGAATATTGTTTATAAATATACATAGTAACCTATTTAACCCCTTTCTGATAAGAATATGCATATAAATATGTTTCAGTTTGGGGATTATAGGTGGAATATTGTCTATAAAAATACACTACCGTTCAAAAGTTTGGGGTCACATTGAAATGTCCTTATTTTTGAAGGAAAAGCACTGTACTTTTAAATGAAGCTAACTTTAAACTAGTCCTAACTTTAAAAAAATATACTCTATACATTGCTAATGTGGTAAATGACTATTCTAACTGCAAATGTCTAGTTTTTGGTGCAATATCTACATAGGTGTATAGAGGCCCATTTCCAGCAACTATCACTCCAGTGTTCTAATGGTACAATGTGTTTGCTCATTGGCTCAGAAGGCTAATTGATGATTAGCAAATCCTTGTGCAATCATGTTCACACATCTAAAAACAGTCTAGCTCCTTCCAGAAGCTACAAAACTGACCTTCCTGTGAGCAGATTGAGTTTCTGGAGCATCACATTTGTGGGGTCAATTAAACGCTCAAAATGGCCAGAAAAAGAGAACTTTCATCTGAAACTCGACAGTCTATTCTTGTTCTTAGAAATGAAGGCTATTCCATGCGAGAAATTGCAAAGAAATTGAAGATTTCCTACAACGGTGTGTACTACTCCCTTCAGAGGACAGCACAAACAGGCTCTAACCAGAGTAGAAAAAGAAGTGGGAGGCCGCGTTGCACAACTAAGCAAGAAGATAAGCACATTAGAGTCTCTAGTTTGAGAAACAGACGCCTCACAGGTCCCCAACTGGCATCTTCATTAAATAGTACCCGCAAAACACCAGTGTCAACATCTACAGTGAAGAGGCGGCTGCGGGATTTTGGGCTTCAGGGCAGAGTGGCAAAGAAAAAGCCATATCTGAGACTGGCCAATAAAAGAAAAATATTAAGATGGGCAAAAGAACACAGACATTGGACAGAGGAAGACTGGAAAAAAGTGTTGTGGACGGATGAATCCAAGTTTGAGGTGTTTGGATCACAAAGAAGAACGTTTGTGAGACGCAGAACAAATGAAAAGATGCTGGAAGAATGCCTGACGCCATCTGTTAAGCATGGTGGAGGTAATGTGATGGTCTGGGGCTGCTTTGGTGCTGGTAAGGTGGGAGCTTTGTACAGGGTAAAAGGGATTCTGAATAAGGAAGGCTATCACTCCATTTTGCAACGCCATGCCATACCCAGTGGACAGCGCTTGATTGGAGCCAATTTCATCCTACAACAGGACAATGACCCTAAACACACCTCCAAATTGTGCAAGAACTATTTACAGCAGAAGCAGGCAGCTGGTATTCTATCGGTAATGGAGTGGCCAGCACAGTCACCAGATCTGAACCCCATTGAGCTGTTGTGGGAGCAGCTTGACCGTATGGTACGCCAGAAGTGCCCATCCAACCAATCCAACTTGTGGGAGCTGCTTCTAGAAGCGTGGGGTGCAATTTCTCCAGCTTACCTCAATAAATTAACAGCTAGAATGCCAAAGGTGTGCAATGCTGTAATTGCTGCAAAAGGAGGATTCTTTGATGAAAGCAAAGTTTGATGTAAAAACAATGTTATTTCAAATACAAATCATTATTTCTAACCTTGTCAATGTCTTGACTCTATTTTCTATTCATTTCACAACGTATGGTGGTAAATAAGTGTGACTTTTCATGGAAAACACAAAATTGTTTGGGTGACCCCAAACTTTTGAACGGTAGTGTACATAGGAACCTATTTAACCCATTTCTGGTAAGAATATGCATAAAATTATTTTTCTACGTAGGGATTATGGGTGGAATACTGTTTTAAAATCTACATAGTAACCTATTTAACCCATTTCTCATAAGAATATGCATATAATTATTTTTCTACATGGGGATTATGGATGGAATATTGAAGTTAAACATACATAGGAATATATTTAACCCATTTCTGATAAGAATATGCATATAATTATTTTTCTACATGGGAATTATAGGTGGAATATTGTTTATAAATATACATAGGAACCTATTTAACCCATTTCTGGTAAGAATATGCATATAATTATTTTTCTACATAGGGATTATGGGTGGAATACTTTTTTTAAATATACATAGTAACCTATTTAACCCATTTTTTATAAGAATATGCATATAATTTTTTTTCTACATGGGGATTATGGATGGAATATTGAAGTTAAATATACATAGGAATATATGTAACCCATTTCTGATAAGAATATGCATATAATTATTTTTCTATATGGGGCTAATTGTGGAATATTGTTTATAAATATAAATAGGAACCCAATTAAAGCATTTTTGATAAGAATATGCATATAATTATTTTTCTACATGGGAATTATAGGTGGAATATTGTTTATAAATATACATAGTAACCTATTTAACCCATTTCTGATAAGAATATGCATATAATTATTTTTCTACATGGGAATTATGGGTGGAATATTGTTTATAAATATACATAGTAACCTATTTAACCCCTTTCTGAAGGAGTATGCATATAAATATTTTTCAGTATGGGGATTATAGGTGGAATATTGTTTATAAATATACATAGGAACCTTTTTAACCCATTTCTGATAAGAATATGCATATAATTATTTTTCTACATGGGGATTATGGGTGGAATATTGTTTATAAATATACATAGGAGCCTATTTAACCCATTTCTGATAAGAATATGCATCTAATTATTTTTCTATATGGGGTTATGGGTGGAATTTTATTTATAAATATACATAGTAACCCATTTAACCCATTTCTGATAAGAATATGCATATAATTATTTTTCTACATGGGGATTATGGGTGGAATATTGTTTATAAATGTACATAGTAACCTATTTAACCCATTGCTCATAAGAATATTAATATAATTTTTTGTGTATATGGGGATTATGGGTGGAATATTGTTTATAAATATACATAGGAACATATTTAACCCATTTCTGATAAGAATATGCATATAATTATTTTTCTACATGGGGAATATAGTGGAAAATTGTTTATAAATATACATAGGAACCTATTTAACCCATTTCTGATAAGAATATGCATATAATTCTTTTTCTACATGGGGATTATGGGTGGAATATTGTTTATAAATATACATACTAGCCTATTTAACCCATTTCTGATAAGAATATGCATCTAATTATTTTTCTATATGGGGTTATGGGTGGAATATTATTTATAAATATACATAGTAACCTATTTAACACATTTCTGATAAGAATATGCATATAATTATTTTTCTACATGAGAATTATGGGTGGAATATTGAAGTTAAACATACATAGGAATATATTTAACCCATTTCTGATAAGAATATGCATATAATTATTTTTTTACATGGGGATTATGGATGGAATATTGTTTAAAAATGTACATAGCAACATATTAAACCTATTTCTGATATGAATATGCATATAATTATATTGACATATAGGGATTATGTGTTGAATATTGTTTATAAATATACATAGGAACATATTTAACCCATTTCTGATAAGAATATGCATATAATTATTTTTCTATATGGGGTTATGGGTGAAATATTGCTTATAAATATACATAGGAAACTAATTAACCCATTTCTGATAAAAATATGCATATAATTATTTTTCTACATGGGGATTATTGGTGGAATATGTTTATAAATATACATAGGAACCTATTTAACCATTTTCTGATAGGAATATGCATATAATTATTTTTCTATATGGAGATTATGGTGGAATATTGTTTATAAATATACATAGGAACCTATTTAACCCATTTCTGATAAGAATATGCATATAATTATTTTTCTATATGGGGTTATGGGTGGAATATTGTTTATAAATATACATAGGAACCTAATTAAAGTATTTCTGATAAGAATATGCATATAATTCTTTTTCTACATGGGGACTATAGTGGAAAATTGTTTATAAATATACATAGGAACCTATTTAACTCATTTCTGATAAGAATATGCATATAATTATTTTTCTACATGGGGATTATGGGTGGAATATTGTTTATAAATATACATAGTAACCTATTTAACCCATTGCTCATAAGAATATTAATATAATTATTTGTCTATATGGGGATTATGGGTGGAATATTGTTTATAAATATACATAGGAACCTATTTAACCCATTTCTGATAAGAATATGCATATAATTCTTTTTCTATATGGGGATTATGGGTGGAATATTGTTTATAAATATACATAGGAGCCTATTTAACCCATTTCTGGTAAGAATATGCATATAATTATTTTTCTACATAGGGATTATGGGTGGAATACTGTTTTAAAATATACATAGTAACCTATTTAACCCATTTCTCATAAGAATATGCATATAATTATTTTTCTACATGGGGATTATGGATGGAATATTGAAGTTAAACATACATAGGAAGATATTTAACCCATTTCTGATAAGAATATGCATATAATTATTTTTCTATATGGGGCTAATTGTGGAATATTGTTTATAAATATACATAGGAACCTAATTAAAGCATTTCTGATAAGAATATGCATATAATTATTTTTCTACATGCGAATTATGGGTGGAATATTGTTTATAAATATACATAGGATGCTATTTAACCAATTTCTGATACGAATATGCATATAATTATTTTTCTATATGGGGCTAATTGTGGAATATTGTTTATAAATATGCATAGGAACCTAATTAAAGCATTTCTGATAAGAATATGCATATAATTATTTTTCTACATGGGAATTATGGGTGGAATATTGTTTATAAATATACATAGTAACCTATTTAACCCATTTCTGATAAGAATATGCATATAATTATTTTTCTACATGGGTATTATGGGTGGAATATTGTTTATAAATATACATAGTAACCTATTTAACCCATTTCTGATAAGAATATGCATATAATTATTTTTCTACATGGGAATTATGGGTGGAATATTGTTTATAAATATACATAGTAACCTATTTAACCACTTTCTGATAAGAATATGCATATAAATATGTTTCAGTATGGGGGTTAAAGGTGGAATATTGTCTATATATATACATAGGAACCTATTTAACCCATTTCTGGTAAGAATATGCATATAATTATTTTTCTACATAGGGATTATGGGTGGAATACTGTTTTAATATCTACATAGTAACCTATTTAACCCATTTCTCATAAGAATATGCATATAATTATTTTTCTACTTGGGGATTATGGATGGAATATTGTAGTTAAACATACATAGGAACATATTTAACCCATGTCTGATAAGAATATGCATATAATTATTTTTCTACATTGGGGATTATGGGTGGAATATTGTTTATAAATACACATAGGAACCTATTTAACCCATTTCTGATAAGAATATGCATCTAATTATTTTTCTATATGGGGTTATGGGTGGAATATTATTTATAAATATACATAGTAACCTATTTAACCCATTTCTGATAAGAATATGCATATAATTATTTTTCTACATGGGGATTATGGGTGGAATATTGTTTATAAATATACATAGGAACTTATTTAACCAATTTCTGATAATAATATGCATATAATTATTTTTCTACATGGGGATTATGGGTGGAATATTGTTTATAAATATACATAGTAACCTATTTAACCCATTTCTGATAAGAATATGCATATAATTATTTTTCTACATGGGAATTATGAGTGGAATATTGTTTATAAATATACATAGGAGCCTATTTAACCCATTTCTGATAAGAATATGCATCTAATTATTTTTCTATATGGGGTTATGGGTGGAATATTATTTATAAATATACATAGTAACCCATTTAACCCATTTCTGATAAGAATATGCATATAATTATTTTTCTACATGGGGATTATGGGTGGAATATTGTTTATAAATATACATAGGAACGTATTTAACCCATTTCTGATAAGAATATGCATATAATTATTATTCTACATTTGGATTATGGGTGGAATATTGTTTATAAATATACATAGTAACCTATTTAACCCCTTTCTGATAAGAATATGCATATAAATATGTTTCAGAATGGGAATTATAGGTGGAATATTGTTTATAAATATACATAGGAACCTATTTAACCCATTTCTGGTAAGAATATGCATATAATTATTTTTCTACATAGGGATTATGGGTGGAATACTGTTTTAAAATATACATAGTAACCTATTTAACCCATTTCTCATAAGAATATGCATATAATTATTTTTCTACATGGGGATTATGGATGGAATATTGAAGTTAAACATACATATGAATATATTTAACCCATTTCTGATAAGAATATGCATATAATTATTTTTCTATATGGGGCTAATTGTGGAATATTGTTTATAAATATACATAGGAACCTAATTAAAGCATTTCTGATAAGAATATGCATATAATTATTTTTCTACATGGGAATTATTGGTGGAATATTGTTTATAAATATACATAGTAACCTATTTAACCCATTTCTGATAAGAATATGCATATAATTATTTTTCTACATGGGAATTATGGGTGGAATATTGTTTATAAATATACATAGTAACCTATTTAACCCCTTTCTGATAAGAATATGCATATAAATATGTTTCAGTTTGGGGATTATAGGTGGAATATTGTCTATAAAAATACATAGGAACCTATTTAACCCATTTCTGGTAAGAATATGCATAAAATTATTTTTCTACGTAGGGATTATGGGTGGAATACTGTTTTAAAATCTACATAGTAACCTATTTAACCCATTTCTCATAAGAATATGCATATAATTATTTTTCTACATGGGGATTATGGATGGAATATTGAAGTTAAACATACATAGGAATATATTTAACCCATTTCTGATAAGAATATGCATATAATTATTTTTCTACATGGGAATTATAGGTGGAATATTGTTTATAAATATACATAGGAACCTATTTAACCCATTTCTGGTAAGAATATGCATATAATTATTTTTCTACATAGGGATTATGGGTGGAATGCTTTTTTTAAATATACATAGTAACCTATTTAACCCATTTTTTATAAGAATATGCATATAATTATTTTTCTACATGGGGATTATGGATGGAATATTGAAGTTAAACATACATAGGAATATATGTAACCCATTTCTGATAAGAATATGCATATAATTATTTTTCTATATGGGGCTAATTGTGGAATATTGTTTATAAATATAAATAGGAACCCAATTAAAGCATTTTTGATAAGAATATGCATATAATTATTTTTCTACATGGGAATTATGGGTGGAATATTGTTTATAAATATACATAGTAACCTATTTAACCCATTTCTGATAAGAATATGCATATAATTATTTTTCTACATGGGAATTATGAGTGGAATATTGTTTATAAATATACATAGGAGCCTATTTAACCCATTTCTGATAAGAATATGCATCTAATTATTTTTCTATATGGGGTTATGGGTGGAATATTATTTATAAATATACATAGTAACCCATTTAACCCATTTCTGATAAGAATATGCATATAATTATTTTTCTACATGGGGATTATGGGTGGAATATTGTTTATAAATATACATAGGAACGTATTTAACCCATTTCTGATAAGAATATGCATATAATTATTATTCTACATGGGGATTATGGGTGGAATATTGTTTATAAATATACATAGTAACCTATTTAACCCCTTTCTGATAAGAATATGCATATAAATATGTTTCAGTATGGGAATTATAGGTGGAATATTGTTTATAAATATACATAGGAACCTATTTAACCCATTTCTGGTAAGAATATGCATATAATTATTTTTCTACATAGGGATTATGGGTGGAATACTGTTTTAAAATATACATAGTAACCTATTTAACCCATTTCTCATAAGAATATGCATATAATTATTTTTCTACATGGGGATTATGGATGGAATATTGAAGTTAAACATACATATGAATATATTTAACCCATTTCTGATAAGAATATGCATATAATTATTTTTCTATATGGGGCTAATTGTGGAATATTGTTTATAAATATACATAGGAACCTAATTAAAGCATTTCTGATAAGAATATGCATATAATTATTTTTCTACATGGGAATTATTGGTGGAATATTGTTTATAAATATACATAGTAACCTATTTAACCCATTTCTGATAAGAATATGCATATAATTATTTTTCTACATGGGAATTATGGGTGGAATATTGTTTATAAATATACATAGTACCCTATTTAACCCCTTTCTGATAAGAATATGCA
Source organism: Lithobates septentrionalis (assembly GCA_037952835.1). NCBI lineage: Eukaryota > Metazoa > Chordata > Amphibia > Anura > Ranidae > Lithobates > Lithobates septentrionalis. Next base: position 1,435,966 of record JBBDGP010002708.1, read on the forward strand.
TATAAATATGTTTCAGTTTGGGGATTATAGGTGGAATATTGTCTATAAAAATACATAGGAACCTATTTAACCCATTTCTGGTAAGAATATGCATAAAATTCTTTTTCTACGTAGGGATTATGGGTGGAATACTGTTTTAAAATCTACATAGTAACCTATTTAACCCATTTCTCATAAGAATATGCATATAATTATTTTTCTACATGGGGATTATGGATGGAATATTGAAGTTAAACATACATAGGAATATATTTAACCCATTTCTGATAAGAATATGCATATAATTATTTTTCTACATGGGAATTATAGGTGGAATATTGTTTGTAAATATACATAGGAACCTATTTAACCCATTTCTGGTAAGAATATGCATATAATTATTTTTCTACATAGGGATTATGGGTGGAATACTTTTTTTAAATATACATAGTAACCTATTTAACCCATTTTTTATAAGAATATGCATATAATTATTTTTCTACATGGGGATTATGGATGGAATATTGAAGTTAAACATACATAGGAATATATGTAACCCATTTCTGATAAGAATATGCATATAATTATTTTTCTATATGGGGCTAATTGTGGAATATTGTTTATAAATATAAATAGGAACCCAATTAAAGCATTTTTGATAAGAATATACATATAATTATTTTTCTACATGGGAATTATGGGTGGAATATTGTTTATAAATATACATAGTAACCTATTTAACCCATTTCTGATAAGAATATGCATATAATTATTTTTCTACATGGGAATTATGGGTGGAATATTGTTTATAAATATACATAGTAACCTATTTAACCCCTTTCTGAAGGAGTATGCATATAAATATTTTTCAGTATGGGGATTATAGGTGGAATATTGTTTATAAATATACATAGGAACCTTTTTAACCCATTTCTGATAAGAATATGCATATAATTATTTTTCTACATGGGGATTATGGGTGGAATATTGTTTATAAATATACATAGGAGCCTATTTAACCCATTTCTGATAAGAATATGCATCTAATTATTTTTCTATATGGGGTTATGGGTGGAATTTTATTTATAAATATACATAGTAACCCATTTAATCCATTTCTGATAAGAATATGCATATAATTATTTTTCTACATGGGGATTATGGGTGGAATATTGTTTATAAATGTACATAGTAACCTATTTAACCCATTGCTCATAAGAATATTAATATAATTTTTTGTGTATATGGGGATTATGGGTGGAATATTGTTTATAAATATACATAGGAACATATTTAACCCATTTCTGATAAGAATATGCATATAATTATTTTTCTACATGGGGAATATAGTGGAAAATTGTTTATAAATATACATAGGAACCTATTTAACCCATTTCTGATAAGAATATGCATATAATTCTTTTTCTACATGGGGATTATGGGTGGAATATTGTTTATAAATATACATACTAGCCTATTTAACCCATTTCTGATAAGAATATGCATCTAATTATTTTTCTATATGGGGTTATGGGTGGAATATTATTTATAAATATACATAGTAACCTATTTAACACATTTCTGATAAGAATATGCATATAATTATTTTTCTACATGAGAATTATGGGTGGAATATTGAAGTTAAACATACATAGGAATATATTTAACCCATTTCTGATAAGAATATGCATATAATTATTTTTTTACATGGGGATTATGGATGGAATATTGTTTAAAAATGTACATAGCAACATTTTAAACCTATTTCTGATATGAATATGCATATAATTATATTGCTATATAGGGATTATGTGTTGAATATTGTTTATAAATATACATAGGAACGTATTTAACCCATTTCTGATAAGAATATGCATATAATTATTTTTCTATATGGGGTTATGGGTGAAATATTGCTTATAAATATACATAGGAAACTAATTAACCCATTTCTGATAAAAATATGCATATAATTATTTTTCTACATAGGGATTATGGGTGGAATACTTTTTTTAAATATACATAGTAACCTATTTAACCCATTTTTTATAAGAATATGCATATAATTATTTTTCTACATGGGGATTATGGATGGAATATTGAAGTTAAACATACATAGGAATATATGTAACCCATTTCTGATAAGAATATGCATATAATTATTTTTCTATATGGGGCTAATTGTGGAATATTGTTTATAAATATAAATAGGAACCCAATTAAAGCATTTTTGATAAGAATATACATATAATTATTTTTCTACATGGGAATTATGGGTGGAATATTGTTTATAAATATACATAGTAACCTATTTAACCCATTTCTGATAAGAATATGCATATAATTATTTTTCTACATGGGAATTATGGGTGGAATATTGTTTATAAATATACATAGTAACCTATTTAACCCCTTTCTGAAGGAGTATGCATATAAATATTTTTCAGTATGGGGATTATAGGTGGAATATTGTTTATAAATATACATAGGAACCTTTTTAACCCATTTCTGATAAGAATATGCATATAATTATTTTTCTACATGGGGATTATGGGTGGAATATTGTTTATAAATATACATAGGAGCCTATTTAACCCATTTCTGATAAGAATATGCATCTAATTATTTTTCTATATGGGGTTATGGGTGGAATTTTATTTATAAATATACATAGTAACCCATTTAACCCATTTCTGATAAGAATATGCATATAATTATTTTTCTACATGGGGATTATGGGTGGAATATTGTTTATAAATGTACATAGTAACCTATTTAACCCATTGCTCATAAGAATATTAATATAATTTTTTGTGTATATGGGGATTATGGGTGGAATATTGTTTATAAATATACATAGGAACATATTTAACCCATTTCTGATAAGAATATGCATATAATTATTTTTCTACATGGGGAATATAGTGGAAAATTGTTTATAAATATACATAGGAACCTATTTAACCCATTTCTGATAAGAATATGCATATAATTCTTTTTCTACATGGGGATTATGGGTGGAATATTGTTTATAAATATACATACTAGCCTATTTAACCCATTTCTGATAAGAATATGCATCTAATTATTTTTCTATATGGGGTTATGGGTGGAATATTATTTATAAATATACATAGTAACCTATTTAACACATTTCTGATAAGAATATGCATATAATTATTTTTCTACATGAGAATTATGGGTGGAATATTGAAGTTAAACATACATAGGAATATATTTAACCCATTTCTGATAAGAATATGCATATAATTATTTTTTTACATGGGGATTATGGATGGAATATTGTTTAAAAATGTACATAGCAACATTTTAAACCTATTTCTGATATGAATATGCATATAATTATATTGCTATATAGGGATTATGTGTTGAATATTGTTTATAAATATACATAGGAACGTATTTAACCCATTTCTGATAAGAATATGCATATAATTATTTTTCTATATGGGGTTATGGGTGAAATATTGCTTATAAATATACATAGGAAACTAATTAACCCATTTCTGATAAAAATATGCATATAATTATTTTTCTACATGGGGATTATTGGTGGAATATGTTTATAAATATACATAGGAACCTATTTAACCATTTTCTGATAGGAATATGCATATAATTATTTTTCTATATGGAGATTATGGTGGAATATTGTTTATAAATATACATAGGAACCTATTTAACCCATTTCTGATAAGAATATGCATATAATTATTTTTCTATATGGGGTTATGGGTGGAATATTGTTTATAAATATACATAGGAACCTAATTAAAGTATTTATGATAAGAATATGCATATAATTCTTTTTCTACATGGGGACTATAGTGGAAAATTGTTTATAAATATACATAGGAACCTATTTAACTCATTTCTGATAAGAATATGCATATAATTATTTTTCTACATGGGGATTATGGGTGGAATATTGTTTATAAATATACATAGTAACCTATTTAACCCATTGCTCATAAGAATATTAATATAATTATTTGTCTATATGGGGATTATGGGTGGAATATTGTTTATAAATATACATAGGAACCTATTTAACCCATTTCTGATAAGAATATGCATATAATTCTTTTTCTATATGGGGATTATGGGTGGAATATTGTTTATAAATATACATAGGAGCCTATTTAACCCATTTCTGGTAAGAATATGCATATAATTATTTTTCTACATAGGGATTATGGGTGGAATACTGTTTTAAAATATACATAGTAACCTATTTAACCCATTTCTCATAAGAATATGCATATAATTATTTTTCTACATGGGGATTATGGATGGAATATTGAAGTTAAACATACATAGGAAGATATTTAACCCATTTCTGATAAGAATATGCATATAATTATTTTTCTATATGGGGCTAATTGTGGAATATTGTTTATAAATATACATAGGAACCTAATTAAAGCATTTCTGATAAGAATATGCATATAATTATTTTTCTACATGCGAATTATGGGTGGAATATTGTTTATAAATATACATAGGATGCTATTTAACCAATTTCTGATACGAATATGCATATAATTATTTTTCTATATGGGGCTAATTGTGGAATATTGTTTATAAATATGCATAGGAACCTAATTAAAGCATTTCTGATAAGAATATGCATATAATTATTTTTCTACATGGGAATTATGGGTGGAATATTGTTTATAAATATACATAGTAACCTATTTAACCCATTTCTGATAAGAATATGCATATAATTATTTTTCTACATGGGTATTATGGGTGGAATATTGTTTATAAATATACATAGTAACCTATTTAACCCATTTCTGATAAGAATATGCATATAATTATTTTTCTACATGGGAATTATGGGTGGAATATTGTTTATAAATATACATAGTAACCTATTTAACCACTTTCTGATAAGAATATGCATATAAATATGTTTCAGTATGGGGGTTAAAGGTGGAATATTGTCTATAAATATACATAGGAACCTATTTAACCCATTTCTGGTAAGAATATGCATATAATTATTTTTCTACATAGGGATTATGGGTGGAATACTGTTTTAATATCTACATAGTAACCTATTTAACCCATTTCTCATAAGAATATGCATATAATTATTTTTCTACTTGGGGATTATGGATGGAATATTGTAGTTAAACATACATAGGAACATATTTAACCCATGTCTGATAAGAATATGCATATAATTATTTTTCTACATTGGGGATTATGGGTGGAATATTGTTTATAAATACACATAGGAACCTATTTAACCCATTTCTGATAAGAATATGCATCTAATTATTTTTCTATATGGGGTTATGGGTGGAATATTATTTATAAATATACATAGTAACCTATTTAACGCATTTCTGATAAGAATATGCATATAATTATTTTTCTACATGGGGATTATGGGTGGAATATTGTTTATAAATATACATAGGAACTTATTTAACCAATTTCTGATAAGAATATGCATATAATTATTTTTCTACATGGGGATTATGGGTGGAATATTGTTTATAAATATACATAGTAACCTATTTAACCCATTTCTGATAAGAATATGCATATAATTATTTTTCTACATGGGAATTATGAGTGGAATATTGTTTATAAATATACATAGGAGCCTATTTAACCCATTTCTGATAAGAATATGCATCTAATTATTTTTCTATATGGGGTTATGGGTGGAATATTATTTATAAATATACATAGTAACCCATTTAACCCATTTCTGATAAGAATATGCATATAATTATTTTTCTACATGGGGATTATGGGTGGAATATTGTTTATAAATATACATAGGAACGTATTTAACCCATTTCTGATAAGAATATGCATATAATTATTATTCTACATGGGGATTATGGGTGGAATATTGTTTATAAATATACATAGTAACCTATTTAACCCCTTTCTGATAAGAATATGCATATAAATATGTTTCAGTATGGGAATTATAGGTGGAATATTGTTTATAAATATACATAGGAACCTATTTAACCCATTTCTGGTAAGAATATGCATATAATTATTTTTCTACATAGGGATTATGGGTGGAATACTGTTTTAAAATATACATAGTAACCTATTTAACCCATTTCTCATAAGAATATGCATATAATTATTTTTCTACATGGGGATTATGGATGGAATATTGAAGTTAAACATACATATGAATATATTTAACCCATTTCTGATAAGAATATGCATATAATTATTTTTCTATATGGGGCTAATTGTGGAATATTGTTTATAAATATACATAGGAACCTAATTAAAGCATTTCTGATAAGAATATGCATATAATTATTTTTCTACATGGGAATTATTGGTGGAATATTGTTTATAAATATACATAGTAACCTATTTAACCCATTTCTGATAAGAATATGCATATAATTATTTTTCTACATGGGAATTATGGGTGGAATATTGTTTATAAATATACATAGTAACCTATTTAACCCCTTTCTGATAAGAATATGCATATAAATATGTTTCAGTTTGGGGATTATAGGTGGAATATTGTCTATAAAAATACATAGGAACCTATTTAACCCATTTCTGGTAAGAATATGCATAAAATTCTTTTTCTACGTAGGGATTATGGGTGGAATACTGTTTTAAAATCTACATAGTAACCTATTTAACCCATTTCTCATAAGAATATGCATATAATTATTTTTCTACATGGGGATTATGGATGGAATATTGAAGTTAAACATACATAGGAATATATTTAACCCATTTCTGATAAGAATATGCATATAATTATTTTTCTACATGGGAATTATAGGTGGAATATTGTTTGTAAATATACATAGGAACCTATTTAACCCATTTCTGGTAAGAATATGCATATAATTATTTTTCTACATAGGGATTATGGGTGGAATACTTTTTTTAAATATACATAGTAACCTATTTAACCCATTTTTTATAAGAATATGCATATAATTATTTTTCTACATGGGGATTATGGATGGAATATTGAAGTTAAACATACATAGGAATATATGTAACCCATTTCTGATAAGAATATGCATATAATTATTTTTCTATATGGGGCTAATTGTGGAATATTGTTTATAAATATAAATAGGAACCCAATTAAAGCATTTTTGATAAGAATATACATATAATTATTTTTCTACATGGGAATTATGGGTGGAATATTGTTTATAAATATACATAGTAACCTATTTAACCCATTTCTGATAAGAATATGCATATAATTATTTTTCTACATGGGAATTATGGGTGGAATATTGTTTATAAATATACATAGTAACCTATTTAACCCCTTTCTGAAGGAGTATGCATATAAATATTTTTCAGTATGGGGATTATAGGTGGAATATTGTTTATAAATATACATAGGAACCTTTTTAACCCATTTCTGATAAGAATATGCATATAATTATTTTTCTACATGGGGATTATGGGTGGAATATTGTTTATAAATATACATAGGAGCCTATTTAACCCATTTCTGATAAGAATATGCATCTAATTATTTTTCTATATGGGGTTATGGGTGGAATTTTATTTATAAATATACATAGTAACCCATTTAACCCATTTCTGATAAGAATATGCATATAATTATTTTTCTACATGGGGATTATGGGTGGAATATTGTTTATAAATGTACATAGTAACCTATTTAACCCATTGCTCATAAGAATATTAATATAATTTTTTGTGTATATGGGGATTATGGGTGGAATATTGTTTATAAATATACATAGGAACATATTTAACCCATTTCTGATAAGAATATGCATATAATTATTTTTCTACATGGGGAATATAGTGGAAAATTGTTTATAACTATACATAGGAACCTATTTAACCCATTTCTGATAAGAATATGCATATAATTCTTTTTCTACATGGGGATTATGGGTGGAATATTGTTTATAAATATACATACTAGCCTATTTAACCCATTTCTGATAAGAATATGCATCTAATTATTTTTCTATATGGGGTTATGGGTGGAATATTATTTATAAATATACATAGTAACCTATTTAACACATTTCTGATAAGAATATGCATATAATTATTTTTCTACATGAGAATTATGGGTGGAATATTGAAGTTAAACATACATAGGAATATATTTAACCCATTTCTGATAAGAATATGCATATAATTATTTTTTTACATGGGGATTATGGATGGAATATTGTTTAAAAATGTACATAGCAACATTTTAAACCTATTTCTGATATGAATATGCATATAATTATATTGCTATATAGGGATTATGTGTTGAATATTGTTTATAAATATACATAGGAACGTATTTAACCCATTTCTGATAAGAATATGCATATAATTATTTTTCTATATGGGGTTATGGGTGAAATATTGCTTATAAATATACATAGGAAACTAATTAACCCATTTCTGATAAAAATATGCATATAATTATTTTTCTACATGGGGATTATTGGTGGAATATGTTTATAAATATACATAGGAACCTATTTAACCATTTTCTGATAGGAATATGCATATAATTATTTTTCTATATGGAGATTATGGTGGAATATTGTTTATAAATATACATAGGAACCTATTTAACCCATTTCTGATAAGAATATGCATATAATTATTTTTCTATATGGGGTTATGGGTGGAATATTGTTTATAAATATACATAGGAACCTAATTAAAGTATTTCTGATAAGAATATGCATATAATTCTTTTTCTACATGGGGACTATAGTGGAAAATTGTTTATAAATATACATAGGAACCTATTTAACTCATTTCTGATAAGAATATGCATATAATTATTTTTCTACATGGGGATTATGGGTGGAATATTGTTTATAAATATACATAGTAACCTATTTAACCCATTGCTCATAAGAATATTAATATAATTATTTGTCTATATGGGGATTATGGGTGGAATATTGTTTATAAATATACATAGGAACCTATTTAACCCATTTCTGATAAGAATATGCATATAATTCTTTTTCTATATGGGGATTATGGGTGGAATATTGTTTATAAATATACATAGGAGCCTATTTAACCCATTTCTGGTAAGAATATGCATATAATTATTTTTCTACATAGGGATTATGGGTGGAATACTGTTTTAAAATATACATAGTAACCTATTTAACCCATTTCTCATAAGAATATGCATATAATTATTTTTCTACATGGGGATTATGGATGGAATATTGAAGTTAAACATACATAGGAAGATATTTAACCCATTTCTGATAAGAATATGCATATAATTATTTTTCTATATGGGGCTAATTGTGGAATATTGTTTATAAATATACATAGGAACCTAATTAAAGCATTTCTGATAAGAATATGCATATAATTATTTTTCTACATGCGAATTATGGGTGGAATATTGTTTATAAATATACATAGGATGCTATTTAACCAATTTCTGATACGAATATGCATATAATTATTTTTCTATATGGGGCTAATTGTGGAATATTGTTTATAAATATGCATAGGAACCTAATTAAAGCATTTCTGATAAGAATATGCATATAATTATTTTTCTACATGGGAATTATGGGTGGAATATTGTTTATAAATATACATAGTAACCTATTTAACCCATTTCTGATAAGAATATGCATATAATTATTTTTCTACATGGGTATTATGGGTGGAATATTGTTTATAAATATACATAGTAACCTATTTAACCCATTTCTGATAAGAATATGCATATAATTATTTTTCTACATGGGAATTATGGGTGGAATATTGTTTATAAATATACATAGTAACCTATTTAACCACTTTCTGATAAGAATATGCATATAAATATGTTTCAGTATGGGGGTTAAAGGTGGAATATTGTCTATAAATATACATAGGAACCTATTTAACCCATTTCTGGTAAGAATATGCATATAATTATTTTTCTACATAGGGATTATGGGTGGAATACTGTTTTAATATCTACATAGTAACCTATTTAACCCATTTCTCATAAGAATATGCATATAATTATTTTTCTACTTGGGGATTATGGATGGAATATTGTAGTTAAACATACATAGGAACATATTTAACCCATGTCTGATAAGAATATGCATATAATTATTTTTCTACATTGGGGATTATGGGTGGAATATTGTTTATAAATACACATAGGAACCTATTTAACCCATTTCTGATAAGAATATGCATCTAATTATTTTTCTATATGGGGTTATGGGTGGAATATTATTTATAAATATACATAGTAACCTATTTAACGCATTTCTGATAAGAATATGCATATAATTATTTTTCTACATGGGGATTATGGGTGGAATATTGTTTATAAATATACATAGGAACTTATTTAACCAATTTCTGATAAGAATATGCATATAATTATTTTTCTACATGGGGATTATGGGTGGAATATTGTTTATAAATATACATAGTAACCTATTTAACCCATTTCTGATAAGAATATGCATATAATTATTTTTCTACATGGGAATTATGAGTGGAATATTGTTTATAAATATACATAGGAGCCTATTTAACCCATTTCTGATAAGAATATGCATCTAATTATTTTTCTATATGGGGTTATGGGTGGAATATTATTTATAAATATACATAGTAACCCATTTAACCCATTTCTGATAAGAATATGCATATAATTATTTTTCTACATGGGGATTATGGGTGGAATATTGTTTATAAATATACATAGGAACGTATTTAACCCATTTCTGATAAGAATATGCATATAATTATTATTCTACATTTGGATTATGGGTGGAATATTGTTTATAAATATACATAGTAACCTATTTAACCCCTTTCTGATAAGAATATGCATATAAATATGTTTCAGAATGGGAATTATAGGTGGAATATTGTTTATAAATATACATAGGAACCTATTTAACCCATTTCTGGTAAGAATATGCATATAATTATTTTTCTACATAGGGATTATGGGTGGAATACTGTTTTAAAATATACATAGTAACCTATTTAACCCATTTCTCATAAGAATATGCATATAATTATTTTTCTACATGGGGATTATGGATGGAATATTGAAGTTAAACATACATATGAATATATTTAAACCATTTCTGATAAGAATATGCATATAATTATTTTTCTATATGGGGCTAATTGTGGAATATTGTTTATAAATATACATAGGAACCTAATTAAAGCATTTCTGATAAGAATATGCATATAATTATTTTTCTACATGGGAATTATTGGTGGAATATTGTTTATAAATATACATAGTAACCTATTTAACCCATTTCTGATAAGAATATGCATATAATTATTTTTCTACATGGGAATTATGGGTGGAATATTGTTTATAAATATACATAGTAACCTATTTAACCCCTTTCTGATAAGAATATGCATATAAATATGTTTCAGTTTGGGGATTATAGGTGGAATATTGTCTATAAAAATACATAGGAACCTATTTAACCCATTTCTGGTAAGAATATGCATAAAATTCTTTTTCTACGTAGGGATTATGGGTGGAATACTGTTTTAAAATCTACATAGTAACCTATTTAACCCATTTCTCATAAGAATATGCATATAATTATTTTTCTACATGGGGATTATGGATGGAATATTGAAGTTAAACATACATAGGAATATATTTAACCCATTTCTGATAAGAATATGCATATAATTATTTTTCTACATGGGAATTATAGGTGGAATATTGTTTATAAATATACATAGGAACCTATTTAACCCATTTCTGGTAAGAATATGCATATAATTATTTTTCTACATAGGGATTATGGGTGGAATACTTTTTTAAAATATACATAGTAACCTATTTAACCCATTTTTTATAAGAATATGCATATAATTATTTTTCTACATGGGGATTATGGATGGAATATTGAAGTTAAACATACATAGGAATATATGTAACCCATTTCTGATAAGAATATGCATATAATTATTTTTCTATATGGGGCTAATTGTGGAATATTGTTTATAAATATAAATAGGAACCCAATTAAAGCATTTTTGATAAGAATATGCATATAATTATTTTTCTACATGGGAATTATGGGTGGAATATTGTTTATAAATATACATAGTAACCTATTTAACCCATTTCTGATAAGAATATGCATATAATTATTTTTCTACATGGGAATTATGGGTGGAATATTGTTTATAAATATACATAGTAACCTATTTAACCCCTTTCTGAAGGAGTATGCATATAAATATTTTTCAGTATGGGGATTATAGGTGGAATATTGTTTATAAATATACATAGGAACCTTTTTAACCCATTTCTGATAAGAATATGCATATAATTATTTTTCTACATGGGGATTATGGGTGGAATATTGTTTATAAATATACATAGGAGCCTATTTAACCCATTTCTGATAAGAATATGCATCTAATTATTTTTCTATATGGGGTTATGGGTGAAATTTTATTTATAAATATACATAGTAACCCATTTAACCCATTTCTGATAAGAATATGCATATAATTATTTTTCTACATGGGGATTATGGGTGGAATATTGTTTATAAATGTACATAGTAACCTATTTAACCCATTGCTCATAAGAATATTAATATAATTTTTTGTGTATATGGGGATTATGGGTGGAATATTGTTTATAAATATACATAGGAACATATTTAACCCATTTCTGATAAGAATATGCATATAATTATTTTTCTACATGGGGAATATAGTGGAAAATTGTTTATAAATATACATAGGAACCTATTTAACCCATTTCTGATAAGAATATGCATATAATACTTTTTCTACATGGGGATTATGGGTGGAATATTGTTTATAAATATACATACTAGCCTATTTAACCCATTTCTGATAAGAATATGCATCTAATTATTTTTCTATATGGGGTTATGGGTGGAATATTATTTATAAATATACATAGTAACCTATTTAACACATTTCTGATAAGAATATGCATATAATTATTTTTCTACATGAGAATTATGGGTGGAATATTGAAGTTAAACATACATAGGAATATATTTAACCCATTTCTGATAAGAATATGCATATAATTATTTTTTTACATGGGGATTATGGATGGAATATTGTTTAAAAATGTACATAGCAACATATTAAACCTATTTCTGATATGAATATGCATATAATTATATTGCTATATAGGGATTATGTGTTGAATATTGTTTATAAATATACATAGGAACGTATTTAACCCATTTCTGATAAGAATATGCATATAATTATTTTTCTATATGGGGTTATGGGTGAAATATTGCTTATAAATATACATAGGAAACTAATTAACCCATTTCTGATAAAAATATGCATATAATTATTTTTCTACATGGGGATTATTGGTGGAATATGTTTATAAATATACATAGGAACCTATTTAACCATTTTCTGATAGGAATATGCATATAATTATTTTTCTATATGGAGATTATGGTGGAATATTGTTTATAAATATACATAGGAACCTATTTAACCCATTTCTGATAAGAATATGCATATAATTATTTTTCTACATGGGAATTATGGGTGGAATATTGTTTATAAATATACATAGTAACCTATTTAACCACTTTCTGATAAGAATATGCATATAAATATGTTTCAGTATGGGGGTTAAAGGTGGAATATTGTCTATAAATATACATAGGAACCTATTTAACCCATTTCTGGTAAGAATATGCATATAATTATTTTTCTACATAGGGATTATGGGTGGAATACTGTTTTAATATCTACATAGTAACCTATTTAACCCATTTCTCATAAGAATATGCATATAATTATTTTTCTACTTGGGGATTATGGATGGAATATTGTAGTTAAACATACATAGGAACATATTTAACCCATGTCTGATAAGAATATGCATATAATTATTTTTCTACATTGGGGATTATGGGTGGAATATTGTTTATAAATACACATAGGAACCTATTTAACCCATTTCTGATAAGAATATGCATCTAATTATTTTTCTATATGGGGTTATGGGTGGAATATTATTTATAAATATACATAGTAACCTATTTAACGCATTTCTGATAAGAATATGCATATAATTATTTTTCTACATGGGGATTATGGGTGGAATATTGTTTATAAATATACATAGGAACTTATTTAACCAATTTCTGATAAGAATATGCATATAATTATTTTTCTACATGGGGATTATGGGTGGAATATTGTTTATAAATATACATAGTAACCTATTTAACCCATTTCTGATAAGAATATGCATATAATTATTTTTCTACATGGGAATTATGAGTGGAATATTGTTTATAAATATACATAGGAGCCTATTTAACCCATTTCTGATAAGAATATGCATCTAATTATTTTTCTATATGGGGTTATGGGTGGAATATTATTTATAAATATACATAGTAACCCATTTAACCCATTTCTGATAAGAATATGCATATAATTATTTTTCTACATGGGGATTATGGGTGGAATATTGTTTATAAATATACATAGGAACGTATTTAACCCATTTCTGATAAGAATATGCATATAATTATTATTCTACATTTGGATTATGGGTGGAATATTGTTTATAAATATACATAGTAACCTATTTAACCCCTTTCTGATAAGAATATGCATATAAATATGTTTCAGAATGGGAATTATAGGTGGAATATTGTTTATAAATATACATAGGAACCTATTTAACCCATTTCTGGTAAGAATATGCATATAATTATTTTTCTACATAGGGATTATGGGTGGAATACTGTTTTAAAATATACATAGTAACCTATTTAACCCATTTCTCATAAGAATATGCATATAATTATTTTTCTACATGGGGATTATGGATGGAATATTGAAGTTAAACATACATATGAATATATTTAACCCATTTCTGATAAGAATATGCATATAATTATTTTTCTATATGGGGCTAATTGTGGAATATTGTTTATAAATATACATAGGAACCTAATTAAAGCATTTCTGATAAGAATATGCATATAATTATTTTTCTACATGGGAATTATTGGTGGAATATTGTTTATAAATATACATAGTAACCTATTTAACCCATTTCTGATAAGAATATGCATATAATTATTTTTCTACATGGGAATTATGGGTGGAATATTGTTTATAAATATACATAGTAACCTATTTAACCCCTTTCTGATAAGAATATGCATATAAATATGTTTCAGTTTGGGGATTATAGGTGGAATATTGTCTATAAAAATACATAGGAACCTATTTAACCCATTTCTGGTAAGAATATGCATAAAATTCTTTTTCTACGTAGGGATTATGGGTGGAATACTGTTTTAAAATCTACATAGTAACCTATTTAACCCATTTCTCATAAGAATATGCATATAATTATTTTTCTACATGGGGATTATGGATGGAATATTGAAGTTAAACATACATAGGAATATATTTAACCCATTTCTGATAAGAATATGCATATAATTATTTTTCTACATGGGAATTATAGGTGGAATATTGTTTATAAATATACATAGGAACCTATTTAACCCATTTCTGGTAAGAATATGCATATAATTATTTTTCTACATAGGGATTATGGGTGGAATACTTTTTTAAAATATACATAGTAACCTATTTAACCCATTTTTTATAAGAATATGCATATAATTATTTTTCTACATGGGGATTATGGATGGAATATTGAAGTTAAACATACATAGGAATATATGTAACCCATTTCTGATAAGAATATGCATATAATTATTTTTCTATATGGGGCTAATTGTGGAATATTGTTTATAAATATAAATAGGAACCCAATTAAAGCATTTTTGATAAGAATATGCATATAATTATTTTTCTACATGGGAATTATGGGTGGAATATTGTTTATAAATATACATAGTAACCTATTTAACCCCTTTCTGAAGGAGTATGCATATAAATATTTTTCAGTATGGGGATTATAGGTGGAATATTGTTTATAAATATACATAGGAACCTTTTTAACCCATTTCTGATAAGAATATGCATATAATTATTTTTCTACATGGGGATTATGGGTGGAATATTGTTTATAAATATACATAGGAGCCTATTTAACCCATTTCTGATAAGAATATGCATCTAATTATTTTTCTATATGGGGTTATGGGTGAAATTTTATTTATAAATATACATAGTAACCCATTTAACCCATTTCTGATAAGAATATGCATATAATTATTTTTCTACATGGGGATTATGGGTGGAATATTGTTTATAAATGTACATAGTAACCTATTTAACCCATTGCTCATAAGAATATTAATATAATTTTTTGTGTATATGGGGATTATGGGTGGAATATTGTTTATAAATATACATAGGAACATATTTAACCCATTTCTGATAAGAATATGCATATAATTATTTTTCTACATGGGGAATATAGTGGAAAATTGTTTATAAATATACATAGGAACCTATTTAACCCATTTCTGATAAGAATATGCATATAATACTTTTTCTACATGGGGATTATGGGTGGAATATTGTTTATAAATATACATACTAGCCTATTTAACCCATTTCTGATAAGAATATGCATCTAATTATTTTTCTATATGGGGTTATGGGTGGAATATTATTTATAAATATACATAGTAACCTATTTAACACATTTCTGATAAGAATATGCATATAATTATTTTTCTACATGAGAATTATGGGTGGAATATTGAAGTTAAACATACATAGGAATATATTTAACCCATTTCTGATAAGAATATGCATATAATTATTTTTTTACATGGGGATTATGGATGGAATATTGTTTAAAAATGTACATAGCAACATATTAAACCTATTTCTGATATGAATATGCATATAATTATATTGCTATATAGGGATTATGTGTTGAATATTGTTTATAAATATACATAGGAACGTATTTAACCCATTTCTGATAAGAATATGCATATAATTATTTTTCTATATGGGGTTATGGGTGAAATATTGCTTATAAATATACATAGGAAACTAATTAACCCATTTCTGATAAAAATATGCATATAATTATTTTTCTACATGGGGATTATTGGTGGAATATGTTTATAAATATACATAGGAACCTATTTAACCATTTTCTGATAGGAATATGCATATAATTATTTTTCTATATGGAGATTATGGTGGAATATTGTTTATAAATATACATAGGAACCTATTTAACCCATTTCTGATAAGAATATGCATATAATTATTTTTCTACATGGGAATTATGGGTGGAATATTGTTTATAAATATACATAGTAACCTATTTAACCACTTTCTGATAAGAATATGCATATAAATATGTTTCAGTATGGGAATTATAGGTGGAATATTGTTTATAAATATACATAGGAACCTATTTAACCCATTTCTGGTAAGAATATGCATATAATTATTTTTCTACATAGGGATTATGGGTGGAATACTGTTTTAATATCTACATAGTAACCTATTTAACCCATTTCTCATAAGAATATGCATATAATTATTTTTCTACTTGGGGATTATGGATGGAATATTGTAGTTAAACATACATAGGAACATATTTAACCCATGTCTGATAAGAATATGCATATAATTATTTTTCTACATTGGGGATTATGGGTGGAATATTGTTTATAAATACACATAGGAACCTATTTAACCCATTTCTGATAAGAATATGCATCTAATTATTTTTCTATATGGGGTTATGGGTGGAATATTATTTATAAATATACATAGTAACCTATTTAACGCATTTCTGATAAGAATATGCATATAATTATTTTTCTACATGGGGATTATGGGTGGAATATTGTTTATAAATATACATAGGAACTTATTTAACCAATTTCTGATAAGAATATGCATATAATTATTTTTCTACATGGGGATTATGGGTGGAATATTGTTTATAAATATACATAGTAACCTATTTAACCCATTTCTGATAAGAATATGCATATAATTATTTTTCTACATGGGAATTATGAGTGGAATATTGTTTATAAATATACATAGGAGCCTATTTAACCCATTTCTGATAAGAATATGCATCTAATTATTTTTCTATATGGGGTTATGGGTGGAATATTATTTATAAATATACATAGTAACCCATTTAACCCATTTCTGATAAGAATATGCATATAATTATTTTTCTACATGGGGATTATGGGTGGAATATTGTTTATAAATATACATAGGAACGTATTTAACCCATTTCTGATAAGAATATGCATATAATTATTATTCTACATTTGGATTATGGGTGGAATATTGTTTATAAATATACATAGTAACCTATTTAACCCCTTTCTGATAAGAATATGCATATAAATATGTTTCAGAATGGGAATTATAGGTGGAATATTGTTTATAAATATACATAGGAACCTATTTAACCCATTTCTGGTAAGAATATGCATATAATTATTTTTCTACATAGGGATTATGGGTGGAATACTGTTTTAAAATATACATAGTAACCTATTTAACCCATTTCTCATAAGAATATGCATATAATTATTTTTCTACATGGGGATTATGGATGGAATATTGAAGTTAAACATACATATGAATATATTTAACCCATTTCTGATAAGAATATGCATATAATTATTTTTCTATATGGGGCTAATTGTGGAATATTGTTTATAAATATACATAGGAACCTAATTAAAGCATTTCTGATAAGAATATGCATATAATTATTTTTCTACATGGGAATTATTGGTGGAATATTGTTTATAAATATACATAGTAACCTATTTAACCCATTTCTGATAAGAATATGCATATAATTATTTTTCTACATGGGAATTATGGGTGGAATATTGTTTATAAATATACATAGTAACCTATTTAACCCCTTTCTGATAAGAATATGCATATAAATATGTTTCAGTTTGGGGATTATAGGTGGAATATTGTCTATAAAAATACATAGGAACCTATTTAACCCATTTCTGGTAAGAATATGCATAAAATTCTTTTTCTACGTAGGGATTATGGGTGGAATACTGTTTTAAAATCTATATAGTAACCTATTTAACCCATTTCTCATAAGAATATGCATATAATTATTTTTCTACATGGGGATTATGGATGGAATATTGAAGTTAAACATACACTACCGTTCAAAAGTTTGGGGTCACATTGAAATGTCCTTATTTTTGAAGGAAAAGCACTGTACTTTTAAATGAAGCTTACTTTAAACTAGTCCTAACTTTAAACAAATATACTCTATACATTGCTAATGTGGTAAATGACTATTCTAACTGCAAATGTCTAGTTTTTGGTGCAATATCTACATAGGTGTATAGAGGCCCATTTCCAGCAACTATCACTCCAGTGTTCTAATGGTACAATGTGTTTGCTCATTGGCTCAGAAGGCTAATTGATGATTAGCAAACCCTTGTGCAATCATGTTCACACATCTAAAAACAGTCTAGCTCCTTCCAGAAGCTACAAAACTGACCTTCCTGTGAGCAGATTGAGTTTCTAGAGCATCACATTTGTGGGGTCAATTAAACGGTCAAAATGGCCAGAAAAAGAGAACTTTCATCTGAAACTCGACAGTCTATTCTTGTTCTTAGAAATGAAGGCTATTCCATGCGAGAAATTGCAAAGAAATTGAAGATTTCCTACAACGGTGTGTACTACTCCCTTCAGAGGACAGCACAAACAGGCTCTAACCAGAGTAGAAAAAGAAGTGGGAGGCCGTGTTGCACAACTAAGCAAGAAGATAAGCACATTAGAGTCTCTAGTTTGAGAAACAGACGCCTCACAGGTCCCCAACTGGCATCTTCATTAAATAGTACCCGCAAAACACCAGTGTCAACATCTACAGTGAAGAGGCGGCTGCGGGATTTTGGGCTTCAGGGCAGAGTGGCAAAGAAAAAGCCATATCTGAGACTGGCCAATAAAAGAAAAAGATTAAGATGGGCAAAAGAACACAGACATTGGACAGAGGAAGACTGGAAAAAAGTGTTGTGGACGGATGAATCCAAGTTTGAGGTGTTTGGATCACAAAGAAGAACGTTTGTGAGACGCAGAACAAATGAAAAGATGCTGGAAGAATGCCTGACGCCATCTGTTAAGCATGGTGGAGGTAATGTGATGGTCTGGGGTTGCTTTGGTGCTGGTAAGGTGGGAGCTTTGTACAGGGTAAAAGGGATTCTGAATAAGGAAGGCTATCACTCCATTTTGCAACGCCATGCCATACCCAGTGGACAGCGCTTGATTGGAGCCAATTTCATCCTACAACAGGACAATGACCCTAAACACACCTCCAAATTGTGCAAGAACTATTTACAGCAGAAGCAGGCAGCTGGTATTCTATCGGTAATGGAGTGGCCAGCACAGTCACCAGATCTGAACCCCATTGAGCTGTTGTGGGAGCAGCTTGACCGTATGGTACGCCAGAAGTGCCCATCCAACCAATCCAACTTGTGGGAGCTGCTTCTAGAAGCGTGGGGTGCAATTTCTCCAGCTTACCTCAATAAATTAACAGCTAGAATGCCAAAGGTGTGCAATGCTGTAATTGCTGCAAAAGGAGGATTCTTTGATGAAAGCAAAGTTTGATGTAAAAACAATGTTATTTCAAATACAAATCATTATTTCTAACCTTGTCAATGTCTTGACTCTATTTTCTATTCATTTCACAACGTATGGTGGTGAATAAGTGTGACTTTTCATGGAAAACACAAAATTGTTTGGGTGACCCCAAACTTTTGAACGGTAGTGTACATAGGAATATATTTAACCCATTTCTGATAAGAATATGCATATAATTATTTTTCTACATGGGAATTATAGGTGGAATATTGTTTATAAATATACATAGGAACCTATTTAACCCATTTCTGGTAAGAATATGCATATAATTATTTTTCTACATAGGGATTATGGGTGGAATACTTTTTTAAAATATACATAGTAACCTATTTAACCCATTTTTTATAAGAATATGCATATAATTATTTTTCTACATGGGGATTATGGATGGAATATTGAAGTTAAACATACATAGGAATATATGTAACCCATTTCTGATAAGAATATGCATATAATTATTTTTCTATATGGGGCTAATTGTGGAATATTGTTTATAAATATAAATAGGAACCCAATTAAAGCATTTTTGATAAGAATATGCATATAATTATTTTTCTACATGGGAATTATGGGTGGAATATTGTTTATAAATATACATAGTAACCTATTTAACCCATTTCTGATAAGAATATGCATATAATTATTTTTCTACATGGGAATTATGGGTGGAATATTGTTTATAAATATACATAGTAACCTATTTAACCCCTTTCTGAAGGAGTATGCATATAAATATTTTTCAGTATGGGGATTATAGGTGGAATATTGTTTATAAATATACATAGGAACCTTTTTAACCCATTTCTGATAAGAATATGCATATAATTATTTTTCTACATGGGGATTATGGGTGGAATATTGTTTATAAATATACATAGGAGCCTATTTAACCCATTTCTGATAAGAATATGCATCTAATTATTTTTCTATATGGGGTTATGGGTGAAATTTTATTTATAAATATACATAGTAACCCATTTAACCCATTTCTGATAAGAATATGCATATAATTATTTTTCTACATGGGGATTATGGGTGGAATATTGTTTATAAATGTACATAGTAACCTATTTAACCCATTGCTCATAAGAATATTAATATAATTTTTTGTGTATATGGGGATTATGGGTGGAATATTGTTTATAAATATACATAGGAACATATTTAACCCATTTCTGATAAGAATATGCATATAATTATTTTTCTACATGGGGAATATAGTGGAAAATTGTTTATAAATATACATAGGAACCTATTTAACCCATTTCTGATAAGAATATGCATATAATACTTTTTCTACATGGGGATTATGGGTGGAATATTGTTTATAAATATACATACTAGCCTATTTAACCCATTTCTGATAAGAATATGCATCTAATTATTTTTCTATATGGGGTTATGGGTGGAATATTATTTATAAATATACATAGTAACCTATTTAACACATTTCTGATAAGAATATGCATATAATTATTTTTCTACATGAGAATTATGGGTGGAATATTGAAGTTAAACATACATAGGAATATATTTAACCCATTTCTGATAAGAATATGCATATAATTATTTTTTTACATGGGGATTATGGATGGAATATTGTTTAAAAATGTACATAGCAACATATTAAACCTATTTCTGATATGAATATGCATATAATTATATTGCTATATAGGGATTATGTGTTGAATATTGTTTATAAATATACATAGGAACGTATTTAACCCATTTCTGATAAGAATATGCATATAATTATTTTTCTATATGGGGTTATGGGTGAAATATTGCTTATAAATATACATAGGAAACTAATTAACCCATTTCTGATAAAAATATGCATATAATTATTTTTCTACATGGGGATTATTGGTGGAATATGTTTATAAATATACATAGGAACCTATTTAACCATTTTCTGATAGGAATATGCATATAATTATTTTTCTATATGGAGATTATGGTGGAATATTGTTTATAAATATACATAGGAACCTATTTAACCCATTTCTGATAAGAATATGCATATAATTATTTTTCTATATGGGGTTATGGGTGGAATATTGTTTATAAATATACATAGGAACCTAATTAAAGTATTTCTGATAAGAATATGCATATAATTCTTTTTCTACATGGGGACTATAGTGGAAAATTGTTTATAAATATACATAGGAACCTATTTAACTCATTTCTGATAAGAATATGCATATAATTATTTTTCTACATGGGGATTATGGGTGGAATATTGTTTATAAATATACATAGTAACCTATTTAACCCATTGCTCATAAGAATATTAATATAATTATTTGTCTATATGGGGATTATGGGTGGAATATTGTTTATAAATATACATAGGAACATATTTAACCCATTTCTGATAAGAATATGCATATAATTATTTTTCTACATGGGGACTATAGTGGAAAATTGTTTATAAATATACATAGGAACCTATTTAACCCATTTCTGATAAGAATATGCATATAATTATTTTTCTATATGGGGCTAATTGTGGAATATTGTTTATAAATATACATAGGAACCTAATTAAAGCATTTCTGATAAGAATATGCATATAATTATTTTTCTACATGGGAATTATTGGTGGAATATTGTTTATAAATATACATAGTAACCTATTTAACCCATTTCTGATAAGAATATGCATATAATTATTTTTCTACATGGGAATTATGGGTGGAATATTGTTTATAAATATACATAGTAACCTATTTAACCCCTTTCTGATAAGAATATGCATATAAATATGTTTCAGTTTGGGGATTATAGGTGGAATATTGTCTATAAAAATACATAGGAACCTATTTAACCCATTTCTGGTAAGAATATGCATAAAATTCTTTTTCTACGTAGGGATTATGGGTGGAATACTGTTTTAAAATCTACATAGTAACCTATTTAACCCATTTCTCATAAGAATATGCATATAATTATTTTTCTACATGGGGATTATGGATGGAATATTGAAGTTAAACATACATAGGAATATATTTAACCCATTTCTGATAAGAATATGCA
Organism: Lithobates septentrionalis; assembly: GCA_037952835.1. Classification (NCBI taxonomy): domain Eukaryota; kingdom Metazoa; phylum Chordata; class Amphibia; order Anura; family Ranidae; genus Lithobates; species Lithobates septentrionalis. The sequence goes on from JBBDGP010002708.1 coordinate 1,459,654, forward strand.
TATAATTATTTTTCTACATGGGAATTATAGGTGGAATATTGTTTATAAATATACATAGGAACCTATTTAACCCATTTCTGGTAAGAATATGCATATAATTATTTTTCTACATGGGGATTATGGGTGGAATATTGTTTATAAATATACATAGTAACCTATTTAACCCATTTCTGATAAGAATATGCATATAATTATTTTTCTACATGGGGATTATGGGTGGAATATTGTTTATAAATATACATAGGAGCCTATTTAACCCATTTCTGATAAGAATATGCATCTAATTATTTTTCTATATGGGGTTATGGGTGAAATTTTATTTATAAATATACATAGTAACCCATTTGACCCATTTCTGATAAGAATATGCATATAATTATTTTTCTACATGGGGATTATGGGTGGAATATTGTTTATAAATGTACATAGTAACCTATTTAACCCATTGCTCATAAGAATATTAATATAATTTTTTGTGTATATGGGGATTATGGGTGGAATATTGTTTATAAATATACATAGGAACATATTTAACCCATTTCTGATAAGAATATGCATATAATTATTTTTCTACATGGGGAATATAGTGGAAAATTGTTTATAAATATACATAGGAACCTATTTAACCCATTTCTGATAAGAATATGCATATAATACTTTTTCTACATGGGGATTATGGGTGGAATATTGTTTATAAATATACATACTAGCCTATTTAACCCATTTCTGATAAGAATATGCATCTAATTATTTTTCTATATGGGGTTATGGGTGGAATATTATTTATAAATATACATAGTAACCTATTTAACACATTTCTGATAAGAATATGCATATAATTATTTTTCTACATGAGAATTATGGGTGGAATATTGAAGTTAAACATACATAGGAATATATTTAACCCATTTCTGATAAGAATATGCATATAATTATTTTTTTACATGGGGATTATGGATGGAATATTGTTTAAAAATGTACATAGCAACATTTTAAACCTATTTCTGATATGAATATGCATATAATTATATTGCTATATAGGGATTATGTGTTGAATATTGTTTATAAATATACATAGGAACGTATTTAACCCATTTCTGATAAGAATATGCATATAATTATTTTTCTATATGGGGTTATGGGTGAAATATTGCTTATAAATATACATAGGAAACTAATTAACCCATTTCTGATAAAAATATGCATATAATTATTTTTCTACATGGGGATTATTGGTGGAATATGTTTATAAATATACATAGGAACCTATTTAACCATTTTCTGATAGGAATATGCATATAATTATTTTTCTATATGGAGATTATGGTGGAATATTGTTTATAAATATACATAGGAACCTATTTAACCCATTTCTGATAAGAATATGCATATAATTATTTTTCTATATGGGGTTATGGGTGGAATATTGTTTATAAATATACATAGGAACCTAATTAAAGTATTTCTGATAAGAATATGCATATAATTCTTTTTCTACATGGGGACTATAGTGGAAAATTGTTTATAAATATACATAGGAACCTATTTAACTCATTTCTGATAAGAATATGCATATAATTATTTTTCTACATGGGGATTATGGGTGGAATATTGTTTATAAATATACATAGTAACCTATTTAACCCATTGCTCATAAGAATATTAATATAATTATTTGTCTATATGGGGATTATGGGTGGAATATTGTTTATAAATATACATAGGAACATATTTAACCCATTTCTGATAAGAATATGCATATAATTATTTTTCTACATGGGGACTATAGTGGAAAATTGTTTATAAATATACATAGGAACCTATTTAACCCATTTCTGATAAGAATATGCATATAATTCTTTTTCTATATGGGGATTATGGGTGGAATATTGTTTATAAATATACATAGGAGCCTATTTAACCCATTTCTGATAAGAATATGCATCTAATTATTTTTCTATATTGGGTTATGGGTGGAATATTATTTTTAAATATACATATTAACCTATTTAACCCATTTCTGATAAGAATATGCATATAATTATTTTTCTACATGGGGACTATAGTGGAAAATTGTTTATAAATATACATGGGAACCTATTTAACGCATTTCTTATAAGAATATGCATATAATTCTTTTTCTACATGGGGATTATGGGTGGAATATTGTTTATAAATATACATAACAGCTTTTTAACCCATTTCTGATAAGAATATGCATCTAATTATTTTTCTATATGGGGTTATGGGTGGAATATTATTTATAAATATACATAGTAACCTATTTAACCCATTTCTGATAAGAATATGCATATAATTATTTTTCTACATGGGGATTATGGGTGGAATATTGTTTATAAATATACATAGGAACTTATTTAACCAATTTCTGATAAGAATATGCATATAATTATTTTTCTACATGGGGATTATGGGTGGAATATTGTTTATAAATATACATAGGAACTTATTTAACCAATTTGTGATAAGAATATGCATATAATTATTTTTCTACATGGGGATTATGGGTGGAATATTGTTTATAAATATACATAGTAACCTATTTAACCCATTTCTGATAAGAATATGCATATAATTATTTTTCTACATGGGAATTATGGGTGGAATATTGTTTATAAATATACATAGGAGCCTATTTAACCCATTTCTGATAAGAATATGCATCTAATTATTTTTCTATATGGGGTTATGGGTGGAATATTATTTATAAATATACATAGTAACCCATTTAACCCATTTCTGATAAGAATATGCATATAATTATTTTTCTACATGGGGATTATGGGTGGAATATTGTTTATAAATATACATAGGAACGTATTTAACCCATTTCTGATAAGAATATGCATATAATTATTATTCTACATGGGGATTATGGGTGGAATATTGTTTATAAATATACATAGTAACCTATTTAACCCCTTTCTGATAAGAATATGCATATAAATATGTCTCAGTATGGGAATTATAGGTGGAATATTGTTTATAAATATACATAGGAACCTATTTAACCCATTTCTGGTAAGAATATGCATACAATTATTTTTCTACATAGGGATTATGGGTGGAATACTGTTTTAAAATATACATAGTAACCTATTTAACCCATTTCTCATAAGAATATGCATATAATTATTTTTCTACATGGGGATTATGGATGGAATATTGAAGTTAAACATACATATGAATATATTTAACCCATTTCTGATAAGAATATGCATATAATTATTTTTCTATATGGGGCTAATTGTGGAATATTGTTTATAAATATACATAGGAACCTAATTAAAGCATTTCTGATAAGAATATGCATATAATTATTTTTCTACATGGGAATTATTGGTGGAATATTGTTTATAAATATACATAGTAACCTATTTAACCCATTTCTGATAAGAATATGCATATAATTTTTTTTCTACTTGGGAATTATGGGTGGAATATTGTTTATAAATATACATAGGAACCGATTTAACCCATTTCTGATAAGAATATGATATAATTATTTTTCTACATGGGGACTATAGTGGAAAATTGTTTAGAAATATACATAGGAACCTATTTAACCCATTTCTGATAAGAATATGCATATAATTATTTTTCTACATGGGGATTATGGGTGGAATATTGTTTATAAATATACATAGGAGCCTATTTAACCCATTTCTGATAAGAATATGCATCTAATTATTTTTCTATATGGGGTTATGGGTGGAATATTATTTATAAATATACATAGTAACCCATTTAACCCATTTCTGATAAGAATATGCATATAATTATTTTTCTACATGGGGATTATGGGTGGAATATTGTTTATAAATATACATAGGAACGTATATAACCCATTTCTGATAAGAATATGCATATAATTATTATTCTACATGGGGATTATGGGTGGAATATTGTTTATAAATATACATAGTAACCTATTTAACCCATTTCTGATAAGAAAATGCATATAATTATTTTTCTACATGGGAATTATGGGTGGAATATTGTTTATACATATACATAGTAACCTATTTAACCACTTTCTGATAAGAATATGCATATAAATATGTTTCAGTATGGGGATTATAGGTGGAATATTGTCTATAAATATACATAGGAACCTATTTAACCCATTTCTGGTAAGAATATGCATAAAATTATTTTTCTACGTAGGGATTATGGGTGGAATACTGTTTTAAAATCTACATAGTAACCTATTTAACCCATTTCTCATAAGAATATGCATATAATTATTTTTCTACTTGGGGACTATGGATGGAATATTGTAGTTAAACATACATAGGAATATATTTAACCCATGTCTGATAAGAATATGCATATAATTATTTTTCTACATGGGGATTATGGGTGGAATATTGTTTATAAATATACATAGGAACCTATTTAACCCATTTCTGATATGAATATGCATATAATTATATTGCTATATAGGGATTATGTGTTGAATATTGTTTATAAATATACATTGGAACCTATTTAACCAATTTCTGATAGGAATATGCATATAATTATTTTTCTACATGGGGATTATGGGTGGAATATTGTTTATAAATATACATAGGAACGTATATAACCCATTTCTGATAAGAATATGCATATAATTATTATTCTACATGGGGATTATGGGTGGAATATTGTTTATAAATATACATAGTAACCTATTTAACCCATTTCTGATAAGAAAATGCATATAATTATTTTTCTACATGGGAATTATGGGTGGAATATTGTTTATACATATACATAGTAACCTATTTAACCACTTTCTGATAAGAATATGCATATAAATATGTTTCAGTATGGGGATTATAGGTGGAATATTGTCTATAAATATACATAGGAACCTATTTAACCCATTTCTGGTAAGAATATGCATAAAATTATTTTTCTACGTAGGGATTATGGGTGGAATACTGTTTTAAAATCTACATAGTAACCTATTTAACCCATTTCTCATAAGAATATGCATATAATTATTTTTCTACTTGGGGACTATGGATGGAATATTGTAGTTAAACATACATAGGAATATATTTAACCCATGTCTGATAAGAATATGCATATAATTATTTTTCTACATGGGGATTATGGGTGGAATATTGTTTATAAATATACATAGGAACCTATTTAACCCATTTCTGATATGAATATGCATATAATTATATTGCTATATAGGGATTATGTGTTGAATATTGTTTATAAATATACATTGGAACCTATTTAACCCATTTCTGATAAGAATATGCATATAATTATTTTTCTACATGGGGATTATGGGTGGAATATTGTTTATAAATATACATAGGAACGTATATAACCCATTTCTGATAAGAATATGCATATAATTATTATTCTACATGGGGATTATGGGTGGAATATTGTTTATAAATATACATAGTAACCTATTTAACCCATTTCTGATAAGAAAATGCATATAATTATTTTTCTACATGGGAATTATGGGTGGAATATTGTTTATACATATACATAGTAACCTATTTAACCACTTTCTGATAAGAATATGCATATAAATATGTTTCAGTATGGGGATTATAGGTGGAATATTGTCTATAAATATACATAGGAACCTATTTAACCCATTTCTGGTAAGAATATGCATAAAATTATTTTTCTACGTAGGGATTATGGGTGGAATACTGTTTTAAAATCTACATAGTAACCTATTTAACCCATTTCTCATAAGAATATGCATATAATTATTTTTCTACTTGGGGACTATGGATGGAATATTGTAGTTAAACATACATAGGAATATATTTAACCCATGTCTGATAAGAATATGCATATAATTATTTTTCTACATGGGGATTATGGGTGGAATATTGTTTATAAATATACATAGGAACCTATTTAACCCATTTCTGATATGAATATGCATATAATTATATTGCTATATAGGGATTATGTGTTGAATATTGTTTATAAATATACATTGGAACGTATTTAACCCATTTCTGATAAGAATATGCATAAAATTATTTTTCTATATGGGTTTATGGGTGGAATATTGCTTATAAATATACATAGGAAACTAATTAACCCATTTCTGATAAAAATATGCATATAATTATTTTCCTACATGGGGATTATTGGTGGAATATGTTTATAAATATACATAGGAACCTATTTAACCAATTTCTGATAGGAATATGCATATAATTATTTTTCTATATGGGGATTATGATGGAATATTGTTTATAAATATACATAGGAACCAATTTAACCCATTTCTGATAAGAATATGAATATAATTATTTGTCTATATGGGGATTATGGGTGGAATATTGTTTATAAATATACATAGGAACCTATTTAACCCATTTCTGATAAGAATATGCATATAATTATTTTTCTATATGGGGTTATAAATATACATAGTGCTAATGGAAGAAATGCAGGCCAAAGCCCTAGACAAATATGCTAAGTTTTCTTTTGTCTGGAGTATCTGGAGGAATTACTCTACCTCAGACAAACTTAAACAAAGACTCTCGGCTAAGAACTCCACGTAGGAACTGAAAAAGCCATATCCATTATACCTCTCATTTAAAATGAAGACCTCATACATAGACCGAAGCTCCCTGTCTCCCTACCCCCCCCCCTCCTCCCCTTCTATTATTTTACTATTCTACACTTATTCCACCTTCATCTATTCTGTTTTTCCTTTCTTTCCCCTTTTTTTAGGTCTCCGATATATCTCCCTAGATGCAATATAACTATAGGATCTCCCATGTAAATGGAGATCTAAAAATTTGTTACTAACTACACTGTTGAAACTTATGTATACGTTGGTTATCCCAGACTAACTGTGTCCGGGGTTGCAGCAGGCTCCCAAAGGGGCACCCCAACACAGGGTAGTTAATGCTTATATATCAACAAACACTCGTTATACGGGTTTATCGTAACAATTTATTTATAATAACCCTCACACTTGTATACGTTTGCACTAATTTAACATTTAAAAGAAATATGTGTTTACTAGGAGACTATATGTCAGGTAACTGGCACTGTTTACACTCCTTCATTCTGTTTTTTTCTTGTTTTTATATGTTTATATACTTGTGAAAACACCAATAAAAACTTATTGAACCATAAATATACATAGGAACCTAATTAAAGTATTTCTGATAAGAATATGCATATAATTCTTTTTCTACATGGGGATTATTGGTGGAATATTGTTTATAAATATTTCTGATAAGAATATGCATATAGTTATATTTCTATATGGGGTTATGGGTGGAATATTGTTAATAAATATACATAGGAACCTAATTAAAGCATTTCTGAAAAGAATATGCATATAATTATTTTTCTACATGGGGACTATAGTGGAAAATTGTTTATAAATAAATATAGGAACCTAATTAAAGCATTTCTCAAAAGAATATGCATATAATTATTTTTCTACATGGGGATTATGGGTGGAATATTGTTTATAAATATACATAGGAACCTATTTAACCCATTTCTGATAAGAATATGCATATAATTATTTTTCTATATGGGGTTATAAATATACATAGTGCTAACAAAGACTCTCGGCTAAGAACTCCACGTAGGAACTGAAAAAGCCATATCCATTATACCTCTCATTTAAAATGAAGACCTCATACATAGACCGAAGCTCGCTGTCTCCCTACCCCCCTTCCTCCTCTTCTATTATTTTACTATTCTACACTTATTCCACCTTCATCTATTCTGTTTTTCCTTTCTTTCCCCTTTTTTTAGGTCTCCGATATATCTCCCTAGATGCAATATAACTATAGGATCTCCCATGTAAATGGAGATCTAAAAATTTGTTACTAACTACACTGTTGAAACTTATGTATACGTTGGTTATCCCAGACTAACTGTGTCCGGGGTTGCAGCAGGCTCCCAAAGGGGCACCCCAACACAGGGTAGTTAATGCTTATATATCAACAAACACTCGTTATACGGGTTTATCGTAACAATTTATTTATAATAACCCTCACACTTGTATACGTTTGCACTAATTTAACATTTAAAAGAAATATGTGTTTACTAGGAGACTATATGTCAGGTAACTGGCACTGTTTACACTCCTTCATTCTGTTTTTTTCTTGTTTTTATATGTTTATATACTTGTGAAAACACCAATAAACCATAAATATACATAGGAACCTAATTAAAGTATTTCTGATAAGAATATGCATATAATTCTTTTTCTACATGGGGATTATTGGTGGAATATTGTTTATAAATATTTCTGATAAGAATATGCATATAGTTATATTCCTATATGGGGTTATGGGTGGAATATTGTTAATAAATATACATAGGAACCTATTTAACCCATTGCTCATAAGAATATTAATATAATTATTTGTCTATATGGGGATTATGGGTGGAATATTGTTTATAAATATACATAGGAACATATTTAACCCATTTCTGATAAGAATATGCATCTAATTATTTTTCTATATGGGGTTATGGGTGGAATATTATTTATAAATATACATAGTAACCTATTTAACCCATTTCTGATAAGAATATGCATATAATTATTTTTCTACATGGGAATTATGGGTGGAATATTGTTTATAAATATACATAGTAACCTATTTAACCCCTTTCTGATAAGAATATGCATATAAATATGTTTCAGTATGGGAATTATTGGTGGAATATTGTTTATAAATATACATAGGAACCTATTTAACCCATTTCTGGTAAGAATATGCATATAATTATTTTTCTACATAGGGATTATGAGTGGAATACTGTTTTAAAATATACATAGTAACCTATTTAACCCATTTCTCATAAGAATATGCATATAATTATTTTTCTACATGGGGATTATGGATGGAATATTGAAGTTAAACATACATAGGAAGATATTTAACCCATTTCTGATAAGAATATGCATATAATTATTTTTCTATATGGGGCTAATTGTGGAATATTGTTTATAAATATACATAGGAACCTAATTAAAGCATTTCTGATAAGAATATGCATATAATTATTTTTCTACATGGGAATTATGGGTGGAATATTGTTTATAAATATACATAGGACGCTATTTAACCAATTTCTGATACGAATATGCATATAATTATTTTTCTATATGGGGCTAATTGTGGAATATTGTCTATAAATATACATAGGAACCTATTTAACCCATTTCTGGTAAGAATATGCATATAATTATTTTTCTACATAGGGATTATGGGTGGAATACTGTTTTAAAATCTACATAGTAACCTATTTAACCCATTTCTCATAAGAATATGCATATAATTATTTTTCTACTTGGGGATTATGGATGGAATATTGTAGTTAAACATACATAGGAACATATTTAACCCATGTCTGATAAGAATATGCATATAATTATTTTTCTACATGGGGATTATGGGTGGAATATTGTTTATAAATACACATAGGAACCTATTTAACCCATTTCTGATAAGAATATGCATATAATTATTTTTTTACATGGGGATTATGGATGGAATATTGTTTAAAAATGTACATAGCAACATATTAAACCTATCTCTGATATGAATATGCATATAATTATATTGCTATATAGGGATTATGTGTTGAATATTGTTTATAAATATACATAGGAACGTATTTAACCCATTTCTGATAAGAATATGCATATAATTATTTTTCTACATGGGGATTATGGGTGGAATATTGTTTATAAATATACATAGTAACCTATTTAACCCATTGCTCATAAGAATATTAATATAATTATTTGTCTATATGGGGATTATGGGTGGAATATTGTTTATAAATATACATAGGAACATATTTAACCCATTTCTGATAAGAATATGCATATAATTATTTTTCTACATGGGGACTATAGTGGAAAATTGTTTATAAATATACATAGGAACCTATTTAACCCATTTCTGATAAGAATATGCATATAATTCTTTTTCTATATGGGGATTATGGGTGGAATATTGTTTATAAATATACATAGGAGCCTATTTAACCCATTTCTGATAAGAATATGCATCTAATTATTTTTCTATATTGGGTTATGGGTGGAATATTATTTTTAAATATACATATTAACCTATTTAACCCATTTCTGATAAAAATATGCATATAGTTATTTTTCTACATGGGGACTATAGTGGAAAATTGTTTATAAATATACTTGGCAGCCTATTTAACCCATTTCTGATAAGAATATGCATCTAATTATTTTTCTATATGGGGTTATGGGTGGAATATTATTTATAAATATACATAGTAACCTATTTAACCCATTTCTGATAAGAATATGCATATAATTATTTTTCTACATGGGGATTATGGGTGGAATATTGTTTATAAATATACATAGGAACTTATTTAACCAATTTCTGATAAGAATATGCATATAATTATTTTTCTACATGGGGATTATGGGTGGAATATTGTTTATAAATATACATAGTAACCTATTTAACCCATTTCTGATAAGAATATGCATATAATTATTTTTCTACATGGGAATTATGGGTGGAATATTGTTTATAAATATACATAGGAGCCTATTTAACCCATTTCTGATAAGAATATGCATCTAATTATTTTTCTATATGGGGTTATGGGTGGAATATTATTTATAAATATACATAGTAACCCATTTAACCCATTTCTAGTAAGAATATGCATATAATTATTTTTCTACATGGGGATTATGGGTGGAATATTGTTTATAAATATACATAGGAACGTATTTAACCCATTTCTGATAAGAATATGCATATAATTATTATTCTACATGGGGATTATGGGTGGAATATTGTTTATAAATATACATAGTAACCTATTTAACCCCTTTCTGATAAGAATATGCATATAAATATGTTTCAGTATGGGAATTATAGGTGGAATATTGTTTATAAATATACATAGGAACCTATTTAACCCATTTCTGGTAAGAATATGCATATAATTATTTTTCTACATAGGGATTATGGGTGGAATACTGTTTTAAAATATACATAGTAACCTATTTAACCCATTTCTCATAAGAATATGCATATAATTATTTTTCTACATGGGGATTATGGATGGAATATTGAAGTTAAACATACATATGAATATATTTAACCCATTTCTGATAAGAATATGCATATAATTATTTTTCTATATGGGGCTAATTGTGGAATATTGTTTATAAATATACATAGGAACCTAATTAAAGCATTTCTGATAAGAATATGCATATAATTATTTTTCTACATGGGAATTATTGGTGGAATATTGTTTATAAATATACATAGTAACCTATTTAACCCATTTCTGATAAGAATATGCATATAATTATTTTTCTACATGGGAATTATGGGTGGAATATTGTTTATAAATATACATAGTAACCTATTTAACCCCTTTCTGATAAGAATATGCATATAAATATTTTTCAGTATGGGGATTATAGGTGGAATATTGTTTATAAATATACATAGGAACCGATTTAACCCATTTCTGATAAGAATATGATATAATTATTTTTCTACATGGGGACTATAGTGGAAAATTGTTTATAAATATATATAGGAACCTATTTAACCCATTTCTGATAAGAATATGCATATAATTATTTTTCTACATGGGGATTATGGGTGGAATATTGTTTATAAATATACATAGGAGCCTATTTAACCCATTTCTGATAAGAATATGCATCTAATTATTTTTCTATATGGGGTTATGGGTGGAATATTATTTATAAATATACATAGTAACCCATTTAACCCATTTCTGATAAGAATATGCATATAATTATTTTTCTACATGGGAATTATGGGTGGAATATTGTTTATAAATATACATAGTAACCTATTTAACCCCTTTCTGATAAGAATATGCATATAAATATGTTTCAGTATGAGAATTATTGGTGGAATATTGTTTATAAATATAGATAGGAACCTATTTAACCCATTTCTGGTAAGAATATGCATATAATTATTTTTCTACATAGGGATTATGGGTGGAATACTGTTTTAAAATATACATAGTAACCTATTTAACCAATTTCTCATAAGAATATGCATATAATTATTTTTCTACATGGGGATTATGGATGGAATATTGAAGCTAAACATACATAGGAAGATATTTAACCCATTTCTGATAAGAATATGCATATAATTATTTTTCTATATGGGGCTAATTGTGGAATATTGTTTATAAATATACATAGGAACCTAATTAAAGCATTTCTGATAAGAATATGCATATCATTATTTTTCTACATGGGAATTATGGGTGGAATATTGTTTATAAATATACATAGGACGCTATTTAACCAATTTCTGATACGAATATGCATATAATTATTTTTCTATATAGGGCTAATTGTGGAATATTGTTTATAAATATACATAGGAACCTAATTAAAGCATTTCTGATAAGAATATGCATATAATTATTTTTCTACATGGGAATTATGGGTGGAATATTGTTTATAAATATACATGGTAACCTATTTAACCCATTTCTGCTAAGAATATGCATATAATTATTTTTCTACATGGGAATTATGGGTGGAATATTGTTTATAAATATACATAGTAACCTATTTAACCCCTTTCTGATAAGAATATGCATATAAATATTTTTCAGTATGGGGATTATAGGTGGAATATTGTTTATAAATATACATAGGAACCAATTTAACCCATTTCTGATAAGAATATGATATAATTATTTTTCTACATGGGGACTATAGTGGAAAATTGTTTAGAAATATACATAGGAACCTATTTAACCCATTTCTGATAAGAATATGCATATAATTATTTTTCTACATGGGGATTATGGGTGGAATATTGTTTATAAATATACATAGGAGCCTATTTAACCCATTTCTGATAAGAATATGCATCTAATTATTTTTCTATATGGGGTTATGGGTGGAATATTATTTATAAATATACATAGTAACCCATTTAACCCATTTCTGATAAGAATATGCATATAATTATTTTTCTACATGGGAATTATGGGTGGAATATTGTTTATACATATACATAGTAACCTATTTAACCACTTTCTGATAAGAATATGCATATAAATATGTTTCAGTATGGGGATTATAGGTGGAATATTGTCTATAAATATACATAGGAACCTATTTAACCCATTTCTGGTAAGAATATGCATAAAATTATTTTTCTATGTAGGGATTATGGGTGGAATACTGTTTTAAAATCTACATAGTAACCTATTTGACCCATTTCTCATAAGAATATGCATATAATTATTTTTCTACTTGGGGACTATGGATGGAATATTGTAGTTAAACATACATAGGAATATATTTAACCCATGTCTGATAAGAATATGCATATAATTATTTTTCTACATGGGGATTATGGGTGGAATATTGTTTATAAATATACATAGGAACCTATTTAACCCATTTCTGATATGAATATGCATATAATTATATTGCTATATAGGGATTATGTGTTGAATATTGTTTATAAATATACATTGGAACGTATTTAACCCATTTCTGATAAGAATATGCATAAAATTATTTTTCTATATGGGGTTATGGGTGGAATATTGCTTATAAATATACATAGGAAACTAATTAACCCGTTTCTGATAAAAATATGCATATAATTATTTTTCTACATGTGGATTATTGGTGGAATATGTTTATAAATATACATAGGAACCTATTTAACCAATTTCTGATAGGAATATGCATATAATTATTTTTCTATATGGGGATTATGGTGGAATATTGTTTATAAATATACATAGGAACCAATTTAACCCATTTCTGATAAGAATATGAATATAATTATTTGTCTATATGGGGATTATGGGTGGAATATTGTTTATAAATATACATAGGAACCTATTTAACCCATTTCTGATAAGAATATGCATATAATTATTTTTCTATATGGGGTTATAAATATACATAGTGCTAATGGAAGAAATGCAGGCCAAAGCCCTAGACAAATATGCTAAGTTTTCTTTTGTCTGGAGTATCTGGAGGAATTACTCTACCTCAGACAAACTTAAACAAAGACTCTCGGCTAAGAACTCCACGTAGGAACTGAAAAAGGCATATCCATTATACCTCTCATTTAAAATGAAGACCTCATACATAGACCGAAGCTCGCTGTCTCCCTACCCCCCCCCTCCTCCCCTTCTATTATTTTACTATTCTACACTTATTCCACCTTCATCTATTCTGTTTTTCCTTTCTTTCCCCTTTTTTAGGTCTCCGATATATCTCCCTAGATGCAATATAACTATAGGATCTCCCATGTAAATGGAGATCTAAAAATTTGTTACTAACTACACTGTTGAAACTTATGTATACGTTGGTTATCCCAGACTAACTGTGTCCGGGGTTGCAGCAGGCTCCCAAAGGGGCACCCCAACACAGGGTAGTTAATGCTTATATATCAACAAACACTCGTTATACGGGTTTATCGTAACAATTTATTTATAATAACCCTCACACTTGTATACGTTTGCACTAATTTAACATTTAAAAGAAATATGTGTTTACTAGGAGACTATATGTCAGGTAACTGGCACTGTTTACACTCCTTCATTCTGTTTTTTTCTTGTTTTTATATGTTTATATACTTGTGAAAACACCAATAAAAACTTATTGAACCATAAATATACATAGGAACCTAATTAAAGTATTTCTGATAAGAATATGCATATAATTCTTTTTCTACATGGGGATTATTGGTGGAATATTGTTTATAAATATTTCTGATAAGAATATGCATATAGTTATATTTCTATATGGGGTTATGGGTGGAATACTGTTAATAAATATACATAGGAACCTAATTAAAGCATTTCTGAAAAGAATATGCATATAATTATTTTTCTACATGGGGACTATAGTGGAAAATTGTTTATAAATAAATATAGGAACCTAATTAAAGCATTTCTGAAAAGAATATGCATATAATTATTTTTCTACATGGGGATTATGGGTGGAATATTGTTTATAAATATACATAGTTACCTATTTAACCCATTGCTCATAAGAATATTAATATAATTATTTGTCTATATGGGGATTATGGGTGGAATATTGTTTATAAATATACATAGGAGCCTATTTAACCCATTTCTGATAAGAATATGCATCTGATTCTTTTTCCTATATGGGGTTATGGGTGGAATATTATTTATAAATATATATAGTAACCTATTTAACCCATTTCTTATAAGAATATGCATATAATTATTTTTCTACATGGGAATTATGGGTGGAATATTGTTTAAAAATATACATAGTAACCTATTTAACCCCTTTCTGATAAGAATATGCATATAAATATGTTTCAGTATGGGAATTATTGGTGGAATATTGTTTATAAATATACATAGGAACCTATTTAACCCATTTCTGGTAAGAATATGCATATAATTATTTTTTTACATAGGGATTATGGGTGGAATACTGTTTTAAAATATACATAGTAACCTATTTAACCCATTTCTCATAAGAATATGCATATAATTATTTTTCTACATGGGGATTATGGATGGAATATTGAAGCTAATCATACATAGGAAGATATTTAACCCATTTCTGATAAGAATATGCATATAATTATTTTTCTATATGGGGCTAATTGTGGAATATTGTTTATAAATATACATAGGAACCTAATTAAAGCATTTCTGATAAGAATATGCATATAATTATTTTTCTACATGGGAATTATGGGTGGAATATTGTTTATAAATATACATAGGACGCTATTTAACCAATTTCTGATACGAATATGCATATAATTATTTTTCTATATAGGGCTAATTGTGGAATATTGTTTATAAATATACATAGGAACCTAATTAAAGCATTTCTGATAAGAATATGCATATAATTATTTTTCTACATGGGAATTATGGGTGGAATATTGTTTATAAATATACATGGTAACCTATTTAACCCATTTCTGATAAGAATATGCATATAATTATTTTTCTACATGGGAATTATGGGTGGAATATTGTTTATAAATATACATAGTAACCTATTTAACCCCTTTCTGATAAGAATATGCATATAAATATTTTTCAGTATGGGGATTATAGGTGGAATATTGTTTATAAATATACATAGGAACCAATTTAACCCATTTCTGATAAGAATATGATATAATTATTTTTCTACATGGGGACTATAGTGGAAAATTGTTTAGAAATATACATAGGAACCTATTTAACCCATTTCTGATAAGAATATGCATATAATTATTTTTCTACATGGGGATTATGGGTGGAATATTGTTTATAAATATACATAGGAGCCTATTTAACCCATTTCTGATAAGAATATGCATCTAATTATTTTTCTATATGGGGTTATGGGTGGAATATTATTTATAAATATACATAGTAACCCATTTAACCCATTTCTGATAAGAATATGCATATAATTATTTTTCTACATGGGGATTATGGGTGGAATATTGTTTATAAATATACATAGGAATGTATTTAACCCATTTCTGATAAGAATATGCATATAATTATTATTCTACATGGGGATTATGGGTGGAATATTGTTTATAAATATACATAGTAACCTATTTAACCCATTTCTGATAAGAAAATGCATATAATTATTTTTCTACATGGGAATTATGGGTGGAATATTGTTTATACATATACATAGTAACCTATTTAAACACTTTCTGATAAGAATATGCATATAAATATGTTTCAGTATGGGGATTATAGGTGGAATATTGTCTATAAATATACATAGGAACCTATTTAACCCATTTCTGGTAAGAATATGCATAAAATTATTTTTCTACGTAGGGATTATGGGTGGAATACTGTTTTAAAATCTACATAGTAACCTATTTAACCCATTTCTCATAAGAATATGCATATAATTATTTTTCTACTTGGGGACTATGGATGGAATATTGTAGTTAAACATACATAGGAATATATTTAACCCATGTCTGATAAGAATATGCATATAATTATTTTTCTACATGGGGATTATGGGTGGAATATTGTTTATAAATATACATAGGAACCTATTTAACCCATTTCTGATATGAATATGCATATAATTATATTGCTATATAGGGATTATGTGTTGAATATTGTTTATAAATATACATTGGAACGTATTTAACCCATTTCTGATAAGAATATGCATAAAATTATTTTTCTATATGGGGTTATGGGTGGAATATTGCTTATAAATATACATAGGAAACTAATTAACCCGTTTCTGATAAAAATATGCATATAATTATTTTTCTACATGGGGATTATTGGTGGAATATGTTTATAAATATACATAGGAACCTATTTAACCAATTTCTGATAGGAATATGCATATAATGATTTTTCTATATGGGGATTATGGTGGAATATTGTTTATAAATATACATAGGAACCAATTTAACCCATTTCTGATAAGAATATGAATATAATTATTTGTCTATATGGGGATTATGGGTGGAATATTGTTTATAAATATACATAGGAACCTATTTAACCCATTTCTGATAAGAATATGCATATAATTATTTTTCTATATGGGGTTATAAATATACATAGTGCTAACAAAGACTCTCGGCTAAGAACTCCACGTAGGAACTGAAAAAGCCATATCCATTATACCTCTCATTTAAAATGAAGACCTCATACATAGACCGAAGCTCGCTGTCTCCCTACCCCCCTTCCTCCCCTTCTATTATTTTACTATTCTACACTTATTCCACCTTCATCTATTCTGTTTTTCCTTTCTTTCCCCTTTTTTTAGGTCTCCGATATATCTCCCTAGATGCAATATAACTATAGGATCTCCCATGTAAATGGAGATCTAAAAATTTGTTACTAACTACACTGTTGAAACTTATGTATACTTTGGTTATCCCAGACTAACTGTGTCCGGGGTTGCAGCAGGCTCCCAAAGGGGCACCCCAACACAGGGTAGTTAATGCTTATATATCAACAAACACTCGTTATACGGGTTTATCGTAACAATTTATTTATAATAACCCTCACACTTGTATACGTTTGCACTAATTTAACATTTAAAAGAAATATGTGTTTACTAGGAGACTATATGTCAGGTAACTGGCACTGTTTACACTCCTTCATTCTGTTTTTTTCTTGTTTTTATATGTTTATATACTTGTGAAAACACCAATAAAAACTTATTGAACCATAAATATACATAGGAACCTAATTAAAGTATTTCTGATAAGAATATGCATATAATTCTTTTTCTACATGGGGATTATTGGTGGAATATTGTTTATAAATATTTCTGATAAGAATATGCATATAGTTATATTTCTATATGGGGTTATGGGTGGAATATTGTTAATAAATATACATAGGAACCTAATTAAAGCATTTCTGAAAAGAATATGCATATAATTATTTTTCTACATGGGGACTATAGTGGAAAATTGTTTATAAATATACATAGGAACCTAATTAAAGCATTTCTCAAAAGAATATGCATATAATTATTTTTCTACATGGGGATTATGGGTGGAATATTGTTTATAAATATACATAGTTACCTATTTAACCCATTGCTCATAAGAATATTAATATAATTATTTGTCTATATGGGGATTATGGGTGGAATATTGTTTATAAATATACATAGGAGCCTATTTAACCCATTTCTGATAAGAATATGCATCTGATTCTTTTTCCTATATGGGGTTATGGGTGGAATATTATTTATAAATATATATAGTAACCTATTTAACCCATTTCTGATAAGAATATGCATATAATTATTTTTCTACATGGGAATTATGGGTGGAATATTGTTTATAAATATACATAGTAACCTATTTAACCCCTTTCTGATAAGAATATGCATATAAATATGTTTCAGTATGGGAATTATTGGTGGAATATTGTTTATAAATATACATAGGAACCTATTTAACCCATTTCTGGTAAGAATATGCATATAATTATTTTTCTACATAGGGATTATGGGTGGAATACTGTTTTAAAATATACATAGTAACCTATTTAACCCATTTCTCATAAGAATATGCATATAATTATTTTTCTACATGGGGATTATGGATGGAATATTGAAGCTAAACATACATAGGAAGATATTTAACCCATTTCTGATAAGAATATGCATATAATTATTTTTCTATATGGGGCTAATTGTGGAATATTGTTTATAAATATACATAGGAACCTAATTAAAGCATTTCTGATAAGAATATGCATATAATTATTTTTCTACATGGGAATTATGGGTGGAATATTGTTTATAAATATACATAGGACGCTATTTAACCAATTTCTGATACGAATATGCATATAATTATTTTTCTATATAGGGCTAATTGTGGAATATTGTTTATAAATATACATAGGAACCTAATTAAAGCATTTCTGATAAGAATATGCATATAATTATTTTTCTACATGGGAATTATGGGTGGAATATTGTTTATAAATATACATGGTAACCTATTTAACCCATTTCTGATAAGAATATGCATATAATTATTTTTCTACATGGGAATTATGGGTGGAATATTGTTTATAAATATACATAGTAACCTATTTAACCCCTTTCTGATAAGAATATGCATATAAATATTTTTCAGTATGGGGATTATAGGTGGAATATTGTTTATAAATATACATAGGAACCAATTTAACCCATTTCTGATAAGAATATGATATAATTATTTTTCTACATGGGGACTATAGTGGAAAATTGTTTATAAATAAATATAGGAACCTAATTAAAGCATTTCTGATAAGAATATGCATCTAATTATTTTTCTATATGGGGTTATGGGTGGAATATTATTTATAAATATACATAGTAACCCATTTAACCCATTTCTGATAAGAATATGCATATAATTATTTTTCTACATGGGGATTATGGGTGGAATATTGTTTATAAATATACATAGGAACGTATTTAACCCATTTCTGATAAGAAAATGCATATAATTATTATTCTACATGGGAATTATGGGTGGAATATTGTTTATACATATACATAGTAACCTATTTAAACACTTTCTGATAAGAATATGCATATAAATATGTTTCAGTATGGGGATTATAGGTGGAATATTGTCTATAAATATACATAGGAACCTATTTAACCCATTTCTGGTAAGAATATGCATAAAATTATTTTTCTACGTAGGGATTATGGGTGGAATACTGTTTTAAAATCTACATAGTAACCTATTTAACCCATTTCTCAAAAGAATATGCATATAATTATTTTTCTACTTGGGGACTATGGATGGAATATTGTAGTTAAACATACATAGGAATATATTTAACCCATGTCTGATAAGAATATGCATATAATTATTTTTCTACATGGGGATTATGGGTGGAATATTGTTTATAAATATACATAGGAACCTATTTAACCCATTTCTGATATGAATATGCATATAATTATATTGCTATATAGGGATTATGTGTTGAATATTGTTTATAAATATACATTGGAACGTATTTAACCCATTTCTGATAAGAATATGCATAAAATTATTTTTCTATATGGGGTTATGGGTGGAATATTGCTTATAAATATACATAGGAAACTAATTAACCCGTTTCTGATAAAAATATGCATATAATTATTTTTCTACATGGGGATTATTGGTGGAATATGTTTATAAATATACATAGAAACCTATTTAACCAATTTCTGATAGGAATATGCATATAATTATTTTTCTATATGGGGATTATGGTGGAATATTGTTTATAAATATACATAGGAACCAATTTAACCCATTTCTGATAAGAATATGAATATAATTATTTGTCTATATGGGGATTATGGGTGGAATATTGTTTATAAATATACATAGGAACCTATTTAACCCATTTCTGATAAGAATATGCATATAATTATTTTTCTATATGGGGTTATAAATATACATAGTGCTAACAAAGACTCTCGGCTAAGAACTCCACGTAGGAACTGAAAAAGGCATATCCATTATACCTCTCATTTAAAATGAAGACCTCATACATAGACCGAAGCTCGCTGTCTCCCTACCCCCCTTCCTCCCCTTCTATTATTTTACTATTCTACACTTATTCCACCTTCATCTATTCTGTTTTTCCTTTCTTTCCCCTTTTTTTAGGTCTCCGATATATCTCCCTAGATGCAATATAACTATAGGATCTCCCATGTAAATGGAGATCTAAAAATTTGTTACTAACTACACTGTTGAAACTTATGTATACGTTGGTTATCCCAGACTAACTGTGTCCGGGGTTGCAGCAGGCTCCCAAAGGGGCACCCCAACACAGGGTAGTTAATGCTTATATATCAACAAACACTCGTTATACGGGTTTATCGTAACAATTTATTTATAATAACCCTCACACTTGTATACGTTTGCACTAATTTAACATTTAAAAGAAATATGTGTTTACTAGGAGACTATATGTCAGGTAACTGGCACTGTTTACACTCCTTCATTCTGTTTTTTTCTTGTTTTTATATGTTTATATACTTGTGAAAACACCAATAAAAACGTATTGAACCATAAATATACATAGGAACCTAATTAAAGTATTTCTGATAAGAATATGCATATAATTCTTTTTCTACATGGGGATTATTGGTGGAATATTGTTTATAAATATTTCTGATAAGAATATGCATATAGTTATATTTCTATATGGGGTTATGGGTGGAATATTGTTAATAAATATACATAGGAACCTAATTAAAGCATTTCTGAAAAGAATATGCATATAATTATTTTTCTACATGGGGACTATAGTGGAAAATTGTTTATAAATATACATAGGAACCTATTTAACCCATTTCTGATAAGAATATGCATATAATTATTTTTCTACATGGGGATTATGGGTGGAATATTGTTTATAAATATACATAGGAACATATTTAACCCATTTCTGATAAGAATATGCATATAATTATTTTTCTACATGGGGACTATAGTGGAAAATTGTTTATAAATATACATAGGAACCTATTTAACCCATTTCTGATAAGAATATGCATATAATTCTTTTCCTACATGGGGATTATGGGTGGAATATTGTTTATAAATATACATAGGAGCCTATTTAACCCATTTCTGATAAGAATATGCATCTAATTATTTTTCTATATGGGGTTATGGGTGGAATATTATTTATAAATATACATAGTAACCTATTTAACCCATTTCTGATAAGAATATGCATATAATTATTTTTCTACATGGGAATTATGGGTGGAATATTGTTTATAAATATACATAGTAACCTATTTAACCCCTTTCTGATAAGAATATGCATATAAATATGTTTCAGTATGGGAATTATTGGTGGAATATTGTTTCTAAATATACATAGGAACCTATTTAACCCATTTCTGATAAGAATATGCATATAATTATTTTTCTACATGGGGATTATGGGTGGAATATTGTTTATAAATATACATAGTTACCTATTTAACCCATTGCTCATAAGAATATTAATATAATTATTTGTCTATATGGGGATTATGGGTGGAATATTGTTTATAAATATACATAGGAGCCTATTTAACCCATTTCTGATAAGAATATGCATCTGATTCTTTTTCCTATATGGGGTTATGGGTGGAATATTATTTATAAATATATATAGTAACCTATTTAACCCATTTCTTATAAGAATATGCATATAATTATTTTTCTACATGGGAATTATGGGTGGAATATTGTTTAAAAATATACATAGTAACCTATTTAACCCCTTTCTGATAAGAATATGCATATAAATATGTTTCAGTATGGGAATTATTGGTGGAATATTGTTTATAAATATACATAGGAACCTATTTAACCCATTTCTGGTAAGAATATGCATATAATTATTTTTCTACATAGGGATTATGGGTGGAATACTGTTTTAAAATATACATAGTAACCCTTTTAACCCATTTCTCATAAGAATATGCATATAATTATTTTTCTACATGGGGATTATGGATGGAATATTGAAGCTAAACATACATAGGAAGATATTTAACCCATTTCTGATAAGAATATGCATATAATTATTTTTCTATATGGGGCTAATTGTGGAATATTGTTTATAAATATACATAGGAACCTAATTAAAGCATTTCTGATAAGAATATGCATATAATTATTTTTCTACATGGGAATTATGGGTGGAATATTGTTTATAAATATACATAGGACGCTATTTAACCAATTTCTGATACGAATATGCATATAATTATTTTTCTATATAGGGCTAATTGTGGAATATTGTTTATAAATATACATAGGAACCTAATTAAAGCATTTCTGATAAGAATATGCATATAATTATTTTTCTACATGGGAATTATGGGTGGAATATTGTTTATAAATATACATGGTAACCTATTTAACCCATTTCTGATAAGAATATGCATATAATTATTTTTCTACATGGGAATTATGGGTGGAATATTGTTTATAAATATACATAGTAACCTATTTAACCCCTTTCTGATAAGAATATGCATATAAATATTTTTCAGTATGGGGATTATAGGTGGAATATTGTTTATAAATATACATAGGAACCAATTTAACCCATTTCTGATAAGAATATGATATAATTATTTTTCTACATGGGGACTATAGTGGAAAATTGTTTAGAAATATACATAGGAACCTATTTAACCCATTTCTGATAAGAATATGCATATAATTATTTTTCTACATGGGGATTATGGGTGGAATATTGTTTATAAATATACATAGGAGCCTATTTAACCAATTTCTGATAAGAATATGCATCTAATTATTTTTCTATATGGGGTTATGGGTGGAATATTATTTATAAATATACATAGTAACCCATTTAACCCATTTCTGATAAGAATATGCATATAATTATTTTTCTACATGGGGATTATGGGTGGAATATTGTTTATAAATATACATAGGAATGTATTTAACCCATTTCTGATAAGAATATGCATATAATTATTATTCTACATGGGGATTATGGGTGGAATATTGTTTATAAATATACATAGTAACCTATTTAACCCATTTCTGATAAGAAAATGCATATAATTATTTTTCTACATGGGAATTATGGGTGGAATATTGTTTATACATATACATAGTAACCTATTTAAACACTTTCTGATAAGAATATGCATATAAATATGTTTCAGTATGGGGATTATAGGTGGAATATTGTCTATAAATATACATAGGAACCTATTTAACCCATTTCTGGTAAGAATATGCATAAAATTATTTTTCTACGTAGGGATTATGGGTGGAATACTGTTTTAAAATCTACATAGTAACCTATTTAACCCATTTCTCATAAGAATATGCATATAATTATTTTTCTACTTGGGGACTATGGATGGAATATTGTAGTTAAACATACATAGGAATATATTTAACCCATGTCTGATAAGAATATGCATATAATTATTTTTCTACATGGGGATTATGGGTGGAATATTGTTTATAAATATACATAGGAACCTATTTAACCCATTTCTGATATGAATATGCATATAATTATTTTTCTATATAGGGCTAATTGTGGAATATTGTTTATAAATATACATAGGAACCTAATTAAAGCATTTCTGATAAGAATATGCATATAATTATTTTTCTACATGGGAATTATGGGTGGAATATTGTTTATAAATATACATGGTAACCTATTTAACCCATTTCTGATAAGAATATGCATATAATTATTTTTCTACATGGGAATTATGGGTGGAATATTGTTTATAAATATACATAGTAACCTATTTAACCCCTTTCTGATAAGAATATGCATATAAATATTTTTCAGTATGGGGATTATAGGTGGAATATTGTTTATAAATATACATAGGAACCAATTTAACCCATTTCTGATAAGAATATGATATAATTATTTTTCTACATGGGGACTATAGTGGAAAATTGTTTAGAAATATACATAGGAACCTATTTAACCCATTTCTGATAAGAATATGCATATAATTATTTTTCTACATGGGGATTATGGGTGGAATATTGTTTATAAATATACATAGGAGCCTATTTAACCCATTTCTGATAAGAATATGCATCTAATTATTTTTCTATATGGGGTTATGGGTGGAATATTATTTATAAATATACATAGTAACCCATTTAACCCATTTCTGATAAGAATATGCATATAATTATTTTTCTACATGGGGATTATGGGTGGAATATTGTTTATAAATATACATAGGAATGTATTTAACCCATTTCTGATAAGAATATGCATATAATTATTATTCTACATGGGGATTATGGGTGGAATATTGTTTATAAATATACATAGTAACCTATTTAACCCATTTCTGATAAGAAAATGCATATAATTATTTTTCTACATGGGAATTATGGGTGGAATATTGTTTATACATATACATAGTAACCTATTTAAACACTTTCTGATAAGAATATGCATATAAATATGTTTCAGTATGGGGATTATAGGTGGAATATTGTCTATAAATATACATAGGAACCTATTTAACCCATTTCTGGTAAGAATATGCATAAAATTATTTTTCTACGTAGGGATTATGGGTGGAATACTGTTTTAAAATCTACATAGTAACCTATTTAACCCATTTCTCATAAGAATATGCATATAATTATTTTTCTACTTGGGGACTATGGATGGAATATTGTAGTTAAACATACATAGGAATATATTTAACCCATGTCTGATAAGAATATGCATATAATTATTTTTCTACATGGGGATTATGGGTGGAATATTGTTTATAAATATACATAGGAACCTATTTAACCCATTTCTGATATGAATATGCATATAATTATATTGCTATATAGGGATTATGTGTTGAATATTGTTTATAAATATACATTGGAACGTATTTAACCCATTTCTGATAAGAATATGCATAAAATTATTTTTCTATATGGGGTTATGGGTGGAATATTGCTTATAAATATACATAGGAAACTAATTAACCCGTTTCTGATAAAAATATGCATATAATTATTTTTCTACATGGGGATTATTGGTGGAATATGTTTATAAATATACATAGGAACCTATTTAACCAATTTCTGATAGGAATATGCATATAATTATTTTTCTATATGGGGATTATGGTGGAATATTGTTTATAAATATATATAGGAACCAATTTAACCCATTTCTGATAAGAATATGAATATAATTATTTGTCTATATGGGGATTATGGGTGGAATATTGTTTATAAATATACATAGGAACCTATTTAACCCATTTCTGATAAGAATATGCATATAATTATTTTTCTATATGGGGTTATAAATATACATAGTGCTAACAAAGACTCTCGGCTAAGAACTCCTTGTAGGAACTGAAAAAGCCATATCCATTATACCTCTCATTTAAAATGAAGACCTCATACATAGACCGAAGCTCGCTGTCTCCCTACCCCCCTTCCTCCCCTTCTATTATTTTACTATTCTACACTTATTCCACCTTCATCTATTCTGTTTTTCCTTTCTTTCCCCTTTTTTTAGGTCTCCGATATATCTCCCTAGATGCAATATAACTATAGGATCTCCCATGTAAATGGAGATCTAAAAATTTGTTACTAACTACACTGTTGAAACTTATGTATACGTTGGTTATCCCAGACTAACTGTGTCCGGGGTTGCAGCAGGCTCCCAAAGGGGCACCCCAACACAGGGTAGTTAATGCTTATATATCAACAAACACTCGTTATACGGGTTTATCGTAACAATTTATTTATAATAACCCTCACACTTGTATACGTTTGCACTAATTTAACATTTAAAAGAAATATGTGTTTACTAGGAGACTATATGTCAGGTAACTGGCACTGTTTACACTCCTTCATTCTGTTTTTTTCTTGTTTTTATATGTTTATATACTTGTGAAAACACCAATAAAAACTTATTGAACCATAAATATACATAGGAACCTAATTAAAGTATTTCTGATAAGAATATGCATATAATTCTTTTTCTACATGGGGATTATTGGTGGAATATTGTTTATAAATATTTCTGATAAGAATATGCATATAGTTATATTTCTATATGGGGTTATGGGTGGAATATTGTTAATAAATATACATAGGAACCTAATTAAAGCATTTCTGAAAAGAATATGCATATAATTATTTTTCTACATGGGGACTATAGTGGAAAATTGTTTATAAATATACATAGGAACCTATTTAACCCATTTCTGATAAGAATATGCATATAATTATTTTTCTACATGGGGATTATGGGTGGAATATTGTTTATAAATATACATAGTTACCTATTTAACCCATTGCTCATAAGAATATTAATATAATTATTTGTCTATATGGGGATTATGGGTGGAATATTGTTTATAAATATACATAGGAACATATTTAACCCATTTCTGATAAGAATATGCATATAATTATTTTTCTACATGGGGACTATAGTGGAAAATTGTTTATAAATATACATAGGAACCTATTTAACCCATTTCTGATAAGAATATGCATATAATTCTTTTCCTACATGGGGATTATGGGTGGAATATTGTTTATAAATATACATAGGAGCCTATTTAACCCATTTCTGATAAGAATATGCATCTAATTATTTTTCTATATGGGGTTATGGGTGGAATATTATTTATAAATATACATAGTAACCTATTTAACCCATTTCTGATAAGAATATGCATATAATTATTTTTCTACATGGGAATTATGGGTGGAATATTGTTTATAAATATACATAGTAACCTATTTAACCCCTTTCTGATAAGAATATGCATATAAATATGTTTCAGTATGGGAATTATTGGTGGAATATTGTTTCTAAATATACATAGGAACCTATTTAACCCATTTCTGGTAAGAATATGCATATAATTATTTTTCTACATAGGGATTATGGGTGGAATACTGTTTTAAAATATACATAGTAACCTATTTAACCCATTTCTCATAAGAATATGCATATAATTATTTTTCTACATGGGGATTATGGATGGAATATTGAAGTTAAACATACATAGGAAGATATTTAACCCATTTCTGATAAGAATATGCATATAATTATTTTTCTATATGGGGCTAATTGTGGAATATTGTTTATAAATATACATAGGAACCTAATTAAAGCATTTCTGATAAGAATATGCATATAATTATTTTTCTACATGGGAATTATGGGTGGAATATTGTTTATAAATATACATAGGACGCTATTTAACCAATTTCTGATACGAATATGCATATAATTATTTTTCTATATGGGGCTAATTGTGGAATATTGTTTATAAATATGCATAGGAACCTAATTAAAGCATTTCTGATAAGAATATGCATATAATTATTTTTCTACATGGGAATTATGGGTGGAATATTGTTTATAAATATACATAGTAACCTATTTAACCCATTTCTGATAAGAATATGCATATAATTATTTTTCTACATGGGTATTATGGGTGGAATATTGTTTATAAATATACATAGTAACCTATTTAACCCATTTCTGATAAGAATATGCATATAATTATTTTTCTACATGGGAATTATGGGTGGAATATTGTTTATAAATATACATAGTAACCTATTTAACCACTTTCTGATAAGAATATGTATATAAATATGTTTCAGTATGGGGATTAAAGGTGGAATATTGTCTATAAATATACATAGGAACCTATTTAACCCATTTCTGGTAAGAATATGCATATAATTATTTTTCTACATAGGGATTATGGGTGGAATACTGTTTTAAAATCTACATAGTAACCTATTTAACCCATTTCTCATAAGAATATGCATATAATTATTTTTCTACTTGGGGATTATGGATGGAATATTGTAGTTAAACATACATAGGAACATATTCAACCCATGTCTGATAAGAATATGCATATAATTATTTTTCTACATGGGGATTATGGGTGGAATATTGTTTATAAATACACATAGGAACCTATTTAACCCATTTCTGATAAGAATATGCATATAATTATTTTTTTACATATGGATTATGGATGGAATATTGTTTAAAAATGTACATAGCAACATATTAAACCTATCTCTGATATGAATATGCATATAATTATATTGTTATATAGGGATTATGTGTTGAATATTGTTTATAAATTGTCAGAGGGTTAACACAGTCAGAGCCTGTCAGTATCGGCGCGTCCCGGGGCACCTGCGCAGTAGAGCCCCACTCCAGCACGTACGGGCACACGATCGGCGGGTACGAGCGCATGATCCGAACGGGTTAGCACACGTGGGTACACGAACGCATGCACGTACAGCGGGACGTTCCCTTGGGCCTATATAAAGACAGCCATGCCTTGTGTTCATTGCTGGTTTGTCTTCTCAGCTTCCAGTGCTCCCGTTATCCTCTGCATACCTGTTCCTGCCTGTTGTGACCCGGACCGTTTGACTACTTCGCTTATCCTCTCTCCAGTGTTTGACCCTCGGCTTGTTTAAGGACTTCTCTGTTTATCTTCACTCCAGTGTTTGACCCCCGGCTTGATTACGACTCTTCTACTGATCCTCTCTCCAGTGTTGACCCTTGGCCTGCTAAACGGACTTATCTTGCTTTAACCTGTACTACGATTACCTGGTGTTTGACCCTCTGCCTGCTCAACGGACTTGCCTTGCCTCAACCTGTGCTTGCTACCACGTCTCCCAGTGTTTGACCCTCGGCCTGCTTAACGGACTTGTTCTGCTTAACCCTGTGCTTCTCCTCAGCTCTGTTCCTGGTTCCAGGTCAAGTGTTGGAGTCTCTGCCAGTCTTCTCTCCAGCTTAGCAACCAGTCCATGCTACACGGGTTCTACACGTCTAGTGAAACCTTGGTGACCTGCACACCTGCTGGCAACCCGTGCCTCTCCGTGCCTGATTCCCTCTGTACCACCTTCAGGGGTATCTTGCACCTAGTTGCTAGGGAAGCCGCTCTCAGCATTCCGGCCTTGGTGAGTACCTGACAGTACAAACCAGCCATGTCAGAGGCCGACAGAGCCGGCTCTCCCCTCGAGGCCCTCTGCCAGCAGGTTACAGCCCTTACACAGGCTGTCCAGAGACTGCAGGATGGATATTTCCAAATTGAGGGTCACCTTCAACACCTAACAACTTCCTCAGCTCCCCCGGAAGCACCGTCAGCTTCGTCCAGTGGGATTTCTTCTTCACAAAACCAAGTCAACCCGGTCATGATGGCCATCCCTGAACCTAGGGTTCCCATTCCAGAACGGTTTTCCGGAATTCGAAAGAAATTCAGAGCCTTCCAAAACACTTGCCAGCTTTACTTGGCCCTTCAACCCAGGACTTTTCATTCTGAAGCTGTAAAGGTGGGGTTTGTCATCTCGCTTTTGTCAGAAGAACCCCAAGCTTGGGCCCATAACCTTTTAGAACTGAAAAGCCCCCTGTTGGATACGGTAGAAACCTTTTTCAACGTATGGCACAGCTGTATGACGACCCACAACGCACTGCCACAGCTGAATCCATCTTACACACCCTGACCCAGGGAAAGAGACCAGTGGAAGACTACACCGTTGAATTCCGGAAATGGTCTGGGGACACCAACTGGAATGAGGCCGCTTTAAAGTACCAGTATCGCCAAGGTCTATCAGAAAATTTAAAAGATGAATTAGCTCGGTTGGATACTCCTTCCTCCTTGGAAGAATTAATACAACTAGCAATTAAGCTTGACAGACGCCTGCGTGAACGCCGCGCTGAACGCTTCCAGTCCTCACGACCCACCTGGATGTTACCTCGTATTCCTCCTGTTCCAGCACCTTCTGCCGTACCTTCCTCTTCCTCGGACCATGAACCTATGCAGTTGGGATTGGTACGTTCTCCACTCACCCCTGATGAAAGACTCCGCCGGCGCCAAGCCAACCTTTGCCTTTATTGTGGGGAGGCCGGTCATTTTTTACGCAACTGTCCCGTGAGACCCAGCAAGTGCCAGCGACAGTACACTGCGAACTTTCAAGTTACCGGCTCTACCCAATCTCACTTTGTCCTTCCGGTCTCATTACAGGTGGCGGAAGAGGAGGCTCGGCTGCTGGCCATCATTGACTCCGGAGCATGCAGTTGTTTCCTGGATGCATCTCTGGCTCACACCCTGCATATCCCCCTCCAAGATAAGAAGCAACCTCTGCAGATACATCTAGCCGACGGATCCCTACCATGTTCGGGACTTATTACTCAAGAAACCAAACCTATTCTCACCTCCACAGACTCTGGCCACTTTGCTTCAACATCATCAGTTCACCTATGTTCCCTGTTATCCTGGGTTTCCCCTGGTTACAAGTTCATGACCCTCAAATCAGTTGGTCCAAGAAAGAAATCCTCTTCTCATCTATGTACTGCTCTCAACATTGTTTCGTGCCTACCACCAGCACACCGGCCTCTTGTTTGACCCTTCAGTCAATACCAGATAATCTTCAGCATGTCCCTGCAGTATACCATGAATTTCTGGATATTTTTGATAAAAAGAAGGCCGACAGCTTACCACCTCATCGCTCCTATGATTGTCCCATTGACCTTTTACCTGGATCCGAGATTCCCTTTGGTCGCATATTTCCACTATCTGAGACTGAGTTGGAAGCGCTTCGTTCCTATATTGACGAAAACCTGGAGAAGAAGTTTATCCGCCCTTCCTCTTCTCCAGCTGGGGCGGGTATCTTCTTTGTAGAAAAGAAGGATGGATCTTTAAGGCCCTGTGTGGACTATAGAGAACTTAATAAGATCACTGTGAAAAATAGATACCCGTTGCCTCTCATCTCTGAACTATTCCAGCGCTTCAGAACTGCCCAAGTGTTTACCAAACTAGACCTACGGGGAGCATACAATCTCGTTCGGATACGTGCCGGGGATGAGTGGAAAACAGCCTTTAGATCCAGGTTTGGGCACTTTGAATATCTTGTGATGCCTTTCGGACTCTGCAACGCCCCGGCCACATTCCAACACCTAGTCAACGACATTTTCCGTGAGTACCTTGATAACTTTGTGATTGTATATCTTGATGATATTTTGATTTTCTCCACCTCACTAGAAGTACATCGCACCCATGTAAAGAAGGTACTCTCGGTTCTCAGGAAACACGGCCTATTCTTGAAAGGGGAGAAATGTGAATTTGAAAAGACCACCATCCAGTTCCTTGGGTTCATCATCTCCACAGAAGGGGTTGCAATGGACCCACAAAAGGTTAGAACCATCCAGGAGTGGCCAGCCCCTTCAGATAAAAAGGGAATCCAGCGGTTTGTTGGCTTTGCCAATTTTTACCGCAGGTTCATTAGAGGGTTCTCTTCAATCATTTCTCCCATTACTCGACTCACCCGCCAGCAAGCTAAGTTTCAATGGCCCCAAGAAGCACAGGAAGCCTTTAATAAATTGAAAGATCTTTTTACAACGGCTCCTATTCTACAACACCCAGATCCAGCCTTATCATATGTACTAGAAGTAGATGCCTCCGAATCAGCGACAGGTGCAATCCTGTCCCAACGAAGCGGTCCAAAGGCCCTTCTTCATCCAGTTGCCTTTGCTTCTCACAAATTAAGCCCACCTGAAAGGAACTATGACATCGGTGACCGAGAACTACTAGCTATAAAATTTGCTTTGGAGGAGTGGAGGTACTTGCTGGAGGGTGCGTCCCAACCCATAATGATCTTTACTGATCATCGGAATCTGGAATATCTCCGAACGGCCAAGCGACTCCGACCTCGACAAGCCCGATGGGCATTATTTTTCTCCAGATTTAATTTTCACATCTCCTACCGACCGGGCTCCAAGAACGGAAAAGCGGATGCACTCTCCCGAATGTTTCCAGAAGTCAATGAGGCAATTGAGCCTGGAACTATCTTGTCCCCACATAACTTCCTTCTTATCCAGCCTGATCTCAAGACTGCCATTAAAGAGGCATCCAGCCAATGCACAGAACCTGAAGTATCCTCATTAAGGAAGAGGGATGGCTTACTGTGGGCCCAAAATAAAATATTTGTTCCTTCTCCAGTAAGACTGCAAGTATTACAGAACTTCCATGATCATAAGTTGGCAGGGCACTTTGGAATCCGGAAAACCTCAGAATTAGTTCATCGCTCCTACTGGTGGCCGGGTTGGAGTCAGGACTGTAAAAACTATGTCCAATCCTGTATTACGTGTCAACGTAACAAAGGGTCGAACACTAAGGCTTGGGGGCTCCTGAGACCTTTGCCTGTCCCTGAACGTCCATGGAAAGAGGTCTCTATGGACTTCATTGTAGAACTTCCCCCCTCTGAAAAATTCACTACCATCTTAGTAGTGGTTGACCGCCTCTCTAAGATGGCACACTTCCTACCCATGGTGGGCACCCCTTCTGCTCTGGCTACAGCAAACATTTTTATCAAAGAAATCGTGAGGCTTCATGGGGTTCCCCACAACATCGTATCAGACAGAGGTATCCAATTTACCTCAAAATTTTGGAAGGACCTCTGCAGATCCCTTGAAATAAAAACCTCGCTCTCCTCAGCATACCATCCACAAAGCAACGGTCAAACAGAAAGAACAAATCAAACTCTGGAACAATATCTCCGTTGTTTCTGCTCTGGTTCCCAAGATAACTGGTCCACCCTCCTTCCGTGTGGAATTTGCTTACAACAATTCCACTCATTCCGCCATCAACCAAACACCTTTTTGGGCTAATTACGGCTTCCATCCCTCCTTCTTGCCAGATTCTTTTCCTGAAGTGTCAACCCCTGCAGTACAAGACCGGATTAACTTTATCCAAACCAATTTTTCACAGATCCAGGAAACCATGAAAAAGGCTCAAGACAGTTACGAGAAGTACTATAACAGAGGGAGAAGACCAAACCCAAATTTCAAGATTGGGGACAAGGTATGGCTATCAGCTATTAACCTTAGACTGCCCTGTCCATCCCGCAAGTTAGGTCCAAGGTTCATTGGCCCTTTTGAAATTAAGAAAGTGGTGAACCCCGTGGCTTTCGAATTAGCCCTTCCAGTCACATACAAGATACATCCGGTATTCCATGCATCTTTATTGAAGCCAGTGGTCCCTAGCCCTTTTTCTGGAAGACAGGAACCACCACCTCCTCCAATTGAAATTGAAGGTGAAAAGGAATATGAAGTGGAGGCAATAATGGACTGTAGAAAAAGGGGGGGACAGATCCAATATCTTGTTAAATGGAAAGGATACCCTCCAGAAGATAACTCCTGGGAACCATCCAACAACTTACACGCCCCTCGTCTAGTACGTAATTTTCACAGAAGACAACCAGGAAGCTTGCCCAGATTAGGCATCCGGAGGCTGCCCCTTGGGAGGGGGCACTGTCAGAGGGTTAACACAGTCAGAGCCTGTCAGTATCGGCGCGTCCCGGGGCACCTGCGCAGTAGAGCCCCACTCCAGCACGTACGGGCACACGATCGGCGGGTACGAGCGCGTGATCCGAACGGGTTAGCACACGTGGGTACACGAACGCATGCACGTACAGCGGGACGTTCCCTTGGGCCTATATTAAGACAGCCATGCCTTGTGTTCATTGCTGGTTTGTCTTCTCAGCTTCCAGTGCTCCCGTTATCCTCTGCATACCTGTTCCTGCCTGTTGTGACCCGGACCGTTTGACTACTTCGCTTATCCTCTCTCCAGTGTTTGACCCTCGGCTTGTTTAAGGACTTCTCTGTTTATCTTCACTCCAGTGTTTGACCCCCGGCTTGATTACGACTCTTCTACTGATCCTCTCTCCAGTGTTGACCCTTGGCCTGCTAAACGGACTTATCTTGCTTTAACCTGTACTACGATTACCTGGTGTTTGACCCTCTGCCTGCTCAACGGACTTGCCTTGCCTCAACCTGTGCTTGCTACCACGTCTCCCAGTGTTTGACCCTCGGCCTGCTTAACGGACTTGTTCTGCTTAACCCTGTGCTTCTCCTCAGCTCTGTTCCTGGTTCCAGGTCAAGTGTTGGAGTCTCTGCCAGTCTTCTCTCCAGCTTAGCAACCAGTCCATGCTACACGGGTTCTACACGTCTAGTGAAACCTTGGTGACCTGCACACCTGCTGGCAACCCGTGCCTCTCCGTGCCTGATTCCCTCTGTACCACCTTCAGGGGTATCTTGCACCTAGTTGCTAGGGAAGCCGCTCTCAGCATTCCGGCCTTGGTGAGTACCTGACATAAATATACATAGGAACGTATTTAACCCATTTCTGATAAGAATATTAATATAATTTTTTGTGTATATGGGGATTATGGGTGGAATATTGCTTATAAATATACATAGGAAACTAATTAACCCATTTCTGATAAAAATATGCATATAATTATTTTTCTACATGGGGATTATGGGTGGAATATTGTTTATAAATATACATAGGAACTTATTTAACCAATTTCTGATAGGAATATGCATATAATTATTTTTCTACATGGGGATTAGGGGTGGAATATTGTTTATAAATATACATAGTAACCTATTTAACCCATTTCTGATAAGAATATGCATATAATTATTTTTTTACATGGGGATTATGGATGGAATATTGTTTAAAAATGTACATAGCAACATATTAAACCTATCTCTGATATGAATATGCATATAATTATATTGCTATATATATATATATATATATATTATGTGTTGAATATTGTTTATAAATATACATAGGAACCAATTTAACCCATTTCTGATAAGAATATGAATATAATTATTTGTCTATATAGGGATTATGGGTGGAATATTGTTTATAAATATACATAGGAAGCTATTTAACCCATTTCTGATAAAAATATGCATATAATTATTTTTCTATATGGGGTTATGGGTGGAATATTGTTTATAAATATACATAGGAACATAATTAAAGTATTTCTGATAAGAATATGCATATAAATTCTTTTTCTACATGGGGATTATTGGTGGAATATTGTTTATGAATATACATAGGACCCTATTTAACCTATTTATGATAAGAATATGCATATAATTATATTTCTATATGGTGTTATGGGTGGAATATTGTTAATAAATATACATAGGAACCTAATTAAAGCATTTCTGAAAAGAATATGCATATAATTATTTTTCTACATGGGGACTATAGTGGAAAATTGTTTATAAATATACATAGGAACCTATTTAACCCATTTCTGATAAGAATATGCATATAATTATTTTTCTACATGGGGATTATGGGTGGAATATTGTTTATAAATATACATAGTAACCTATTTAACCCATTGCTCATAAGAATATTAATATAATTTTTTGTGTATATGGGGATTATGGGTGGAATATTGTTTATAAATATACATAGGAACATATTTAACCCATTTCTGATAAGAATATGCATATAATTATTTTTCTACATGGGGAATATAGTGGAAATTGTTTATAAATATACATAGGAACCTATTTAACCCATTTCTGATAAGAATATAGTGGAAATTGTTTATAAATATACATAGGAACCTATTTAACCCATTTCTGATAAGAATATGCATATAATTCTTTTTCTACATGGGGATTATGGGTGGAATATTGTTTATAAATATACATACTAGCCTATTTAACCCATTTCTGATAAGAATATGCATCTAATTATTTTTCTATATGGGGTTATGGGTGGAATATTATTTCTAAATATACATAGTAACCTATTTAACATATTTCTGATAAGAATATGCATATAATTATTTTTCTACATGAGAATTATGGGTGGAATATTGTTTATAAATATACATAGTAACCTATTTAACCCCTTTCTGATAAGAATATGCATATAAATATGTTTCAGTATGGGAATTATTGGTGGAATATTGTTTATAAATATACATAGGAACCTATTTAACCCATTTCTGGTAAGAATATGCATATAATTATTTTTCTACATGGGGATTATGGGTGGAATATTGTTTATAAATATACATAGGAGCCTATTTAACCCATTTCTGATAAGAATATGCATCTAATTATTTTTCTATATGGGGTTATGGGTGGAATTTTATTTATAAATATACATAGTAACCCATTTAACCCATTTCTGATAAGAATATGCATATAATTATTTTTCTACATGGGGATTATCGGTGGAATATTGTTTATAAATATACATAGGAACGTATTTAACCCATTTCTGATAAGAATATGCATATAATTATTATTCTACATGGGGATTATGGGTGGAATATTGTTTATAAATATACATAGTAACCTATTTAACCCATTTCTGATAAGAAAATGCATATAATTATTTTTCTACATGGGAATTATGGGTGGAATATTGTTTATACATATACATAGTAACCTATTTAACCACTTTCTGATAAGAATATGCATATAAATATGTTTCAGTATGGGGATTATAGGTGGAATATTGTCTATAAAAATACATAGGAACCTATTTAACCCATTTCTGGTAAGAATATGCATAAAATTATTTTTCTACGTAGGGATTATGGGTGGAATACTGTTTTAAAATCTACATAGTAACCTATTTAACCCATTTCTCATAAGAATATGAATATAATTATTTTTCTACATGGGGATTATGGATGGAATATTGAAGTTAAACATACATAGGAATATATTTAACCCATTTCTGATAAGAATATGCATATAATTATTTTTCTACATGGGAATTATAGGTGGAATATTGTTTATAAATATACATAGGAACCTATTTAACCCATTTCTGGTAAGAATATGCATATAATTATTTTTCTACATAGGGATTATGGGTGGAATACTTTTTTAAAATATACATAGTAACCTATTTAACCCATTTTTTATAAGAATATGCATATAATTATTTTTCTACATGGGGATTATGGATGGAATATTGAAGTTAAACATACATAGGAATAGATGTAACCCATTTCTGATAAGAATATGCATATAATTATTTTTCTATATGGGGCTAATTGTGGAATATTGTTTATAAATATAAATAGGAACCCAATTAAAGCATTTTTGATAAGAATATGCATATAATTATTTTTCTACATGGGAATTATGGGTGGAATATTGTTTATAAATATACATAGTAACCTATTTAACCCATTTCTGATAAGAATATGCATATAATTATTTTTCTACATGGGAATTATGGGTGGAATATTGTTTATAAATATACATAGTAACCTATTTAACCCCTTTCTGAAGGAGTATGCATATAAATATTTTTCAGTATGGGGATTATAGGTGGAATATTGTTTATAAATATACATAGGAACCAATTTAATCCATTTCTGATAAGAATATGATATAATTATTTTTCTACATGGGGACTATAGTGGAAAATTGTTTATAAATATACATAGGAACCTTTTTAACCCATTTCTGATAAGAATATGCATATAATTATTTTTCTACATGGGGATTATGGGTGGAATATTGTTTATAAATATACATAGGAGCCTATTTAACCCATTTCTGATAAGAATATGCATCTAATTATTTTTCTATATGGGGTTATGGGTGGAATTTTATTTATAAATATACATAGTAACCCATTTAACCCATTTCTGATAAGAATATGCATATAATTATTTTTCTACATGGGGATTATGGGTGGAATATTGTTTATAAATATACATAGTAACCTATTTAACCCATTGCTCATAAGAATATTAATATAATTTTTTGTGTATATGGAGATTATAGGTGGAATATTGTTTATAAATATACATAGGAACATATTTAACCCATTTCTGATAAGAATATGCATATAATTATTTTTCTACATGGGGAATATAGTGGAAAATTGTTTATAAATATACATAGTAACCTATTTAACACATTTCTGATAAGAATATGCATATAATTATTTTTCTACATGAGAATTATGGGTGGAATATTGTTTATAAATATACATAGTAACCTATTTAACCCCTTTCTGATAAGAATATGCATATAAATATGTTTCAGTATGGGAATTATTGGTGGAATATTGTTTATAAATATACATAGGAACCTATTTAACCCATTTCTGGTAAGAATATGCATATAATTATTTTTCTACATAGGGATTATGGGTGGAATACTGTTTTAAAATATACATAGTAACCTATTTAACCCATTTTTTATAAGAATATGCATATAATTATTTTTCTACATGGGGATTATGGATGGAATATTAAAGTTAAACATACATAGGAATATATTTAACCCATTTCTGATAAGAATATGCATATAATTATTTTTCTACATGGGAATTATAGGTGGAATATTGTTTATAAATATACATAAGAACCTATTTAACCCATTTCTGGTAAGAATATGCATAATTATTTTTCTACATAGGGATTATGGGTGGAATACTTTTTTAAAATATACATAGTAACCTATTTAACCCATTTTTTATAAGAATATGCATATAATTATTTTTCTACATGGGGATTATGGATGGAATATTGAAGTTAAACATACATAGGAATATATGTAACCCATTTCTGATAAGAATACTGCCCCATCATATTCCTCTATTATAAATCAGTACATGGTGTGTCTGTCCAAACCCCCGGGCTCTGTAATCAGAGCTGAGATGCTCCAGCCACCTCCCCCCCTGTGTATAACAGAAGCTTTGGTAACTATGGCAACAAAACAAACACAGTACACTCTGATTAATGGCTAAAATTTCCTGAAATGACCTCTAAACAAAAAGCTTTTTCTCAAAAACTGTAAAAGATATCAAACTGAAAAGCTATAGCCAGATAGCTGAATATTTTGTGAACATTTTAAAGTTTGTTTGGCATCTCTAGGTGAAAGTATGAAGGAGCTGAAACTTTTGGGAGCGGAAGAAGAATTTAAGGATTTCAAGCATGCTCCCATTGACTTCAATGTTAAAAAAAGTGTTAAAAAGCTTAATATTTTAAAAAGTATAAATGGTAGAAAAAAAGTTGAAAAAGAGCACACATCAGCTAAAAGAGACGAACATTTTAATAGTTGAATGGTTTTAATAGCTGAAAGTATGCAGAAGTTATGCAGAACCAAAAAACGTACTTTTTTATTAAAAATAACTAGAAAATGCATTTCCTGGGGAAAATGCGTGGGAATGCTGAATAGCTAAATTGCTAAAACGGCCGCCATCAAAACTGCCCCATCATACTGCCATCAAAACTGCCCCATCAGAATTGCCCCATCAAA
Organism: Lithobates septentrionalis; assembly: GCA_037952835.1. NCBI lineage: Eukaryota > Metazoa > Chordata > Amphibia > Anura > Ranidae > Lithobates > Lithobates septentrionalis. Next base: position 1,499,866 of record JBBDGP010002708.1, read on the forward strand.
ATTGTCCCCATTAAAACTGCCCCATCATATTGCCACCATCAAAACTGCCCCATCAGAATTGCTCCATCAAAATTGTCCCATCATATTGCCACCATCAGAATTGCCCCATCAAAACTGCCCCATCATTTTGCCACCATCAAAACTGCCCCATCAGAATTGCCCCATCATATTACCACCATCAAAACTGCCCCATCATATTGCCACCATCAAAACTGCCACCATCATATTGCCATCAAAACTGCCCCATCAGAATTGTCCCCATCAAAACTGCCCCATCATATTGCCACCATCAAAACTGCCCCATCAGAATTGCCCCATCAAAACTGCCCCATCATATTGCCACCATCAAAACTGCCCCCATCAAAACTGCCCCATTAGAATTGCTCCATCAAAAATTTCCCCATCAAAACTGCCCCATCATATTGCCACCATCAAAACTGCCCCATCAGAATTGCCCCATCATATTGCCACCATCAAAACTGCCCCCATCAATACTGCCCCATCAGAATTGCCCCATCAAAACTGCCCCATTAAAACTGCCCCATCATATTGCCACCATCAAAACTGCCCCATCAGAATTGCCCCATCAAAACTGCCCCATCATATTGCCACCTTTAAAACTGCCTCATCAGAATTGCCCTATCAAAACTGCCCCATCATATTGCCACCATCAAAACTGCCCCATCAGAATTGCCCTATCAAAACTGCCCCATCATATTGCCACCATCAAAACTGCCCCATCAGAATTGCCCCATCAAAACTGCCCCATCATATTGCCACCTTTAAAACTGCCTCATCAGAATTGCCCTATCAAAACTGCCCCATCATATTGCCACCATCAAAACTGCCCCATCAGAATTGCCCTATCAAAACTGCCCCATCATATTGCCACCATCAAAACTGACCCATCATAATTGCCACCAATAAAACTGCCCCGTCATAATTGCCCTATCAAAACTGCCCCATCATATTCCTCTATTATAAATCAGTACATCGTGTGTCTGTCCCCTCCCCCGGGCTCTGTAATCAGAGCTGAGATTCTCCAGCCACCTTCCCCCCTGTGTATAACAGAAGCTTTGGTAACCATGGCAACAAAACAAACACAGTACACTCTGATTAATGGCTAAAATTTCCTGAAATGACCTCTAAACAAAAAGCCTTTTCTCAAAAACTTTAAAAGATATCAAACTGAAAAGCTATAGCCAGATAGCTGAATATTTTGTGAACATTTTAAAGTTTGTTTGGTGTCTCTAGGTGAAAGTATGAAGGAGCTGAAACTTTTGGGAGCGGAAGAAGAATTTAAGGATTTCAAGCATGCTCCCATTGACTTCAATGTTAAAAAAAAGTGATAAAAAGCTTAATATTTTAAAAAGTATAAATGGTAGAAAAAAAGTTGAAAAAGAGCACCCCTCAGCTAAAAGAGACGAACATTTTGATAGTTGAATGGTTTTAATAGCTGAAAGTATGCAGAAGTTACGCAGAACCAAAAAACGTACGGAATAAGAAGAAAAATAAATAAAATCGAATAACAATAGTGGGACTGCTAAAGCAGTCCCACTAATAAAAAAACGAATAACAATAGTGGGACTGCTAAAGCAGTCCCACTAAATAAAATTGAATAACAATAGTGGGACTGCTAAAGCAGTCCCACTAATAAAATCGAATAACAATAGTGGGACTGCTAAAGCATTCCCACTAAAAACGAATAACAATAGTGGGACTGCTAAAGCAGTACCACTAATAAAAAAACGAATAACAATAGTGGGACTGCTAAAGCATTCCCACTAAATATACATAGCAACCTATTTAACCCATTTCTGATAAGTATATGCATATAATTATTTTTCTACATTGGTATTATGGGTGGAATATTGTTTATAAATATACATAGGAATCTATTAAATCCGTTTCTGATAAGAATATGAATATAATTATTTTTCTACATGGGGATTATGGGTGGAATATTTTTTATAAATATACATAGCAACCTATTTAATCCATTTCTGATAAGAATATGCATATAATTATTTTTCTACATGGGGATTATGGGTGGAATATTGTAGTTAAACATACATAGGAATATATTAAAAATATTTCTGATATGAATTTGCATAAAATTATTTTTCTACATGGGGATTATGGGTGGAATACTGTTTATAAATATACATAGCAACATATTAAACCTATTTCTGATAATAATAGGCATATCATTATTTTTCTACATATGGATTATGGGAGGAATATTGTTTATAAATATACATTTATAATATGTAATAGTATACATTTATAATATGAGTGTACTGTGTTGCTTTTGTTGCCATGGTTACCAAAGCTTCTGTTATACATGGGGGGGGGGGGGGAACAGACACACCATGTACTGATTTATAATAGAGGAATATGATGGGGCAGTTTTGATGGGGCAATTCTAATGGGGCAGTTTTGATGGTGGCAATATGATGGGGCAGTTTTGATGGGGCAATTCTGATGGGGCAGTTTTGATGGGGCAATTCTGATGGGGCAGTTTTGATGGTGGCTATAAGAAGGGGCAGTTTTGATGGGGTAATTCTGATGGTGGCAATATGATGGGGCAGTTTTGATGGGGCAATTCTGATGGGGCAGTTTTGATGGGGACACTTTTGATGGGGCAATTCTGATGAGGCAGTTTTGATGGCAATATGATGGGGGCAGTTTTGATGGTGGTAATATGATTGGGGAGTTTTGATGGTGGCAATATGATGGGGCAGTTTTGATGGGGCAATTCTGATGGGGCAGTTTTGATGGTGGCAATATTATGGGGCAGTTTTGATGGGGCAATTCTGATGGGGCAGTTTTGATGGTGGCAATATGATGGGGCAGTTTTGATGGGGTCAATTTTGATGGGGCAATTCTGATGGCAGTACGATTGGGGCAGTTTTGATGGCTGCCGTTTTAGCATTCCCACGCATTTTCCCCAGGAAATGCATTTTCTAGTTATTTCTTTATTATTCCGTACGTTTTTTGGCTCTGCGTAACTTCTGCATACTTTCAGCTATTAAAACCATTCAACTATTAAAATGTTCGTCTCTTTTAGCTGATGATGGGACTTTTTCAACTTTTTTTCTACTATTTATACTTTTTAAAATATTAAGCTTTTTAACACTTTTTTTTAACATTGAAGTTAATGGGAGCATGCTTCAGATCCTTAAAATCTTCTTCTGCTCCCAAAAGTTTCAGCTCCTTCATACTTTTACCTACAGACGCCAAACAAACTTTAAAATGTTCACAAAATATTCAGCTATCTGGCTATATCTTTTCAGGTTGATATCTTTTACAGTTTTTGTGAAAAAGCTGTTTGTTTAGTGGTCATTTCAGGAAATTTTAGCAATTAAATAGAGTGTACTGTGTTGCTTTTGTTGCCATGGTTACCAAAGCTTCTGTTATACACAGGGGGGGAGGTGGCTGGAGCATCTCAGGTCTGATTACAGAGCCCAGGGGAGGGGACAGACACACCATGTACTGATTTATAATAGAGGAATATTATGGGGCAGTTTTGATGGGGCAATTCTGATGGGGCAGTTTTGATGTTGGCAATATGATGGGGCAGTTTTGATGGCACAATTCTGATGGGGCAGTTTTGATGGTGGCAATATGATGGGGCAGTTTTGATAGGGTAATTCTGATAGGCCGGTTTGATGGGGCAATTCTGATGGGGGCAGTTTTGATGGTGGCAAAATGATGGGGCAGTTTTGATGGGGCAATTCTGATGGGGCAGTTTTGATGGTGGCAATATGATGGGGCAGTTTTGATGGTGGCAGTTTTGATGGGGCAATTCTGATGGGGCAGTTTTGATGGTGGCAATATGATGGGGCAGTTTTGATGGGGGCAATTTTAATGGAGCAGTTTTAAAGGTGGCAATATGATGGGGGCAGTTTTGATGGTGGCAATATGATGGGGCAGTTTTGATGGTGGCAATATGATGGGGCAGTTTTGATGGGGCAATTGTGATGGGGCAATTCTGATGGGGCAGTTTTGATGGCAATATGATGGGGGCAGTTTTGATGGCGGCCGTTTTAGCAATTCAGCATTCCCACGCATTTTCCCCAGGAAATGCATTTTCTAGTTTTATTAGTGGGACTGCTTTAGCAGTCCCACTATTGTTATTCGTTTTTTTATTAGTGGGACTGCTTTAGCAGTTTTGATGCTTTAGCAGTCCCACTATTGTTATTCGATTTTATTTATTTTTATTAGTGGGAATGCTTTAGCAGTCCCATTATTAGTGGGAATGCTTTAGCAGTCCCACTATTGTTATTCGATTTTATTTATTTTTAATTTTAATTTTATTCCGTACGTTTTTTGGCTCTGCGTAACTTCTGCATACTTTCAGCTATAAAAACCATTCAACTATTAAAATGTTCGTCTCTTTCAGCTGATGATGGGACTTTTTCAACTTTTTTTCTACCATTTATACTTTTTAAAATATTAAGCTTTTTATCACTTTTTTTAACATTGAAGTCAATGGGAGCATGCTTCAGATCCTTAAAATCTTCTTCCGCTCCCAAAAGTTTCAGCTCCTTCATACTTTCACCTACAGACACCAAACAAACTTTAAAATGTTCACAAAATATTCAGCTATCTGGCTATATTTTTTCAGTTTGATATCTTTTACAGTTTTTGAGAAAAAGCTTTTTGTTTAGAGGTCATTTCAGGAAATTTTAGCCATTAATCAGAGTGTACTGTGTTGGTTTTGTTGCCATGGTTACCAAAGCTTCTGTTATACACAGGGGGGAGGTGGCTGGAGAATCTCAGCTCTGATTACAGAGCCCGGGGGAGGGGACAGACACACCATGTACTTATTTATAATAGAGGAATATGATGGGGCAGTTTGGATAGGGCAATTCTGATGGGGCAGATTTGATGGGGCAATTATGATGGGGCAGTTTTGATGGTGGCAATATGATGGGGCAGTTTTGATGGGACAATTCTGATGGGGCAGTTTTGATGGTGGCAATATGATGGGGCAGTTTTGATAGGGCAATTCTGATGGGGCAGTTTTCATGGTGGCAATATGATGGGGCAGTTTTCATGGGGCAATTCTGATGGGGCAGTTTTGATGGTGGCAATATGATGGGGCAGTTTTAATGGGGACAATTTTGATGGGGCAATTCTGATGGGGCAGTTTTGATGGCAGTATGATGGGGCAGTTTTGATGGTGGCCATTTTAGCAATTTAGCTATTCAGCATTCCCACGCATTTTCCCCAGGAAATGCATTTTCTAGTTGTTATTCGATTTTATTTATTTTTAATTTTAATTTTATTCCGTACGTTTTTTGGCTCTGCGTAACTTCTGCATACTTTTGGCTATTAAAACCATTCAACTATTAAAATGTTCGTCTCTTTCAGCTGATGATGGGACTTTTTCAACTTTTTTTCTACTATTTATACTTTTTAAAATATTAAGCTTTTTAACACTTTTTTTTAACATTGAAGTCAATGGGAGCATGCTTGAAATCCTTAAAATCTTCTTCCGCTCCCAAAAGTTTCAGCTCCTTCATACTTTCACCTAGAGACACCAAACAAACTTTAAAATGTTCACAAAATATTCAGCTGTCTGGCTATATCTTTTCAGTTTGATATCTTTTACAGTTTTTGTGAAAAAGCTGTTTGTTTAGTGATCATTTCAGGAAATTTTAGCCATTAAACACAGTGTACTGTGTTGGTTTTGTTGCCATGGTTACCAAAGCTTCTGTTATACACAAGGGGGAGGTGGCTGGAGCATCTCAGCTCTGATTACAGAGCCCAGGGGAGGGGACAGACACACCATGTACTGATTTATAATAGAGGAATATGATGGGGCAGTTTTGATGGGGTAATTCTGATGGGGCAGTTTTGAGGGTGGCAATATGATGGGGCAGTTTTGATGGGGCAATTCTGATGGGGCAGTTTTGATGGGGCAATTCTGATGGGGCAGTTTTGATGGTGGCAATATGATGGGGCAGTTTTGATGGGGACAATTTTTATGGAGCAGTTTTAATGGTGGCAATATGATGGGGCAGTTTTGATGGAGGCAGTTTTGATAGTGGCAATATGATGGGGGCAGTTTTGATGGGGCAATTCTGATGGGGCAGTTTTGATGGTGGCAATATGATGGGGCAGTTTTGATGGGGCAATTCTGATGGGGCAGTTTTGATGGGGCAATTCTGATGGGGCAGTTTTGATGGCAATATGATGGGGCAGTTTTGATGGGGGCCGTTTTAGCAATTCAGCTATTCAGCATTCCCACGCATTTTCCCCAGGAAATGCATTTTCTAGTTTATTATTCCGTACGTTTTTTGGCTCTGCGTAACTTCTGCATACTTTCAGCTATTAAAACCATTCAACTATTAAAATGTTCGTCTCTTTCAGCTGATGATGGGACTTTTTCAACTTTTTTTCTACTATTTATACTTTTTAAAATATTAAGCTTTTTAACACTTTTTTTAACATTGAAGTCAATGGGAGCATGCTTTAGATCCTTAAAATCTTCTTCCGCTCCCAAAAGTTTCAGCTCCTTCATACTTTCACCTACAGACGCCAAACAAACTTTAAAATGTTCACAAAATATTCAGCTATCTGGCTATATTTTTTCAGTTTGATATCTTTTACAGTTTTTGTGAAAAAGCAGTTTGTTTAGTGGTCATTTCAGGAAATTTTAGCCATTAAACAGAGCGTATTGTGTTGCTTTTGTTGCCTTGTTTACCAAAGCTTCTGTTATACACAGGGAGGGAGGTGGCTGGAGCATCTCAGCTCTGATTGCAGAGCCCGGGGGAGGGGACAGACACACCATGTACTGATTTATAATAGAGGAATATGATGGGGCAGTTTTGATGGGGCAATTCTGATGGGGCAGTTTTGATGGTGGCAATATGATGGGGCAGTTTTGATGGGACAATTCTGATGGGGCAGTTTTGATGGTGGCAATATGATGGGGCAGTTTTGATAGGGCAATTCTGATGGGGCAGTTTTGATGGTGGCAATATGATGGGGCAGTTTTGATAGGGCAATTCTGATGGGGCAGTTTTGATGGCAATATGATGGGGGCAGTTTTGATGGTGGCAATATGATGGGGCAGTTTTGATGGGGCAATTCTGATGGGGCAGTTTTGATGGTGGCAATATATGATGGGGCAGTTTTGATGGGGACAATTTTGATGGAGCAATTCTGATTTGGCAGTTTTGATGGCAGTATGATGGGGCAGTTTTGATGGCAGCCGTTTTAGCAATTCAGATATTCAGCATTCACATGCATTTTCCCCAGGAAATGCATTTTCTAGTTTATTATTCCGTACGTTTTTTGGCTCTGCGTAACTTCGGCATACTTTCAGCTATTAAAACCATTCAACTATTAAAATGTTCGTCTCTTTCAGCTGATGATGGGTCTTTTTCAACTTTTTTTCTACTATTTATACTTTTTAAACTATTAAGCTTTTTAACATTGAAGTCAATGGGAGCATGCTTCAGATCCTTCAAATCTTCTTCCGCTCCCAAAAGTTTCAGCTTATTCATAATTTCACATACAGACACCAAACAAACTTTAAAATGTTCACAAAATATTCAGCTATCTGGCTATATCTTTTCAGTTTGATATCTTTTACAGTTTTTGTGAAGAAGTTGTTTGTTTAGTGGTCATTTCAGGAAATTTTAGCCATTAAAAACAGAGTGTACTGTGTTGCTTTTGTTACCATGGTTACCAAAGCTTCTGTTATACACAGGGGGGAGGTGGCTGGAGCATCTCAGCTCTGATTACAGAGCCTGTGGGAGGGGACAGACACACCATGTACTGATTTATAATAGAGGAATATGATGGGGCCGTTTTGATGGGGCAGTTTTGATGGTGGCAATATAATGGGGCAGTTTTAATGGAGCAATTCTGATGGGGCAGTTTTGATGGTGGCAATATGATGGGGCAGTTTTGATGGGGCAATTCTGATGGGGCAGTTTTGATGGCAATATGATGGGGCCAGTTTTGATGGGGGCCATTTTAGCAATTCAGCTATTCAGCATTCCCACGCATTTTCCCCAGGAAATGCATTTTCTAGTTTCTTCTTTTTCCTTATTTTCATGCCGGCATCATTTTTAACCAGTTGCCAACCGTCGCACGACGATGTACGTCGGCAGAATGGCACGGACAGGCATAAGGACTTACCTGTACGTCCTTGCCTGCACACGGGCGGGGGGTCCGATTGGACCCCCCCCGGTGCCTGCGGCGGTTGGATTCTCGTTAGGGGTGGTCAAAGGTGAGGGGAAGGCCACTCATTCGTGACTCCCCCCTCGCGATCGCTCCTGGCGAATGAAATGCTTCCTCGGCTTCTGTATAGTAAACAGAAGCGGAGGAAGTGATGTCATCGCTCCTCGGCTCGGTATTTTCCGTTCCAGCGCTGAGAAAGACATCCGAGTGAGTGCACAAACACTACACACACAGTAGAACATGCCAGGCATACATTACACCCCCATCACCCCCCGATCACCCCCCCTGTCACACTGACACCAAGCAGTTTTTTTTCTGATTACTGCATTAGTGTCAGTTTTTGACAGTTAGTGTGGTAGGGCAGTTAGTGTTAGGCCCCCTTTAGGTCTAGGGTACCCCCCTAACCCCCTCTAATAAAGTTTTAACCCCTTGATCACCCCCCCATCGCCAGTTTCACTAAGCGATCGTTTTTCTGATCGCTGTATTAGTGTCACTGGTGACGCTAGTTAGGGAGATAAATATTTAGGTTCGCCTTCAGAATTTTATAGCGTCAGAGACCCCCATATACTATCTAATAAATGTTTTAACCCCCTGGTTGCCCCCTAGTTAACCCTTTCACCAGTGATCACCGTATAACTGTTACGGGTGATGCTGGTTAGTTAGTTTATTTTTTATAGTGTCAGGGCACCCGCCATTTATTACCTAATAATACTCTCCTGAGTATGGGGATACCACATGTGTGAGACTTTTTGGGAAGAAGGAAAGAGAGGGGACCACCCTATAAGTACCTGCCTTTTAATAAGTCACAAAATCACAATTTTTTCACCCAATGCCTCTCCTCAGAGTTAGAGGCCGTATCCGTAACCCAAAACAAGCATACTAACAAGGGAAGGACCAAGGGGAAGCACAAGGGAGTGATCTCCCTCGGTCCAAAAAGTGGTTACTATGGATATGGTGGGCAATAAAGGGAGGGAAAAAGGATATATGTAAAAATATGTAAAAGTTTATTAGAAAAATCTAAAAATTACAAGTGTTAAACCATAAACAATAAGACACCTGTATGGAGCTGATCCACCTGTCACAAATTAATGGGCCCGTTCAGTGCAATCAGCACGGGGCGCGCCCATCAACCAGCAACACACAAACATACAACATAAACACACATATAAACACATGAAAAAACCATAAAGTGCAGGCGCCTTTAATCCCACAGATGCATGAGGTCCCTGTGGCCAATCGCCAAATCAAAAGGAGAATAATATATATTGGAAGATAATAAAGGGACCTAATGCATATGTGGTCCCCCGGGGGGATGGGGAAAGTGGAGTGGATGTAAACAATTGGTTGCCTAACTCAAAACCTCGCTGGATACCATCCACGGTGGCTGTGTGGATACTGCAGCTAAATCGATGGGTCAGGGGGACTCATACATGTAAGTTGCATGCGCATGCATAAATCATAAATCAGTGGGGCACACTACAGCTGTGCTTGTGTGATGGATTCTTTCCCCGTATGTGTGGCGGTTAAACTTTTCAAATTTCCACTGAAAGAGATCCCCGTCTCCAAATCACTGCGGGAGATAGCTTCGGCGTCTGCACATCTTGATTACGTCGACGCGTTTCGCAACGTCATTGTTACGTAGCTTCAACAGTACGTCCTGTTGAAGCTACGTAACAATGACGTTGCGAAACGCGTCGACGTAATCAAGGGGAAAGAATCCATCACACAAGCACAGTTGTAGTGTGCCCCAGCGAGTGAGAGGATCACCACGTACCCGAACGCCTGGTGAATACAACATATCACGGCCGGCACTGGCAGCGCAGAGGCCACGGAGCGGTGGAGCAGCTGCAGGATATGAGACACAGCTGATTCTCGTACGACAGAGAGGTGGTAATGTAACCCCTTCAGCTCCTATATGCAGTGGTCACTCTGAACCCCTAACAATTGAAGTGATATGGCCCTGATAAATGTGGACAGCAGTTTACAGTGACATTCAGCTCTGTATAGACTTCCAGCATACCTTTATACACTGGCAGTCCCGAGAGATATCGGGCCACCCTGAGAGGTCATGTGACTTGTTTCTGGCACTAATAGTATATATCACACTGTGCGGCTTTCATATCCCTTAAACTCTACAGAGACTCTCTGCTATATATCCATCCTCACAAACTACAGGAATGGACTCTTGGTAAAATTCATGATTTATGCATGTGCATGCAACTTACATGTATGAGTCCCCCTGACCCATCGATTTAGCTGCAGTATCCACACAGCCACCGTGGATGGTATCTAGCGAGGTTTTGAGTTAGGCAACCAATTGTTTACATCCACTCCACTTTCCCCATCCCCCCGGGGGACCACATATGCATTAGGTCCCTTTATTATCTTCCAATATATATTATTCTCCTTTTGATTTGGCGATTGGCCACAGGGACCTCATGCATCTGTGGGATTAAAGGCGCCTGCACTTTATGGTTTTTTCATGTGTTTATATGTGTGTTTATGTTGTATGTTTGTGTGTTGCTGGTTGATGGGCGCGCCCCGTGCTGATTGCACTGAACGGGCCCATTAATTTGTGTCAGGTGGATCAGCTCCATACAGGTGTCTTATTGTTTATGGTTTAACACTTGTAATTTTTAGATTTTTCTAATAAACTTTTACATATTTTTACATATATCCTTTTTCCCTCCCTTTATTGCCCACCATATCCATAGTAACCACTTTTTGGACCGAGGGAGATCACTCCCTTGTGCTTCCCCTTGGTCCTTCCCTTGTTAGAGACTTTTTGGGAGCCTAGCCACGTACGGGACCCCCAAAAACCAAGCACCGCCTTCAGGATTTCACTCTTCGCTGCCTATTACAGTGTCGGAGGCCATGGAATGCCCAGGTGGCACAAAACCCCCCCAAATGACCCTATTTTGGAAAGTAAACACCCCAAGCTATTTGCTGAGAGATATAGTGAGTATTTTGCAGACCTCACTTTTTGTCACAAAGTTTTGAAAATTGAAAAAAGAAAAAAAAATTTTTTTCTTGTCTCTCTTCATTTTCAAAAACAAATGAGAGCTGCAAAATACTCACCATGCCTCTCAGCAAATAGCTTGGGGTGTCTACTTTCCAAAATGGGGTCATTTGGGGGGGGGGGGGTTTGTGCCATCTGGGCATTCCATGGCCTCCGAAACTGTGATAGGCAGTGAAGAGTGAAATCAAAAATTTACGCCCTTAGAAATCCTGAAGGCGGTGATTGGTTTTCGGGGCCCCATACGCGGCTAGGCTCCCAAAAAGTCCCACACATGTGGTATCCCCGTACTCAGGAAAAGCAGTTGAATGTATTTTGGGGTGCAATTCCACATATGCTCATTGCCTGTGTGAGCAATATATCATTTAGTGACAACTTTTTGTAATTTTTTTTGTCATTATTCAATCAATTGGGACAAAAAAAATTAATATTCAATGAGCTCAACATGCCTCTCAGTAATTTCCTTGGGGTGTCTACTTTCCAAAATGGGGTCAGTTGGGGGGGTTTGAACTGCCCTGCCATTTTAGCACCTCAAGAAATGACATAGGCAGTCATAAATTAAAGGCTGTGTAAATTCCAGTCAATGTACCCTAGTTTGTAGGCGCTATAACTTTTGCGCAAACCAATAAATATACACTTATTGACATTTTTTTCACCAAAGACATATGGCCGAATACATTTTGGCCTAAATGTATGACTAAAATTGAGTGTGTAGGAGTTTATCGACACAGAAGCCGATTTGTTTCGGCTGAAGTGAACCTTTCCACACCCATATACACACACCTGCACATACGCACAGCTCTGTGCGTGTCAACATTTTGCAATATAGGTTTTAAACTAAATATGATTTAGTTTTGTCATAAATATAGTTTTATATTTCATTAAATGATCTTTTCTTATCACAGCACTCAAGAGTTTACTCAGAGTATGAAAACATGTCAAACCATATGAATCAATGAAAGGTTCATGGGTATCGCTTTTCGGTAGAAGCTCTTCACATTATATTTGTTTCCTCTTGATTCTTGTCTATTTAGAAGAAATGCTTCACTTTCAGAAACTACGAAAAGTTGTTATTGTATGTTAACAAGACACTGGAGCTAATATAAACAACAAATGTATATTTAGAGAGAACTTTTTGATACAATTATATAACTTTTACTATAAATAGCGGAGACATGTATTCACTGACTCTTTTCTCTGTGTATTTTCCTTTCCTTTCCTTTTCATGTGATCAGGTACTCTTTACAATACAAATGACATTAAAAATAATGTCAATTTTATGTACCTTCATATGCGGTCTGGCCACAAATGTTATTTATTACATTTACCATGTACACAAGTTTAGCTCTTGATTTTTTCAAATATATCACCATTCACTTTATTCAAGTTTATTCTTATTTATTTTGTTATTTTTATTCATTTATGACACTAACAAAATTCACATAAAACTCTTTTTATTACCTATTACAATCAATTTATGTTTGTACCACAACACTCACATTCACTCTGTTGTCTCTTCACTTAAAATTGATTTTAGCATTTATTATAACTACATTTTGGAATTTTTATTTCAAATTTTATATTTTATTATTCCATATCACAAACAACTTTTCATGTATTTTTTTCACAGCAAATAACTTTGACATTTTCACATTTACCTCTGCTGCTCACACATATATACTTTATATGCATAGTGATTTTCAAGATTTAAATGCTCACCCACACTCACATTCCCCACAGCTGAATTTCAGCTGTTTCGTGTGTTTGCATTGATTACTTGGTCACGTGATCAATAATAGTTTGTACATATGTGTTCTGATTTTCTACTATCATTAGCTATGAGTAAGCACTTGGACAAGTGCGAAACGCGTTAGCCTATGATCTGTACACTCTGTCCATGATGTCCTGTATCTGATGTGTTCCTGATTTTATAATAAAGAAACTTGGATTATTAAAAAAAAAAAATAGCCTATGATCTGTACACTCTGTCCATTATGTCCTGTATCTGATGTGTTCCTGATTTTATAATAAAGAAACTTGGATTATTACTTCCTGGAGTGCGGCTGTCCGGACCTTCTCGTTTGCATATAGTCTCTACTAGCATGAGCCAGCACCTGGAATCTCTCATCTCTGGAGAGTAAGATCAGCCTCACACCTGGTGAGACCTAAACTAGTGCGGGGATAACCTTTGTCATGACTAAAATTGAGTTTATTGGATTTTTTTTATAACAAAAAGTAGAAAATATCATTTTTTTTCAAAATTTTCGGTCTTTTTCCGTCTATATCGCAAAAAATAAAAACGGCAGAGGTGATCAAATACCATCAAAAGAAAGCTCTATTTGTGGGAAGAAAATTTCGTTTGGGTACAGCATTGCATGACTGCGCAATTAGCAGTTAAAGCGACGCAGTGCTAAATTGTAAAAAGTGCTCTGGTCAGGAAGGGGGTAAATCCTTCCGGGGCTGAAGTGGTTAAGCTTTCTACACAGTATTGCACACTTATTTAAAAATGCATCAAAATCATACTTTGTTTTCCACATCTTAAGAAATTTCACATTCTCTTTGTCTAGACTACACATATACTTAGCATCTTCATTCATACCAACAGATATTCCATGGATCATACCTATTTTATCGTGCACACGGAGCTCTTTTTTTGTTAATGTCTTCTCACAATGACACAACACACGCACACAGTATCTTATCACTTGCAGTGACTCACAGACTTTCTAGCCGTGATATATCACTTCTAGATTACTGATCTTGTGTATTGCTAAAACACTGGTGTCTTAGTACTTTAATACTTCACTAACTTGTAGAGAGCATTTACAGAATTACGAGGAGACTGAGTTCTCCCGACTGTTCTTTCATCGTTACTTAATTTTTTGATTGAAAATGTATACTTTATTTTGCAAGAAAATATACAAAAAACAAATACTTAAACAGGGTACATTCCAATCTGTACTGCGACGCAGCGCATAAATACACTACATAACAATACATTGCCAAGCATACAAATAAATTACATTCATCCTGCGGTATGATGCCTAATGTGTTGTGCAGAGTAATAATACCCCGAAACATCACATCATGCATGACGCCGCATTACCCAGAAAGCAGTACTTCGAAAAACATTTCACAAAAAGTCCGGTCATACAGTCAAATAACATTCAAATGGGCAACGGGTGTGATGGGGGGGTGGAGAAGGTGGGGTAGGGGAGGGAGTAAAGAGTTCACAGGCCCGAAGCTTTATTTGAACTGCCAAAGGATACACGGGGGAGGGGGGGTGGGGAAATCTTCAGACCTCCTCTTCCTCCTTGAAGTCCATCAAGTGATAGTCTCTGAGCAGACTGTGAACCAGTCTACGACAGTCCTCGATGGACATCCTCTCCCGCTGGTGGATGAGGCGCTTTCTGGCGCACCATAAAGCGTCCTTAAAGCAACACAGCACCCGCCAGGCACCGTCAATGTCCTCCTGTGAATGAGTTCCACAGAAGAGTCCGTTCAACACACCAAAGTGTGTGATAGCAGTCTGTGGCACAAAGTCTTTGAGTTCAGGTTCCAAGGCCCTCAACAGGTCCTATGCAAAGGGGCACTCCCAGAAAACATGCAGAGCAGTTTCCTCCTGGATGATGCAAAAGGGGCAGTGCCTGTATCTGCACAGGTTTCTGGCATGCAACCCCCCTTGGATTGCCATCCATGCCAGATCTTTGTGCCTGTTGGTGAGTCTCTTTGAAGAAACATTCCTCCAGACCACTTTACAAGTGGCTGAAGGGAGGCCTGGAACAGTCTCAACAATGTCTGATGCTCTGATCAACTTGTGGATAGTTTTTGGCTTCCACAAGTCGGGCTTCACTCAATGTAGCCCCAGCTCCTTAATAAACTTGAAGGTGTCCAAGTAGTACCAAGGGGTGTCCCAGTTGTAGGGGATGGATTTGTCCCATCCAAGGGTCCTCCAAAGAGGCAGGAGGAAGAAACGGGACATGGAGTTACCACCAGAGTCCACAGTTCTGTCAACCAGTGTCCTGCGGATGCAGTTACAAGCAAAGCACACCCTCAGTAAGGTAGCGATGTCGGGCGCGCCCTTACCGCCCTTGAGGGGTTCCTTGAACATAACCGCCCGCTTCACTCTGTCCATTTTGGAGCTCCAGATGAAGTGAAACAACGCCCTGGTGATGTCCTTACAGGTGTTAACCCGAGGGGGCCAGGCCTGGGTGAGGTACTGCAACACAGGGAGGATCTCGCTGCGGAGTACCAGTGTTATACTTCACTAACTTGTAGAGAGCATTTACAGAATTACAAGGAGACTGAGTTCTCCTGACTGTTCTTTCATCGTTACTTAATACTTCACTAACTTGTAGAGAGCATGTCATGGACATACTACTTCCAGACCTGCAACAGGGCTCAGGCGCATCCCCACCAACAGGTTCCCAGTAACGAACAGGCGTGCGCCAATGCGCATGTGCCGATCGCAGAGATCGCACGCACAGTGATTCGGCTTTGGCGCCCAGTGGCCTTTAAGAGGGGCTTCCACAATTCAGCACTTGCTGTTTGATCTGCAGCTTCACCTGTGACCTGTTCCTGTAATCAGCATCCGATCACCTGACCTGGCTCTCTGACCACGCTGCTGTCTCCAATCCTGAACCTTGGCTTTCCCTGACTCTGATTCTGTTTACCTGCCTGTCTGATCTCCTGTTACCAGAAACCAGCCCGAACTTGACTATTCCTTGCCTGCCGAATCTGTTGAACTGATCCACTGTGTATGACCCGGCTTGTCTGACCTTGCTTCTGCCTGCTGTGTGCACCCTGCTGACCTGCATCCAGCTTACCTGCAGCCTGCTGACCTGCATCCAGCTTACCTGCATCCTGCTGACCTGCATCCAGCTCACCTGCAGCCTGCTGACCTGCATCCAGCTTACCTGCAGCCTGCTGACCTGCATCCAGCTCACCTGCATCCTGCTGACCTGCATCCGGCTTATCTGCTGACTTGCATCCAGCTTACCTGCACCCGGCACTCCAGTCAGTTCCAGTGTCTCCCAGTGGACATCATCTCCAGTTCCAGAGAATCCACCAGGCACTCATACCCCACTGTGCTCCTACGGTCACTGTCCTCAACTCCAGTGATCTGGGAACCAGGGCTGTACGAGAGGTCTCCCTCTGCACGTCAGGCTCACATACAAGGTACGTGTCAGTATCAAACAGCCATGCCTGAGCCTGCAAGAGGGACCTCTGCTACTGATGAAATCTGCCAATTACTCTCCGTCCTCACTCAAGAGGTGAAATCTCTTCAGGACAGCTATGAACACCTGGTGAGACAAGTGCAGTCCCGGACGAGTATTACCAATCCTTCTTCCAGTGGGTTGTCATCAGAGGCTTCCCCCGCACTCCCTGTAATGATGTTATCTCCAGAACCCAGGGTCCCAATTCCGGAGAAGTTTTCTGGGGATCGAAGCAAGTTTCGGACTTTCCGTAATGCATGTGAGCTGTACTTTTCCTTACTACCCTTAACCTTTTCGCGGGAAAACACCAAGGTGGGTTTTGTTGTCTCACTTCTGCTGGGAGATCCACAAGCCTGGGCTCATCACCTGCTGGAAGAACACCATGTTTCTCTGGACTCTCTGTCATCCTTCTTTGACGCAATGTCACTCTTATATGATGACCCCCAACGAACTTCCACTGCCGAAGCTGCTCTTAGCACGCTCCAGCAGGGCCGCAGAGTGGTCGAAGATTATATAATGGACTTTAGACGCTGGAGCGCGGATACCCAGTGGAACCATGCAGCTTTACGGCACCAGTTTCGCCTAGGCTTGTCAGAAGGACTAAAGGATGAACTGGCTCGGGTCGGTGTACCAAATTCCCTGGAATCCTTGATGACCCTAACTATTCAGATAGACCGTCGTCTTCGGGAACGCAGGATGGAGAGGGTGACCCAGCAGACTCAACCAACTTGGATGTTACCCCAAGTGCCTACGACCTCTCGCCCTGTTCCCCTTAGACCGGTCCCAGTTAATTCTGCACCAACCAAACTAAAACCGGACTTTCAGAAATCTGGGCAGGTCGGACTAATGAGACCCGCATTGTCTGCTGAGGAACGTCTACGTCGGCAACAGCTCAACCTGTGCTTGTACTGCGGGGGACCAGGCCATTATGTACATTCGTGTCCTGCCAAGTACCGTAGATCTTCATCCACCCCACCACACAGTCACCCAGCTCTCTCTACTCACCTGGCTATTCCCATCACCCTTCAGTTTTCTGGAAAGACTGTGTCTGTTACTGCAATAATAGACTCTGGTGCATGCAGTTGTTTTATTGATTTGAACTTTGCCAACCAACAACGCATTCCACTCCAGCACAGGGCTCAAGGACTGTCTGTTTTCTTGGCAGATGGATCCCGTATTAAATCTGGCCAGGTGACTCAAGAGACTCCCCCACTGCCTGTAATTACTGTCTCAAACCACAAGGAACTGCTTAAGTTTGATGCTATTGCTTCCCCTCTGTTCCCGATCATCTTGGGTCTACCGTGGCTTCAGGCCCACAACCCGCAAATTGACTGGGGCTCCGGAGAAATCAGGTTTCAGTCCCTCTACTGTCAAGAACATTGTCTGCCCTTACCTTCCAAGATATCTGGTCCTTTGCTGTGCCTGGAAGCTGACTCAGAGTTACGCTCAGCAGTACCTGAACAGTATCACGAGTTCTTAGACGTTTTTAGTAAACGAGGGGCAGAGACACTTCCTCCTCATCGTTCCTACGATTGCCCGATTGAGTTACTGCCCGGAGCTGAAATCCCCTTTGGGCGAATTTTTCCTCTGTCTGAGCGGGAGTTGGAGGTTTTAAAGGAATATGTTGACGAAAACCTTAAGAGGGGGTTCATCCGGCCATCCACCTCTCCAGCTGGGGCAGGGATCTTTTTTGTGGAGAAGAAGGACCACTCATTGCGTCCCTGTGTGGACTACCGGGAGCTGAACAAGGTCACGGTCAAGAACCGGTATCCCTTACCCCTGGTACCTGAGCTTTTTCAAAGATTAAGAACTACTGTTGTGTTCACCAAACTCGATCTTCGTGGGGCCTACAATTTGGTTCGCATTCGTGCAGGGGACGAGTGGAAAACGGCCTTCCGTACCAGGTTTGGCCATTATGAATATCTGGTGATGCCCTTCGGCCTGTGTAATGCCCCTGCGACCTTCCAGCACCTGATAAATGATATCTTCAGAGATTATCTGGACATTTTCGTCATAGCCTACTTAGACGATATCCTGATCTTTTCCTCATCCTTGGATCAGCACCAGAAACACGTCAAGATGGTACTCTGCCGACTCCGTCAGCATGGCTTATATGCCAAACCAGAAAAATGCGAATTTGAGCGGCAGAGTATCCAATTTCTGGGCCTGGTAATTTCCACAGAAGGGTTCAAGATGGACCCACAAAAAGTCACAGCTGTTCTGGACTGGCCTGCACCCTCAGATAAAAAGGGGGTGCAACGTTTTGTTGGCTTCGCCAATTTTTACAGAAGGTTCATCAAAGGATTTTCTGCAATTATCTCTCCGATCACCCAGCTAACAAGACAAAACGTCCGATTCCAGTGGAATCCCCAGGCTCAAGCTGCCTTCTCTACCCTAAAGGGACTCTTTACCTCTGCCCCCATCTTGAGCCATCCGGATCCCTCTCTTCCTTACCTACTCGAGGTTGATGCCTCAGAAACAGCTGTGGGGGCAGTTATTTCTCAGCGCCAAGGACTCAAGGATCTCATGCACCCCATAGCATTCTTCTCTCGGAAGCTTTAGCCTGCAGAGAAGAATTATGATGTGGGGGACCGTGAACTTTTGGCCATTAAAGCCGCACTCGAAGAATGGCGATACCTGCTAGAGGGAGCGGCACATCCCATACTTATTTACACGGATCATAAAAATCTGGAATATTTACGAACTGCCAAACGTTTGAAGCCGCGTCAGGCACGATGGGCGTTATTCTTTTCCAGATTTTCATTTCACATCACCTACCGGCCAGGATCAAAGAACATCAAGCCTGACGCTCTCTCTCGGATGTACGATGACCCCAAAGAAACTTCAGTTCCGGACACCATCTTATCTGAGGGCAACTTTCTGCTTTTCCAGACAGACCTGATGTCCGGTCTAAAACAAGCCTCAGAGGGGGTGTCCGGTCCTCCAGGATCAATCTTGATACCCAGGGATGGGATGCTTTGGAAGGACAGCAAAATTTTTGTGCCAGAAAGTTGCCGGACAGAAGTGTTGAGCCTGTGTCACGACCACCCGCTGGCCGGACATTTTGGGGTTCACAAGACTCGTGAACTAATCCAGCGCATGTTTTGGTGGCCGAAGCTTGAGGAAGATTGCAAGGACTATGTTAAGTCATGTGTCATCTGTACCCAAAGCAAGTCTGCCAGGACCAAGTCCTGGGGCCTCCTCAGACCACTACCAATTCCTGACAGACCCTGGAGCATGATTGCCATGGACTTTGTAGTGGAACTACCCCCTTCTGAAGGACATACAGCTATCTTTGTAGTGGTTGACCGTCTGTCTAAGATGGCCCACTTCATACCCCTAAAGAGTACGCCGTCTGCTTTGGAAACCGCCCGGGTGTTCATCAGGGAGATCGTAAGGCTGCATGGGGTACCAACCAACATTGTATCTGACAGGGGAGTCCAGTTCACCTCCCGCTTCTGGAGATCACTATGCCAAATTCTGAAAATTGAACTTTCCATGTCATCTGCTTTCCACCCCCAGACTAACGGACAAACTGAAAGGACGAACCAAACTCTGGAACAGTACATCCGTTGCTTTACCTCATTTGTCCAAGATGATTGGGTAGCACTGTTGCCTTTAGCGGAATTTGCTTTCAACAATGCCAGCCATTCAGCCACAGGTCAGTCACCGTTCTTTGCGAACTATGGGTTCCATCCTGTCTTCCTGCCTAACATTATTCCAGAATCTCCTGTTCCAGCAGTACAAAGCACTGTCGAGTTCCTGGGTCGCAACAACAAGTTGTTGCAAGAAGCTATGGCCAAGGCGCAGGCAACCAACAAGAAGCTTTATGACAGGAAGAGAAGAGGTGAATTACGTCTCCAACCAGGTGATCAGGTGTGGTTATCTACCACCAACCTCAAGATGGCTTGCCCTTCAAAGAAGCTGGCACCCAGATTCATTGGCCCTTTCCCAGTTAAAAGGAAATTGAATGAGGTCTCCTATGAACTTACCCTGCCTGAGTCGCTCAAAGTGCACCCGGTGTTTCACGTGTCTCTGCTTAAACCCACAGTACCCGACCCTTTCCCGGACAGAGGAACGGGGCCACCCGGACCCGTTATTATTAATAAGGATGAGGAGTATGAGGTGGAGGCTGTCGTAGACTGCAGGAGAAGAGGTAACCAACTTCAATTTTTAATCAAATGGAAGGGCTATGGACCAGAGGAGAACTCATGAGAACCTAAGCAAAATGTGCATGCCCAAGAACTGATCCAGGCCTTCTTCCGCAGACATCCTCATAAAAGAGCTCTTTTGGGCACCCGGAGGTTGCCCTTAAGGGGGGGGCAATGTCATGGACATACTACTTCCAGACCTGCAACAGGGCTCAGGCGCATCCCCACCAACAGGTTCCCAGTAACGAACAGGCGTGCGCCAATGCGCATGTGCCGATCGCAGAGATCGCACGCACAGTGATTCGGCTTTGGCGCCCAGTGGCCTTTAAGAGGGGCTTCCACAATTCAGCACTTGCTGTTTGATCTGCAGCTTCACCTGTGACCTGTTCCTGTAATCAGCATCCGATCACCTGACCTGGCTCTCTGACCACGCTGCTGTCTCCAATCCTGAACCTTGGCTTTCCCTGACTCTGATTCTGTTTACCTGCCTGTCTGATCTCCTGTTACCAGAAACCAGCCCGAACTTGACTATTCCTTGCCTGCCGAATCTGTTGAACTGATCCACTGTGTATGACCCGGCTTGTCTGACCTTGCTTCTGCCTGCTGTGTGCACCCTGCTGACCTGCATCCAGCTTACCTGCAGCCTGCTGACCTGCATCCAGCTTACCTGCATCCTGCTGACCTGCATCCAGCTCACCTGCAGCCTGCTGACCTGCATCCAGCTTACCTGCAGCCTGCTGACCTGCATCCAGCTCACCTGCATCCTGCTGACCTGCATCCGGCTTATCTGCTGACTTGCATCCAGCTTACCTGCACCCGGCACTCCAGTCAGTTCCAGTGTCTCCCAGTGGACATCATCTCCAGTTCCAGAGAATCCACCAGGCACTCATACCCCACTGTGCTCCTACGGTCACTGTCCTCAACTCCAGTGATCTGGGAACCAGGGCTGTACGAGAGGTCTCCCTCTGCACGTCAGGCTCACATACAAGGTACGTGTCAGAGCATTTACAGAATTACGAGGAGACTGAGTTCTCCCGACTGTTCTTTTATCCTATCAAAACATTTAATATTTCAGTCCTTGATCCAGGGGTATTTATGTGCCTGTTCAGGATTTATACAACATATGAGGCTGGCATGAACACTGCAGGTCCACCAAATGTCCACTGTTTGTTACCTGGAAATCTATTAGGCCACACCCTTGTATCAACAGGGGATTCTTTAGGTTTTGATCTAGGAGTATTTATGTGTCCCCACGGGAATTTTCTGCAGCTTACAAGGCTGTCAGGATCTAAGATCCAATCGACAAATTTCCTTTATCTGCACCCGGATATTAGTATGGGACCATACCCCTATATCAAATGGCAATTAACCCAGAGAAACAAACAAGAACACACAAGAGGGAACACCCGCAGTGCTCGACTGCCGCCAGGTCGCCCTGAGCACGTCTTCCCAAAACGCGGGCAAGTCACTAGGTCTGCCCATCCAGGATGGCCACAGACGGATCTATACGGGTAATATGTGACCACTTATTTCCCCTCAACAAGGGTAAAGCAGATAGGACAAAAACAGACAAACATTCGATCAAACTCTATATTGTATGTAGTATTAAAATCCCTTTTTCATTAAATTCCTAATCAAGTCTAACCCAAAAGGTTAATATTAAAATAAAAATCTTACCTTGTCCCAAGAGCGGTCTCTTGTGCTAATCCGATAAGTCACTGCCCGGGAGGCGCTAGTTCAGCAGACCAGCCTCTCTTTAACGTCGAATTTAAGACGGAGGACTTACAGTTTTGCCGTACGGTCATTGGTCACTGAGTTGATCCAGTGCGTCTCGGCAACTTGGACTTCTGGCTCTGAAAGGACCAAGTGGTTACGGAAATAAACCACCGTCCATTGATCAAGATAACTAGAACTAAAGCTATAAGGCAGTGACCCCATACACAGGGCTCACATAAGGACAGTGACCCCATACACAGTGCCCAGAGCAGATCAGTGACCCCATACACAGGGCCCAGAGCAGGACAGTGACCCCATACACAGTGCCCAGAGCAGATCAATGACCGATCAGTGAGCCCATACATAGTGCCCAGAGCAGGACAGTGACCCCATACACAGTGCCCAAAGCAGGACACTGACCCCATACACAGGACCCAGAGCAGGACAGTGACCCCATACACAGTGCCCAGAGCAGACCTGTGACCCCATACACAGTGCCCAAAGCAGATCAGTGACCCCATACACAGTGCCCAGGTGCAGATCAGTGACCCCATACACAGTGCCCAGAGCAGATCGGTGACCCCATACACAATGCCCAGAGCAGATCGGTGATCCCATACACAGTGCCCAGAGCAGGACTCTGACCCCATACACAGTGCCCAGTGCAGATCAGTGACCCCATACACAGGGCCTAGAGCAGGACAGTGACCCCATACACAGTGCCCAGAGCAGGACAGTGACCCCATACACAGTGCCCAGAGCAGATCAGTGACCCCATACACAGGGCCCAGAGCAGGACAGTGACCCCATACACAGTGCCCAGAGCAGATCAATGACCGATCAGTGAGCCCATACATAGTGCCCAGAGCAGGACAGTGACCCCATACACAGTGCCCAGAGCAGGACACTGACCCCATACACAGGACCCAGAGCAGGACAGTGACCCCATACACAGTGCCCAGAGCAGACCTGTGACCCCATACACAGTGCCCAAAGCAGATCAGTGACCCCATACACAGTGCCCAGGTGCAGATCAGTGACCCCATACACAGTGCCCAGAGCAGATCGGTGACCCCATACACAATGCCCAGAGCAGATCGGTGACCCCATACACAGTGCCCAGAGCAGGACACTGACCCCATACACAGTGCCCAGTGCAGATCAGTGACCCCATACACAGGGCCCAGAGCAGATCAGTGACCCCATACACGGTGCTCAGAGCAGGACAGTGACCCCATACACAGTGCCCAGAGCAGGACACTGACCCCATACACAGTGCCCAGAGCAGGACAGAGACCCCATACAGAGTGCCCAGAGAAGATCAGTGACCCCATACACATGGCCCAGAGCAGGACAGTGACCCCATACACAGGACCCAGAGCAGGACAGTGACCCCATACACAGTGCCCAGAGCAGGACAGTGACCCCATACACAGTGCCCAGAGCAGATCAGTGACCCCATACACAGTGCCCAGAGCAGATCAGTGACCCCATACACAGGGCCCAGAGCAGGACAGTGACCCCATACACAGTGCCCAGAGCAGATCAGTGACCGATCAGTGAGCTCATACACAGTGCCCAGAGCAGGACAGTGACCCCATACACAGTGCCCAGAGCAGGACACTGACCCCATACACAGGACCCAGAGCAGGACAGTGACCCCATACACAGTGCCCAGAGCAGATCTGTGACCCCATACACAGTGCCCACAGCAGATCGGTGACCCCATACACAATGCCCAGAGCAGATCGGTGACCCCATACACAGTGCCCAGAGCAGGACACTGACCCCATACACAGTGCCCAGTGCAGATCAGTGACCCCATACACAGGGCCCAGAGCAGATCAGTGACCCCATACACGGTGCTCAGAGCAGGACAGTGACCCCATACACAGTGCCCAGAGCAGGACACTGACCCCATACACAGTGCCCAGAGCAGGACAGAGACCCCATACAGAGTGCCCAGAGAAGATCAGTGACCCCATACACATGGCCCAGAGCAGGACAGTGACCCCATACACAGGACCCAGAGCAGGACAGTGACCCCATACACAGTGCCCAGAGCAGGACAGTGACCCCATACACAGTGCCCAGAGCAGATCAGTGACCCCATACACAGTGCCCAGAGCAGATCAGTGACCCCATACACAGGGCCCAGAGCAGGACAGTGACCCCATACACAGTGCCCAGAGCAGATCAGTGACCGATCAGTGAGCTCATACACAGTGCCCAGAGCAGGACAGTGACCCCATACACAGTGCCCAGAGCAGGACACTGACCCCATACACAGGACCCAGAGCAGGACAGTGACCCCATACACAGTGCCCAGAGCAGATCTGTGACCCCATACACAGTGCCCAGAGCAGATCAGTGACCCCATACACAGTGCCCAGAGCAGATCGGTGACCCCATACACAGTGCCCATAGCAGGACACTGACCCCATACACAGTGCCCAGTGCAGATCAGTGACCCCATACACAGGGCCCAGAGCAGGACAGTGACCCCATACACAGTGCCCAGAGCAGATCTGTGACCCCATACACAGTGCCCAAAGCAGATCAGTGACCCCATACACAGCGCCCAGAGCAGATCAGTGACCCCATACACAGTGCCCAGAGCAGATCGGTGACCCCATACACAGTGCCCATAGCAGGACAGTGACCCCATACACAGTGCCCAGAGCAGACAGTGACCGATCAGTGACCCAATACACAGTGCCCAGAGCAGGACACTGACCCCATACACAGCGCCCAGACAGGACACTGACCCCATTCACAGGACCCAGTGCAGGACAGTGACCCCATACACAGTGCCCAGAGCAGATCTGTGACCCCATACACAGTGCCCAGAGCAGATCAGTGACCCCATACACAGTGCCCAGAGCAGATCGGTGACCCCATACACAGTGCCCATAGCAGGACACTGACCCCATACACAGTGCCCAGTGCAGATCAGTGACCCCATACATGGTGCCATGAGCAGGACAGTGACCCCATACACAGTGCCCAGAGCAGGACACTGACCCCATACACAGTGCCCAGAGCAGATCAGTGACCCCATACATAGGGCCCAGAGCAGGACAGTGACCCCATGCACAGGACCCAGAGCAGGAGAGTGACCCCATACACAGTGCCCAGAGCAGATCAGTGACCCCATACACAGTGCCCAGAGCAGATCAGTGACCCCATACACAGTGCCCAGAGCAGGACACTGACCCCATACACAGTGCCCAGTGCAGATCAGTGACCCCACACACAGGGCCCAGAGCAGGACAGTGACCGCATACACAGTGCCCAGAGCAGACAGTGACCGATCAGTGACCCAATACACAGTGCCCAGAGCAGGACACTGACCCCATACACAGCGCCCAGACAGGACAGTGACCCCATACACAGTGCCCAGAGCAGATCAGTGACCCCATACATGGTGCCCAGAGAAGATCAGTGACCCCATACACAGTGCCCAGAGCAGGACAGTGACCCCATACACAGTGCCCAGAGCAGGACAGTGACCCCATACACAGTGCCCAGAGCAGGACAGTGACCCCATACACAGTGCCCAGAGCAGGACAGTGACCCCATACACAATGCCCAGAGCAGATCAGTGACCCCATACACAGTGCCCAGTGCAGATCAGTGACCCTATACACAGTGCCCAGAGCAGGACAGTGACCCGATACACAGTGCCTAGAGCAGATCAGTGACACCATACACAGTTCCCAGAGCAGATCAGTGACCCCATACACAGTTCCCAGAGCAGATCAGTGACCCCATACACAGTGCCCAGAGCAGGACAGTGACCCCATACACAGTGCCCAGAGCAGGACAGTGACCCCATACACAGTGCCCAGAGCAGGTCAGTGACCCCATACACAGTTACCAGAGCAGATCAGTGACCCTATACACAGTGCCCAGAGCAGGACAGTGATCCCATACACAGTTCCAAGAGCAGATCAGTGACCCCATACACAGTGCCCAGAGCAGCACAGTTACCCCATACACAGTGCCCAGAGCAGGACACTGACCCCATACACAGATCCCAGAGCAGATCAGTGACCGATCAGTGACGCCATACACAGGGCTCAGAGCAGGACACTGACCCCATACACAGTTCCCAGAGCAGATCAGTGACCGATCAGTGACCCCATACACAGGGCCCAGAGCAGGACAGTGACCCCATACACAGTGCCCAGAGCAGATCAGTGACCCCATACACAGTGCCAAGAGCAGAAAAGTGACCCCATACACAGTGCCCAGAGCAGATCAGTAACACCATACACAGTGCCCAGAGCAGATCAGTGACCCCATACACAGTGCCCAGAGCAGATCAGTGACCCCATACACAGGGCCCAGAGCAGGACAGTGACCCCATACACAGTGCCCAGAGCAGATCAGTGACCGATCAGTGAGCTCATACACAGTGCCCAGAGCAGGACAGTGACCCCATACACAGTGCCCAGAGCAGGACACTGACCCCATACACAGGACCCAGAGCAGGACAGTGACCCCATACACAGTGCCCAGAGCAGGACACTGACCCCATACACAGGACCCAGAGCAGGACAGTGACCCCATACACAGTGCCCAGAGCAGATCTGTGACCCCATACACAGTGCCCAGAGCAGATCAGTGACCCCATACACAGTGCCCAGAGCAGATCGGTGACCCCATACACAGTGCCCATAGCAGGACACTGACCCCATACACAGTGCCCAGTGCAGATCAGTGACCCCATACACAGGGCCCAGAGCAGGACAGTGACCCCATACACAGTGCCCAGAGCAGATCTGTGACCCCATACACAGTGCCCAAAGCAGATCAGTGACCCCATACACAGCGCCCAGAGCAGATCAGTGACCCCATACACAGTGCCCAGAGCAGATCGGTGACCCCATACTCAGTGCCCATAGCAGGACAGTGACCCCATACACAGTGCCCAGAGCAGACAGTGACCGATCAGTGACCCAATACACAGTGCCCAGAGCAGGACACTGACCCCATACACAGCGCCCAGACAGGACACTGACCCCATTCACAGGACCCAGTGCAGGACAGTGACCCCATACACAGTGCCCAGAGCAGATCTGTGACCCCATACACAGTGCCCAGAGCAGATCAGTGACCCCATACACAGTGCCCAGAGCAGATCGGTGACCCCATACACAGTGCCCATAGCAGGACACTGACCCCATACACAGTGCCCAGTGCAGATCAGTGACCCCATACATGGTGCCATGAGCAGGACAGTGACCCCATACACAGTGCCCAGAGCAGGACACTGACCCCATACACAGTGCCCAGAGCAGATCAGTGACCCCATACATAGGGCCCAGAGCAGGACAGTGACCCCATGCACAGGACCCAGAGCAGGAGAGTGACCCCATACACAGTGCCCAGAGCAGATCAGTGACCCCATACACAGTGCCCAGAGCAGATCAGTGACCCCATACACAGTGCCCAGAGCAGGACACTGACCCCATACACAGTGCCCAGTGCAGATCAGTGACCCCACACACAGGGCCCAGAGCAGGACAGTGACCGCATACACAGTGCCCAGAGCAGACAGTGACCGATCAGTGACCCAATACACAGTGCCCAGAGCAGGACACTGACCCCATACACAGCGCCCAGACAGGACAGTGACCCCATACACAGTGCCCAGAGCAGATCAGTGACCCCATACATGGTGCCCAGAGAAGATCAGTGACCCCATACACAGTGCCCAGAGCAGGACAGTGACCCCATACACAGTGCCCAGAGCAGGACAGTGACCCCATACACAGTGCCCAGAGCAGGACAGTGACCCCATACACAGTGCCCAGAGCAGGACAGTGACCCCATACACAATGCCCA
This sequence comes from Lithobates septentrionalis, assembly GCA_037952835.1. Classification (NCBI taxonomy): domain Eukaryota; kingdom Metazoa; phylum Chordata; class Amphibia; order Anura; family Ranidae; genus Lithobates; species Lithobates septentrionalis. Next base: position 1,528,020 of record JBBDGP010002708.1, read on the forward strand.
GAGCAGATCAGTGACCCCATACACAGTGCCCAGTGCAGATCAGTGACCCTATACACAGTGCCCAGAGCAGGACAGTGACCCGATACACAGTGCCTAGAGCAGATCAGTGACACCATACACAGTTCCCAGAGCAGATCAGTGACCCCATACACAGTTCCCAGAGCAGATCAGTGACCCCATACAGAGTGCCCAGAGCAGGACAGTGACCCCATACACAGTGCCCAGAGCAGGACAGTGACCCCATACACAGTGCCCAGAGCAGGTCAGTGACCCCATACACAGTTACCAGAGCAGATCAGTGACCCTATACACAGTGCCCAGAGCAGGACAGTGATCCCATACACAGTTCCAAGAGCAGATCAGTGACCCCATACACAGTGCCCAGAGCAGCACAGTTACCCCATACACAGTGCCCAGAGCAGGACACTGACCCCATACACAGATCCCAGAGCAGATCAGTGACCGATCAGTGACGCCATACACAGGGCTCAGAGCAGGACACTGACCCCATACACAGTTCCCAGAGCAGATCAGTGACCGATCAGTGACCCCATACACAGGGCCCAGAGCAGGACAGTGACCCCATACACAGTGCCCAGAGCAGATCAGTGACCCCATACACAGTGCCAAGAGCAGAAAAGTGACCCCATACACAGTGCCCAGAGCAGATCAGTAACACCATACACAGTGCCCAGAGCAGATCAGTGACCCCATACACAGTGCCCAGAGCAGATCAGTGACCCCATACACAGGGCCCAGAGCAGGACAGTGACCCCATACACAGTGCCCAGAGCAGATCAGTGACCGATCAGTGAGCTCATACACAGTGCCCAGAGCAGGACAGTGACCCCATACACAGTGCCCAGAGCAGGACACTGACCCCATACACAGGACCCAGAGCAGGACAGTGACCCCATACACAGTGCCCAGAGCAGGACACTGACCCCATACACAGGACCCAGAGCAGGACAGTGACCCCATACACAGTGCCCAGAGCAGATCTGTGACCCCATACACAGTGCCCGGAGCAGATCAGTGACCCCATACACAGTGCCCAGAGCAGATCGGTGACCCCATACACAGTGCCCATAGCAGGACACTGACCCCATACACAGTGCCCAGTGCAGATCAGTGACCCCATACACAGGGCCCAGAGCAGGACAGTGACCCCATACACAGTGCCCAGAGCAGATCTGTGACCCCATACACAGTGCCCAAAGCAGATCAGTGACCCCATACACAGCGCCCAGAGCAGATCAGTGACCCCATACACAGTGCCCAGAGCAGATCGGTGACCCCATACTCAGTGCCCATAGCAGGACAGTGACCCCATACACAGTGCCCAGAGCAGACAGTGACCGATCAGTGACCCAATACACAGTGCCCAGAGCAGGACACTGACCCCATACACAGCACCCAGACAGGACACTGACCCCATTCACAGGACCCAGTGCAGGACAGTGACCCCATACACAGTGCCCAGAGCAGATCTGTGACCCCATACACAGTGCCCAGAGCAGATCAGTGACCCCATACACAGTGCCCAGAGCAGATCGGTGACCCCATACACAGTGCCCATAGCAGGACACTGACCCCATACACAGTGCCCAGTGCAGATCAGTGACCCCATACATGGTGCCATGGGCAGGACAGTGACCCCATACACAGTGCCCAGAGCAGGACACTGACCCCATACACAGTGCCCAGAGCAGATCAGTGACCCCATACATAGGGCCCAGAGCAGGACAGTGACCCCATGCACAGGACCCAGAGCAGGAGAGTGACCCCATACACAGTACCCAGAGCAGATCAGTGACCCCATACACAGTGCCCAGAGCAGATCAGTGACCCCATACACAGTGCCCAGAGCAGGACACTGACCCCATACACAGTGCCCAGTGCAGATCAGTGACCCCACACACAGGGCCCAGAGCAGGACAGTGACCGCATACACAGTGCCCAGAGCAGACAGTGACCGATCAGTGACCCAATACACAGTGCCCAGAGCAGGACACTGACCCCATACACAGCGCCCAGAGCAGATCAGTGACCCCATACACAGTGCCCAGAGCAGATCAGTGACCTCATACACGGTGCCCAGAGCAGATCAGTGACCCCATACACAGTGCCCAGAGCAGGACAGTGACCCATACACAGTGCCCAGAGCAGGACAGTGACCCCATACACAGTGCCCAGAGCAGGACAGTGACCCCATACACAATGCCCAGAGCAGATCAGTGACCCCATACACAGTGCCCAGTGCAGATCAGTGACCCTATACACAGTGCCCAGAGCAGATCAGTGACCTGATACACAGTGCCTAGAGCAGATCAGTGACCCCATACACAGTTCCCAGAGCAGATCAGTGACCCCATACACAGTTCCCAGAGCAGATCAGTGACCCCATACACAGTGCCCAGAGCAGGACAGTGACCCCATACACATGGCTCAGAGCAGGACAGTGACCCCATACACAGGACCCAGAGCAGATCAGTGACCCCATACACAGTGCCCAGAGCAGGACAGTGACCCTATACACAGTGCCCAGAGCAGGACAGTGACCCCATACACAGTGCCTAGAGCAGATCAGTGACCCCATACACAGTTCCCAGAGCAGATCAGTGACCCCATACACAGTTCCCAGAGCAGATCAGTGACCCCATACACAGTGCCCAGAGCAGGACAGTGACCCCATACACATGGCCCAGAGCAGGACAGTGACCCCATACACAGGACCCAGAGCAGGACAGTGACCCCATACACAGTGCCCAGAGCAGGACAGTGACCCCATACACAGTGCCCAGAGCAGATCAGTGACCCCATACACAGTGCCCAGAGCAGATCAGTGACCCCATACACAGGGCCCAGAGCAGGACAGTGACCCCATACACAGTGCCCAGAGCAGATCAGTGACCGATCAGTGAGCTCATACACAGTGCCCAGAGCAGGACAGTGACCCCATACACAGTGCCCAGAGCAGGACACTGACCCCATACACAGGACCCAGAGCAGGACAGTGACCCCATACACAGTGCCCAGAGCAGATCTGTGACCCCATACACAGTGCCCAGAGCAGATCAGTGACCCCATACACAGTGCCCAGAGCAGATCGGTGACCCCATACACAGTGCCCATAGCAGGACACTGACCCCATACACAGTGCCCAGTGCAGATCAGTGACCCCATACACAGGGCCCAGAGCAGGACAGTGACCCCATACACAGTGCCCAGAGCAGATCTGTGACCCCATACACAGTGCCCAAAGCAGATCAGTGACCCCATACACAGCGCCCAGAGCAGATCAGTGACCCCATACACAGTGCCCAGAGCAGATCGGTGACCCCATACACAGTGCCCATAGCAGGACAGTGACCCCATACACAGTGCCCAGAGCAGACAGTGACCGATCAGTGACCCAATACACAGTGCCCAGAGCAGGACACTGACCCCATACACAGCGCCCAGACAGGACACTGACCCCATTCACAGGACCCAGTGCAGGACAGTGACCCCATACACAGTGCCCAGAGCAGATCTGTGACCCCATACACAGTGCCCAGAGCAGATCAGTGACCCCATACACAGTGCCCAGAGCAGATCGGTGACCCCATACACAGTGCCCATAGCAGGACACTGACCCCATACACAGTGCCCAGTGCAGATCAGTGACCCCATACATGGTGCCATGAGCAGGACAGTGACCCCATACACAGTGCCCAGAGCAGGACACTGACCCCATACACAGTGCCCAGAGCAGATCAGTGACCCCATACATAGGGCCCAGAGCAGGACAGTGACCCCATGCACAGGACCCAGAGCAGGAGAGTGACCCCATACACAGTGCCCAGAGCAGATCAGTGACCCCATACACAGTGCCCAGAGCAGATCAGTGACCCCATACACAGTGCCCAGAGCAGGACACTGACCCCATACACAGTGCCCAGTGCAGATCAGTGACCCCACACACAGGGCCCAGAGCAGGACAGTGACCGCATACACAGTGCCCAGAGCAGACAGTGACCGATCAGTGACCCAATACACAGTGCCAAGAGCAGGACACTGACCCCATACACAGCGCCCAGACAGGACAGTGACCCCATACACAGTGCCCAGAGCAGATCAGTGACCCCATACACGGTGCCCAGAGCAGATCAGTGACCCCATACACAGTGCCCAGAGCAGGACAGTGACCCCATACACAGTGCCCAGAGCAGGACAGTGACCCCATACACAGTGCCCAGAGCAGGACAGTGACCCCATACACAGTGCTCAGAGCAGGACAGTGACCCCATACACAATGCCCAGAGCAGATCAGTGACCCCATACACAGTGCCCAGTGCAGATCAGTGACCCTATACACAGTGCCCAGAGCAGGACAGTGACCCGATACACAGTGCCTAGAGCAGATCAGTGACACCATACACAGTTCCCAGAGCAGATCAGTGACCCCATACACAGTTCCCAGAGCAGATCAGTGACCCCATTCACAGTGCCCAGAGCAGGACAGTGACCCCATACACAGTGCCCAGAGCAGGACAGTGACCCCATACACAGTGCCCAGAGCAGATCAGTGACCCCATACACAGTTACCAGAGCAGATCAGTGACCCTATACACAGTGCCCAGAGCAGGACAGTGATCCCATACACAGTTCCCAGAGCAGATCAGTGACCCCATACACAGTGCCCAGAGCAGCACAGTTACCCCATACACAGTGCCCAGAGCAGGACACTGACCCCATACACAGATCCCAGAGCAGATCAGTGACCGATAAGTGACGCCATACACAGGGCTCAGAGCAGGACACTGACCCCATACACAGTTCCCAGAGCAGATCAGTGACCGATCAGTGACCCCATACACAGGGCCCAGAGCAGGACAGTGACCCCATACACAGTGCCCAGAGCAGATCAGTGACCCCATACACAGTGCCAAGAGCAGAACAGTGACCCCATACACAGTGCCCAGAGCAGATCAGTAACACCATACACAGTGCCCAGAGCAGATCAGTGACCCCATACACAGTGCCCAGAGCAGATCAGTGACCCCATACACAGGGCCCAGAGCAGGACAGTGACCCCATACACAGTGCCCAGAGCAGATCAGTGACCGATCAGTGAGCTCATACACAGTGCCCAGAGCAGGACAGTGACCCCATACACAGTGCCCAGAGCAGGACACTGACCCCATACACAGGACCCAGAGCAGGACAGTGACCCCATACACAGTGCCCAGAGCAGATCTGTGACCCCATACACAGTGCCCAGAGCAGATCAGCGACCCCATACACAGTGCCCAGAGCAGATCGGTGACCCCATACACAGTGCCCATAGCAGGACACTGACCCCATACACAGTGCCCAGTGCAGATCAGTGACCCCATACACAGTGCCCAGAGCAGATCAGTGACCCCATACACAGTGCCCAGAGCAGATCGGTGACCCCATACACAGTGCCCATAGCAGGACACTGACCCCATACACAGTGCCCAGTGCAGATCAGTGACCCCATACATGGTGCCATGAGCAGGACAGTGACCCCATACACAGTGCCCAGAGCAGGACACTGACCCCATACACAGTGCCCAGAGCAGATCAGTGACCCCATACATAGGGCCCAGAGCAGGACAGTGACCCCATGCACAGGACCCAGAGCAGGAGAGTGACCCCATACACAGTGCCCAGAGCAGATCAGTGACCCCATACACAGTGCCCAGAGCAGATCAGTGACCCCATACACAGTGCCCAGAGCAGGACACTGACCCCATACACAGTGCCCAGTGCAGATCAGTGACCCCACACACAGGGCCCAGAGCAGGACAGTGACCGCATACACAGTGCCCAGAGCAGACAGTGACCGATCAGTGACCCAATACACAGTGCCAAGAGCAGGACACTGACCCCATACACAGCGCCCAGACAGGACAGTGACCCCATACACAGTGCCCAGAGCAGATCAGTGACCCCATACACGGTGCCCAGAGCAGATCAGTGACCCCATACACAGTGCCCAGAGCAGGACAGTGACCCCATACACAGTGCCCAGAGCAGGACAGTGACCCCATACACAGTGCCCAGAGCAGGACAGTGACCCCATACACAGTGCTCAGAGCAGGACAGTGACCCCATACACAATGCCCAGAGCAGATCAGTGACCCCATACACAGTGCCCAGTGCAGATCAGTGACCCTATACACAGTGCCCAGAGCAGGACAGTGACCCGATACACAGTGCCTAGAGCAGATCAGTGACACCATACACAGTTCCCAGAGCAGATCAGTGACCCCATACACAGTTCCCAGAGCAGATCAGTGACCCCATTCACAGTGCCCAGAGCAGGACAGTGACCCCATACACAGTGCCCAGAGCAGGACAGTGACCCCATACACAGTGCCCAGAGCAGATCAGTGACCCCATACACAGTTACCAGAGCAGATCAGTGACCCTATACACAGTGCCCAGAGCAGGACAGTGATCCCATACACAGTTCCCAGAGCAGATCAGTGACCCCATACACAGTGCCCAGAGCAGCACAGTTACCCCATACACAGTGCCCAGAGCAGGACACTGACCCCATACACAGATCCCAGAGCAGATCAGTGACCGATAAGTGACGCCATACACAGGGCTCAGAGCAGGACACTGACCCCATACACAGTTCCCAGAGCAGATCAGTGACCGATCAGTGACCCCATACACAGGGCCCAGAGCAGGACAGTGACCCCATACACAGTGCCCAGAGCAGATCAGTGACCCCATACACAGTGCCAAGAGCAGAACAGTGACCCCATACACAGTGCCCAGAGCAGATCAGTAACACCATACACAGTGCCCAGAGCAGATCAGTGACCCCATACACAGTGCCCAGAGCAGATCAGTGACCCCATACACAGGGCCCAGAGCAGGACAGTGACCCCATACACAGTGCCCAGAGCAGATCAGTGACCGATCAGTGAGCTCATACACAGTGCCCAGAGCAGGACAGTGACCCCATACACAGTGCCCAGAGCAGGACACTGACCCCATACACAGGACCCAGAGCAGGACAGTGACCCCATACACAGTGCCCAGAGCAGATCTGTGACCCCATACACAGTGCCCAGAGCAGATCAGCGACCCCATACACAGTGCCCAGAGCAGATCGGTGACCCCATACACAGTGCCCATAGCAGGACACTGACCCCATACACAGTGCCCAGTGCAGATCAGTGACCCCATACACAGGGCCCAGAGCAGGACAGTGACCCCATACACAGTGCCCAGAGCAGATCTGTGACCCCATACACAGTGCCAAAAGCAGATCAGTGACCCCATACACAGCGCCCAGAGCAGATCAGTGACCCCATACACAGTGCCCAGAGCAGATCGGTGACCCCATACTCAGTGCCCATAGCAGGACAGTGACCCCATACACAGTGCCCAGAGCAGGACACTGACCCCATACACAGCGCCCAGACAGGACACTGACCCCATTCACAGGACCCAGTGCAGGACAGTGACCCCATACACAGTGCCCAGAGCAGATCTGTGACCCCATACACAGTGCCCAGAGCAGATCAGTGACCCCATACACAGTGCCCAGAGCAGATCGGTGACCCCATACACAGTGCCCATAGCAGGACACTGACCCCATACACAGTGCCCAGTGCAGATCAGTGACCCCATACATGGTGCCATGAGCAGGACAGTGACCCCATACACAGTGCCCAGAGCAGGACACTGACCCCATACACAGTGCCCAGAGCAGATCAGTGACCCCATACATAGGGCCCAGAGCAGGACAGTGACCCCATGCACAGGACCTAGAGCAGGAGAGTGACCCCATACACAGTGCCCAGAGCAGATCAGTGACCCCATACACAGTGCCCAGAGCAGATCAGTGACCCCATACACAGTGCCCAGAGCAGATCAGTGACCCCATACACAGTGCCCAGAGCAGGACACTGACCCCATACACAGTGCCCAGTGCAGATCAGTGACCCCACACACAGGGCCCAGAGCAGGACAGTGACCGCATACACAGTGCCCAGAGCAGACAGTGACCGATCAGTGACCCAATACACAGTGCCCAGAGCAGGACACTGACCCCATACACAGCGCCCAGAGCAGATCAGTGACCCCATACACAGTGCCCAGAGCAGATCAGTGGCCTCATACACGGTGCCCAGAGCAGATCAGTGACCCCATACACAGTGCCCAGAGCAGGACAGTGACCCCATACACAGTGCCCAGAGCAGGACAGTGACCCCATACACAGTGCCCAGAGCAGGACAGTGACCCCATACACAGTGCCCAGAGCAGGACAGTGACCCCATACACAATGCCCAGAGCAGATCAGTGACCCCATACACAGTGCCCAGTGCAGATCAGTGACCCTATACACAGTGCCCAGAGCAGGACAGTGACCCAATACACAGTGCCTAGAGCAGATCAGTGACCCCATACACAGTTCCCAGAGCAGATCAGTGACCCCATACACAGTTCCCAGAGCAGATCAGTGACCCCATACACAGTGCCCAGAGCAGGACAGTGACCCCATACACAGTGCCCAGAGCAGGACAGTGACCCCTTACACAGTGCCCAGAGCAGATCAGTGACCCCATACACAGTTCCCAGAGCAGATCAGTGACCCCATACACAGTGCCCAGAGCAGGACAGTGACCCCATACACATGGCCCAGAGCAGGACAGTGACCCCATACACAGGACCCAGAGCAGGACAGTGACCCCATACACAGTGCCCAGAGCAGGACAGTGACCCCATACACAGTGCCCAGAGCAGACAGTGACCGATCAGTGACCCAATACACAGTGCCCAGAGCAGGACACTGACCCCATACACAGCGCCCAGACAGGACACTGACCCCATTCACAGGACCCAGTGCAGGACAGTGACCCCATACACAGTGCCCAGAGCAGATCTGTGACCCCATACACAGTGCCCAGAGCAGATCAGTGACCCCATACACAGTGCCCAGAGCAGATCGGTGACCCCATACACAGTGCCCATAGCAGGACACTGACCCCATACACAGTGCCCAGTGCAGATCAGTGACCCCATACATGGTGCCATGAGCAGGACAGTGACCCCATACACAGTGCCCAGAGCAGGACACTGACCCCATACACAGTGCCCAGAGCAGATCAGTGACCCCATACATAGGGCCCAGAGCAGGACAGTGACCCCATGCACAGGACCCAGAGCAGGAGAGTGACCCCATACACAGTGCCCAGAGCAGATCAGTGACCCCATACACAGTGCCCAGAGCAGATCAGTGACCCCATACACAGTGCCCAGAGCAGGACACTGACCCCATACACAGTGCCCAGTGCAGATCAGTGACCCCACACACAGGGCCCAGAGCAGGACAGTGACCGCATACACAGTGCCCAGAGCAGACAGTGACCGATCAGTGACCCAATACACAGTGCCCAGAGCAGGACACTGACCCCATACACAGCGCCCAGACAGGACAGTGACCCCATACACAGTGCCCAGAGCAGATCAGTGACCCCATACATGGTGCCCAGAGAAGATCAGTGACCCCATACACAGTGCCCAGAGCAGGACAGTGACCCCATACACAGTGCCCAGAGCAGGACAGTGACCCCATACACAGTGCCCAGAGCAGGACAGTGACCCCATACACAGTGCCCAGAGCAGGACAGTGACCCCATACACAATGCCCAGAGCAGATCAGTGACCCCATACACAGTGCCCAGTGCAGATCAGTGACCCTATACACAGTGCCCAGAGCAGGACAGTGACCCGATACACAGTGCCTAGAGCAGATCAGTGACACCATACACAGTTCCCAGAGCAGATCAGTGACCCCATACACAGTTCCCAGAGCAGATCAGTGACCCCATACACAGTGCCCAGAGCAGGACAGTGACCCCATACACAGTGCCCAGAGCAGGACAGTGACCCCATACACAGTGCCCAGAGCAGGTCAGTGACCCCATACACAGTTACCAGAGCAGATCAGTGACCCTATACACAGTGCCCAGAGCAGGACAGTGATCCCATACACAGTTCCAAGAGCAGATCAGTGACCCCATACACAGTGCCCAGAGCAGCACAGTTACCCCATACACAGTGCCCAGAGCAGGACACTGACCCCATACACAGATCCCAGAGCAGATCAGTGACCGATCAGTGACGCCATACACAGGGCTCAGAGCAGGACACTGACCCCATACACAGTTCCCAGAGCAGATCAGTGACCGATCAGTGACCCCATACACAGGGCCCAGAGCAGGACAGTGACCCCATACACAGTGCCCAGAGCAGATCAGTGACCCCATACACAGTGCCAAGAGCAGAAAAGTGACCCCATACACAGTGCCCAGAGCAGATCAGTAACACCATACACAGTGCCCAGAGCAGATCAGTGACCCCATACACAGTGCCCAGAGCAGATCAGTGACCCCATACACAGGGCCCAGAGCAGGACAGTGACCCCATACACAGTGCCCAGAGCAGATCAGTGACCGATCAGTGAGCTCATACACAGTGCCCAGAGCAGGACAGTGACCCCATACACAGTGCCCAGAGCAGGACACTGACCCCATACACAGGACCCAGAGCAGGACAGTGACCCCATACACAGTGCCCAGAGCAGGACACTGACCCCATACACAGGACCCAGAGCAGGACAGTGACCCCATACACAGTGCCCAGAGCAGATCTGTGACCCCATACACAGTGCCCAGAGCAGATCAGTGACCCCATACACAGTGCCCAGAGCAGATCGGTGACCCCATACACAGTGCCCATAGCAGGACACTGACCCCATACACAGTGCCCAGTGCAGATCAGTGACCCCATACACAGGGCCCAGAGCAGGACAGTGACCCCATACACAGTGCCCAGAGCAGATCTGTGACCCCATACACAGTGCCCAAAGCAGATCAGTGACCCCATACACAGCGCCCAGAGCAGATCAGTGACCCCATACACAGTGCCCAGAGCAGATCGGTGACCCCATACTCAGTGCCCATAGCAGGACAGTGACCCCATACACAGTGCCCAGAGCAGACAGTGACCGATCAGTGACCCAATACACAGTGCCCAGAGCAGGACACTGACCCCATACACAGCGCCCAGACAGGACACTGACCCCATTCACAGGACCCAGTGCAGGACAGTGACCCCATACACAGTGCCCAGAGCAGATCTGTGACCCCATACACAGTGCCCAGAGCAGATCAGTGACCCCATACACAGTGCCCAGAGCAGATCGGTGACCCCATACACAGTGCCCATAGCAGGACACTGACCCCATACACAGTGCCCAGTGCAGATCAGTGACCCCATACATGGTGCCATGAGCAGGACAGTGACCCCATACACAGTGCCCAGAGCAGGACACTGACCCCATACACAGTGCCCAGAGCAGATCAGTGACCCCATACATAGGGCCCAGAGCAGGACAGTGACCCCATGCACAGGACCCAGAGCAGGAGAGTGACCCCATACACAGTGCCCAGAGCAGATCAGTGACCCCATACACAGTGCCCAGAGCAGATCAGTGACCCCATACACAGTGCCCAGAGCAGGACACTGACCCCATACACAGTGCCCAGTGCAGATCAGTGACCCCACACACAGGGCCCAGAGCAGGACAGTGACCGCATACACAGTGCCCAGAGCAGACAGTGACCGATCAGTGACCCAATACACAGTGCCCAGAGCAGGACACTGACCCCATACACAGCGCCCAGACAGGACAGTGACCCCATACACAGTGCCCAGAGCAGATCAGTGACCCCATACATGGTGCCCAGAGAAGATCAGTGACCCCATACACAGTGCCCAGAGCAGGACAGTGACCCCATACACAGTGCCCAGAGCAGGACAGTGACCCCATACACAGTGCCCAGAGCAGGACAGTGACCCCATACACAGTGCCCAGAGCAGGACAGTGACCCCATACACAATGCCCAGAGCAGATCAGTGACCCCATACACAGTGCCCAGTGCAGATCAGTGACCCTATACACAGTGCCCAGAGCAGGACAGTGACCCGATACACAGTGCCTAGAGCAGATCAGTGACACCATACACAGTTCCCAGAGCAGATCAGTGACCCCATACACAGTTCCCAGAGCAGATCAGTGACCCCATACAGAGTGCCCAGAGCAGGACAGTGACCCCATACACAGTGCCCAGAGCAGGACAGTGACCCCATACACAGTGCCCAGAGCAGGTCAGTGACCCCATACACAGTTACCAGAGCAGATCAGTGACCCTATACACAGTGCCCAGAGCAGGACAGTGATCCCATACACAGTTCCAAGAGCAGATCAGTGACCCCATACACAGTGCCCAGAGCAGCACAGTTACCCCATACACAGTGCCCAGAGCAGGACACTGACCCCATACACAGATCCCAGAGCAGATCAGTGACCGATCAGTGACGCCATACACAGGGCTCAGAGCAGGACACTGACCCCATACACAGTTCCCAGAGCAGATCAGTGACCGATCAGTGACCCCATACACAGGGCCCAGAGCAGGACAGTGACCCCATACACAGTGCCCAGAGCAGATCAGTGACCCCATACACAGTGCCAAGAGCAGAAAAGTGACCCCATACACAGTGCCCAGAGCAGATCAGTAACACCATACACAGTGCCCAGAGCAGATCAGTGACCCCATACACAGTGCCCAGAGCAGATCAGTGACCCCATACACAGGGCCCAGAGCAGGACAGTGACCCCATACACAGTGCCCAGAGCAGATCAGTGACCGATCAGTGAGCTCATACACAGTGCCCAGAGCAGGACAGTGACCCCATACACAGTGCCCAGAGCAGGACACTGACCCCATACACAGGACCCAGAGCAGGACAGTGACCCCATACACAGTGCCCAGAGCAGGACACTGACCCCATACACAGGACCCAGAGCAGGACAGTGACCCCATACACAGTGCCCAGAGCAGATCTGTGACCCCATACACAGTGCCCAGAGCAGATCAGTGACCCCATACACAGTGCCCAGAGCAGATCGGTGACCCCATACACAGTGCCCATAGCAGGACACTGACCCCATACACAGTGCCCAGTGCAGATCAGTGACCCCATACACAGGGCCCAGAGCAGGACAGTGACCCCATACACAGTGCCCAGAGCAGATCTGTGACCCCATACACAGTGCCCAAAGCAGATCAGTGACCCCATACACAGCGCCCAGAGCAGATCAGTGACCCCATACACAGTGCCCAGAGCAGATCGGTGACCCCATACTCAGTGCCCATAGCAGGACAGTGACCCCATACACAGTGCCCAGAGCAGACAGTGACCGATCAGTGACCCAATACACAGTGCCCAGAGCAGGACACTGACCCCATACACAGCACCCAGACAGGACACTGACCCCATTCACAGGACCCAGTGCAGGACAGTGACCCCATACACAGTGCCCAGAGCAGATCTGTGACCCCATACACAGTGCCCAGAGCAGATCAGTGACCCCATACACAGTGCCCAGAGCAGATCGGTGACCCCATACACAGTGCCCATAGCAGGACACTGACCCCATACACAGTGCCCAGTGCAGATCAGTGACCCCATACATGGTGCCATGGGCAGGACAGTGACCCCATACACAGTGCCCAGAGCAGGACACTGACCCCATACACAGTGCCCAGAGCAGATCAGTGACCCCATACATAGGGCCCAGAGCAGGACAGTGACCCCATGCACAGGACCCAGAGCAGGAGAGTGACCCCATACACAGTACCCAGAGCAGATCAGTGACCCCATACACAGTGCCCAGAGCAGATCAGTGACCCCATACACAGTGCCCAGAGCAGGACACTGACCCCATACACAGTGCCCAGTGCAGATCAGTGACCCCACACACAGGGCCCAGAGCAGGACAGTGACCGCATACACAGTGCCCAGAGCAGACAGTGACCGATCAGTGACCCAATACACAGTGCCCAGAGCAGGACACTGACCCCATACACAGCGCCCAGAGCAGATCAGTGACCCCATACACAGTGCCCAGAGCAGATCAGTGACCTCATACACGGTGCCCAGAGCAGATCAGTGACCCCATACACAGTGCCCAGAGCAGGACAGTGACCCATACACAGTGCCCAGAGCAGGACAGTGACCCCATACACAGTGCCCAGAGCAGGACAGTGACCCCATACACAATGCCCAGAGCAGATCAGTGACCCCATACACAGTGCCCAGTGCAGATCAGTGACCCTATACACAGTGCCCAGAGCAGATCAGTGACCTGATACACAGTGCCTAGAGCAGATCAGTGACCCCATACACAGTTCCCAGAGCAGATCAGTGACCCCATACACAGTTCCCAGAGCAGATCAGTGACCCCATACACAGTGCCCAGAGCAGGACAGTGACCCCATACACATGGCTCAGAGCAGGACAGTGACCCCATACACAGGACCCAGAGCAGATCAGTGACCCCATACACAGTGCCCAGAGCAGGACAGTGACCCTATACACAGTGCCCAGAGCAGGACAGTGACCCCATACACAGTGCCTAGAGCAGATCAGTGACCCCATACACAGTTCCCAGAGCAGATCAGTGACCCCATACACAGTTCCCAGAGCAGATCAGTGACCCCATACACAGTGCCCAGAGCAGGACAGTGACCCCATACACATGGCCCAGAGCAGGACAGTGACCCCATACACAGGACCCAGAGCAGGACAGTGACCCCATACACAGTGCCCAGAGCAGGACAGTGACCCCATACACAGTGCCCAGAGCAGATCAGTGACCCCATACACAGTGCCCAGAGCAGATCAGTGACCCCATACACAGGGCCCAGAGCAGGACAGTGACCCCATACACAGTGCCCAGAGCAGATCAGTGACCGATCAGTGAGCTCATACACAGTGCCCAGAGCAGGACAGTGACCCCATACACAGTGCCCAGAGCAGGACACTGACCCCATACACAGGACCCAGAGCAGGACAGTGACCCCATACACAGTGCCCAGAGCAGATCTGTGACCCCATACACAGTGCCCAGAGCAGATCAGTGACCCCATACACAGTGCCCAGAGCAGATCGGTGACCCCATACACAGTGCCCATAGCAGGACACTGACCCCATACACAGTGCCCAGTGCAGATCAGTGACCCCATACACAGGGCCCAGAGCAGGACAGTGACCCCATACACAGTGCCCAGAGCAGATCTGTGACCCCATACACAGTGCCCAAAGCAGATCAGTGACCCCATACACAGCGCCCAGAGCAGATCAGTGACCCCATACACAGTGCCCAGAGCAGATCGGTGACCCCATACACAGTGCCCATAGCAGGACAGTGACCCCATACACAGTGCCCAGAGCAGACAGTGACCGATCAGTGACCCAATACACAGTGCCCAGAGCAGGACACTGACCCCATACACAGCGCCCAGACAGGACACTGACCCCATTCACAGGACCCAGTGCAGGACAGTGACCCCATACACAGTGCCCAGAGCAGATCTGTGACCCCATACACAGTGCCCAGAGCAGATCAGTGACCCCATACACAGTGCCCAGAGCAGATCGGTGACCCCATACACAGTGCCCATAGCAGGACACTGACCCCATACACAGTGCCCAGTGCAGATCAGTGACCCCATACATGGTGCCATGAGCAGGACAGTGACCCCATACACAGTGCCCAGAGCAGGACACTGACCCCATACACAGTGCCCAGAGCAGATCAGTGACCCCATACATAGGGCCCAGAGCAGGACAGTGACCCCATGCACAGGACCCAGAGCAGGAGAGTGACCCCATACACAGTGCCCAGAGCAGATCAGTGACCCCATACACAGTGCCCAGAGCAGATCAGTGACCCCATACACAGTGCCCAGAGCAGGACACTGACCCCATACACAGTGCCCAGTGCAGATCAGTGACCCCACACACAGGGCCCAGAGCAGGACAGTGACCGCATACACAGTGCCCAGAGCAGACAGTGACCGATCAGTGACCCAATACACAGTGCCAAGAGCAGGACACTGACCCCATACACAGCGCCCAGACAGGACAGTGACCCCATACACAGTGCCCAGAGCAGATCAGTGACCCCATACACGGTGCCCAGAGCAGATCAGTGACCCCATACACAGTGCCCAGAGCAGGACAGTGACCCCATACACAGTGCCCAGAGCAGGACAGTGACCCCATACACAGTGCCCAGAGCAGGACAGTGACCCCATACACAGTGCTCAGAGCAGGACAGTGACCCCATACACAATGCCCAGAGCAGATCAGTGACCCCATACACAGTGCCCAGTGCAGATCAGTGACCCTATACACAGTGCCCAGAGCAGGACAGTGACCCGATACACAGTGCCTAGAGCAGATCAGTGACACCATACACAGTTCCCAGAGCAGATCAGTGACCCCATACACAGTTCCCAGAGCAGATCAGTGACCCCATTCACAGTGCCCAGAGCAGGACAGTGACCCCATACACAGTGCCCAGAGCAGGACAGTGACCCCATACACAGTGCCCAGAGCAGATCAGTGACCCCATACACAGTTACCAGAGCAGATCAGTGACCCTATACACAGTGCCCAGAGCAGGACAGTGATCCCATACACAGTTCCCAGAGCAGATCAGTGACCCCATACACAGTGCCCAGAGCAGCACAGTTACCCCATACACAGTGCCCAGAGCAGGACACTGACCCCATACACAGATCCCAGAGCAGATCAGTGACCGATAAGTGACGCCATACACAGGGCTCAGAGCAGGACACTGACCCCATACACAGTTCCCAGAGCAGATCAGTGACCCCATACACAGGGCCCAGAGCAGGACAGTGACCCCATACACAGTGCCCAGAGCAGATCAGTGACCCCATACACAGTGCCAAGAGCAGAACAGTGACCCCATACACAGTGCCCAGAGCAGATCAGTAACACCATACACAGTGCCCAGAGCAGATCAGTGACCCCATACACAGTGCCCAGAGCAGATCAGTGACCCCATACACAGGGCCCAGAGCAGGACAGTGACCCCATACACAGTGCCCAGAGCAGATCAGTGACCGATCAGTGAGCTCATACACAGTGCCCAGAGCAGGACAGTGACCCCATACACAGTGCCCAGAGCAGGACACTGACCCCATACACAGGACCCAGAGCAGGACAGTGACCCCATACACAGTGCCCAGAGCAGATCTGTGACCCCATACACAGTGCCCAGAGCAGATCAGCGACCCCATACACAGTGCCCAGAGCAGATCGGTGACCCCATACACAGTGCCCATAGCAGGACACTGACCCCATACACAGTGCCCAGTGCAGATCAGTGACCCCATACACAGTGCCCAGAGCAGATCAGTGACCCCATACACAGTGCCCAGAGCAGATCGGTGACCCCATACACAGTGCCCATAGCAGGACACTGACCCCATACACAGTGCCCAGTGCAGATCAGTGACCCCATACATGGTGCCATGAGCAGGACAGTGACCCCATACACAGTGCCCAGAGCAGGACACTGACCCCATACACAGTGCCCAGAGCAGATCAGTGACCCCATACATAGGGCCCAGAGCAGGACAGTGACCCCATGCACAGGACCCAGAGCAGGAGAGTGACCCCATACACAGTGCCCAGAGCAGATCAGTGACCCCATACACAGTGCCCAGAGCAGATCAGTGACCCCATACACAGTGCCCAGAGCAGGACACTGACCCCATACACAGTGCCCAGTGCAGATCAGTGACCCCACACACAGGGCCCAGAGCAGGACAGTGACCGCATACACAGTGCCCAGAGCAGACAGTGACCGATCAGTGACCCAATACACAGTGCCAAGAGCAGGACACTGACCCCATACACAGCGCCCAGACAGGACAGTGACCCCATACACAGTGCCCAGAGCAGATCAGTGACCCCATACACGGTGCCCAGAGCAGATCAGTGACCCCATACACAGTGCCCAGAGCAGGACAGTGACCCCATACACAGTGCCCAGAGCAGGACAGTGACCCCATACACAGTGCCCAGAGCAGGACAGTGACCCCATACACAGTGCTCAGAGCAGGACAGTGACCCCATACACAATGCCCAGAGCAGATCAGTGACCCCATACACAGTGCCCAGTGCAGATCAGTGACCCTATACACAGTGCCCAGAGCAGGACAGTGACCCGATACACAGTGCCTAGAGCAGATCAGTGACACCATACACAGTTCCCAGAGCAGATCAGTGACCCCATACACAGTTCCCAGAGCAGATCAGTGACCCCATTCACAGTGCCCAGAGCAGGACAGTGACCCCATACACAGTGCCCAGAGCAGGACAGTGACCCCATACACAGTGCCCAGAGCAGATCAGTGACCCCATACACAGTTACCAGAGCAGATCAGTGACCCTATACACAGTGCCCAGAGCAGGACAGTGATCCCATACACAGTTCCCAGAGCAGATCAGTGACCCCATACACAGTGCCCAGAGCAGCACAGTTACCCCATACACAGTGCCCAGAGCAGGACACTGACCCCATACACAGATCCCAGAGCAGATCAGTGACCGATAAGTGACGCCATACACAGGGCTCAGAGCAGGACACTGACCCCATACACAGTTCCCAGAGCAGATCAGTGACCGATCAGTGACCCCATACACAGGGCCCAGAGCAGGACAGTGACCCCATACACAGTGCCCAGAGCAGATCAGTGACCCCATACACAGTGCCAAGAGCAGAACAGTGACCCCATACACAGTGCCCAGAGCAGATCAGTAACACCATACACAGTGCCCAGAGCAGATCAGTGACCCCATACACAGTGCCCAGAGCAGATCAGTGACCCCATACACAGGGCCCAGAGCAGGACAGTGACCCCATACACAGTGCCCAGAGCAGATCAGTGACCGATCAGTGAGCTCATACACAGTGCCCAGAGCAGGACAGTGACCCCATACACAGTGCCCAGAGCAGGACACTGACCCCATACACAGGACCCAGAGCAGGACAGTGACCCCATACACAGTGCCCAGAGCAGATCTGTGACCCCATACACAGTGCCCAGAGCAGATCAGCGACCCCATACACAGTGCCCAGAGCAGATCGGTGACCCCATACACAGTGCCCATAGCAGGACACTGACCCCATACACAGTGCCCAGTGCAGATCAGTGACCCCATACACAGGGCCCAGAGCAGGACAGTGACCCCATACACAGTGCCCAGAGCAGATCTGTGACCCCATACACAGTGCCAAAAGCAGATCAGTGACCCCATACACAGCGCCCAGAGCAGATCAGTGACCCCATACACAGTGCCCAGAGCAGATCGGTGACCCCATACTCAGTGCCCATAGCAGGACAGTGACCCCATACACAGTGCCCAGAGCAGGACACTGACCCCATACACAGCGCCCAGACAGGACACTGACCCCATTCACAGGACCCAGTGCAGGACAGTGACCCCATACACAGTGCCCAGAGCAGATCTGTGACCCCATACACAGTGCCCAGAGCAGATCAGTGACCCCATACACAGTGCCCAGAGCAGATCGGTGACCCCATACACAGTGCCCATAGCAGGACACTGACCCCATACACAGTGCCCAGTGCAGATCAGTGACCCCATACATGGTGCCATGAGCAGGACAGTGACCCCATACACAGTGCCCAGAGCAGGACACTGACCCCATACACAGTGCCCAGAGCAGATCAGTGACCCCATACATAGGGCCCAGAGCAGGACAGTGACCCCATGCACAGGACCTAGAGCAGGAGAGTGACCCCATACACAGTGCCCAGAGCAGATCAGTGACCCCATACACAGTGCCCAGAGCAGATCAGTGACCCCATACACAGTGCCCAGAGCAGATCAGTGACCCCATACACAGTGCCCAGAGCAGGACACTGACCCCATACACAGTGCCCAGTGCAGATCAGTGACCCCACACACAGGGCCCAGAGCAGGACAGTGACCGCATACACAGTGCCCAGAGCAGACAGTGACCGATCAGTGACCCAATACACAGTGCCCAGAGCAGGACACTGACCCCATACACAGCGCCCAGAGCAGATCAGTGACCCCATACACAGTGCCCAGAGCAGATCAGTGGCCTCATACACGGTGCCCAGAGCAGATCAGTGACCCCATACACAGTGCCCAGAGCAGGACAGTGACCCCATACACAGTGCCCAGAGCAGGACAGTGACCCCATACACAGTGCCCAGAGCAGGACAGTGACCCCATACACAGTGCCCAGAGCAGGACAGTGACCCCATACACAATGCCCAGAGCAGATCAGTGACCCCATACACAGTGCCCAGTGCAGATCAGTGACCCTATACACAGTGCCCAGAGCAGGACAGTGACCCAATACACAGTGCCTAGAGCAGATCAGTGACCCCATACACAGTTCCCAGAGCAGATCAGTGACCCCATACACAGTTCCCAGAGCAGATCAGTGACCCCATACACAGTGCCCAGAGCAGGACAGTGACCCCATACACAGTGCCCAGAGCAGGACAGTGACCCCTTACACAGTGCCCAGAGCAGATCAGTGACCCCATACACAGTTCCCAGAGCAGATCAGTGACCCCATACACAGTGCCCAGAGCAGGACAGTGACCCCATACACATGGCCCAGAGCAGGACAGTGACCCCATACACAGGACCCAGAGCAGGACAGTGACCCCATACACAGTGCCCAGAGCAGGACAGTGATCCCATACACAGTGCCCAGAGCAGATCAGTGACCCCATACACAGTGCCCAGAGCAGATCAGTGACCCCATACACAGGGCCCAGAGCAGGACAGTGACCCCATACACAGTGCCCAGAGGAGATCAGTGACCGATCAGTGAGCTCATACACAGTGCCCAGAGCAGGACAGTGACCCCATACACAGTGCCCAGAGCAGGACACTGACCCCATACACAGGACCCAGAGCAGGACAGTGACCCCATACACAGTGCCCAGAGCAGATCAGTGACCCCATACACAGTGCCCAGAGCAGATCGGTGACCCCATACACAGTGCCCATAGCAGGACACTGACCCCATACACAGTGCCCAGTGCAGATCAGTGACCCCATACACAGGGCCCAGAGCAGGACAGTGACCCCATACACAGTGCCCAGAGCAGATCTGTGACCCCATACACAGTGCCCAAAGCAGATCAGTGACCCCATACACAGCGCCCAGAGCAGATCAGTGACCCCATACACAGTGCCCAGAGCAGATCGGTGACCCCATACACAGTGCCCATAGCAGGACAGTGACCCCATACACAGTGCCCAGAGCAGACAGTGACCGATCAGTGACCCAATACACAGTGCCCAGAGCAGGACACTGACCCCATACACAGCGCCCAGACAGGACACTGACCCCATTCACAGGACCCAGTGCAGGACAGTGACCCCATTAGGGTTGCCACATCATCCCTTTAATCCAGGACACACATTAATTACACAGGTTCTGTGGCTGATTAAGGTGGTAATTAAACTCACTTGGTGCCTTATCTGCATTAAATCAGCCTGAGAACCTGTGTAATTAATATGTGTCCTGGATTAAAGGGATGATGTGGCAACCCTAGACCCCATACACAGTGCCCAGAGCAGATCTGTGACCCCATACACAGTGCCCAGAGCAGATCAGTGACCCCATACACAGTGCCCAGAGCAGATCGGTGACCCCATACACAGTGCCCATAGCAGGACACTGACCCCATACACAGTGCCCAGTGCAGATCAGTGACCCCATACATGGTGCCATGAGCAGGACAGTGACCCCATACACAGTGCCCAGAGCAGGACACTGACCCCATACACAGTGCCCAGAGCAGATCAGTGACCCCATACATAGGGCCCAGAGCAGGACAGTGACCCCATGCACAGGACCCAGAGCAGGAGAGTGACCCCATACACAGTGCCCAGAGCAGATCAGTGACCCCATACACAGTGCCCAGAGCAGATCAGTGACCCCATACACAGTGCCCAGAGCAGGACACTGACCCCATACACAGTGCCCAGTGCAGATCAGTGACCCCACACACAGGGCCCAGAGCAGGACAGTGACCGCATACACAGTGCCCAGAGCAGACAGTGACCGATCAGTGACCCAATACACAGTGCCCAGAGCAGGACACTGACCCCATACACAGCGCCCAGACAGGACAGTGACCCCATACACAGTGCCCAGAGCAGATCAGTGACCCCATACACGGTGCCCAGAGCAGATCAGTGACCCCATACACAGTGCCCAGAGCAGGACAGTGACCCCATACACAGTGCCCAGAGCAGGACAGTGACCCCATACACAGTGCCCAGAGCAGGACAGTGACCCCATACACAGTGCTCAGAGCAGGACAGTGACCCCATACACAATGCCCAGAGCAGATCAGTGACCCCATACACAGTGCCCAGTGCAGATCAGTGACCCTATACACAGTGCCCAGAGCAGGACAGTGACCCGATACACAGTGCCTAGAGCAGATCAGTGACACCATACACAGTTCCCAGAGCAGATCAGTGACCCCATACACAGTTCCCAGAGCAGATCAGTGACCCCATTCACAGTGCCCAGAGCAGGACAGTGACCCCATACACAGTGCCCAGAGCAGGACAGTGACCCCATACACAGTGCCCAGAGCAGATCAGTGACCCCATACACAGTTACCAGAGCAGATCAGTGACCCTATACACAGTGCCCAGAGCAGGACAGTGATCCCATACACAGTTCCCAGAGCAGATCAGTGACCCCATACACAGTGCCCAGAGCAGCACAGTTACCCCATACACAGTGCCCAGAGCAGGACACTGACCCCATACACAGATCCCAGAGCAGATCAGTGACCGATAAGTGACGCCATACACAGGGCTCAGAGCAGGACACTGACCCCATACACAGTTCCCAGAGCAGATCAGTGACCGATCAGTGACCCCATACACAGGGCCCAGAGCAGGACAGTGACCCCATACACAGTGCCCAGAGCAGATCAGTGACCCCATACACAGTGCCAAGAGCAGAACAGTGACCCCATACACAGTGCCCAGAGCAGATCAGTAACACCATACACAGTGCCCAGAGCAGATCAGTGACCCCATACACAGTGCCCAGAGCAGATCAGTGACCCCATACACAGGGCCCAGAGCAGGACAGTGACCCCATACACAGTGCCCAGAGCAGATCAGTGACCGATCAGTGAGCTCATACACAGTGCCCAGAGCAGGACAGTGACCCCATACACAGTGCCCAGAGCAGGACACTGACCCCATACACAGGACCCAGAGCAGGACAGTGACCCCATACACAGTGCCCAGAGCAGATCTGTGACCCCATACACAGTGCCCAGAGCAGATCAGCGACCCCATACACAGTGCCCAGAGCAGATCGGTGACCCCATACACAGTGCCCATAGCAGGACACTGACCCCATACACAGTGCCCAGTGCAGATCAGTGACCCCATACACAGGGCCCAGAGCAGGACAGTGACCCCATACACAGTGCCCAGAGCAGATCTGTGACCCCATACACAGTGCCAAAAGCAGATCAGTGACCCCATACACAGCGCCCAGAGCAGATCAGTGACCCCATACACAGTGCCCAGAGCAGATCGGTGACCCCATACTCAGTGCCCATAGCAGGACAGTGACCCCATACACAGTGCCCAGAGCAGACAGTGACCGATCAGTGACCCAATACACAGTGCCCAGAGCAGGACACTGACCCCATACACAGCGCCCAGACAGGACACTGACCCCATTCACAGGACCCAGTGCAGGACAGTGACCCCATACACAGTGCCCAGAGCAGATCTGTGACCCCATACACAGTGCCCAGAGCAGATCAGTGACCCCATACACAGTGCCCAGAGCAGATCGGTGACCCCATACACAGTGCCCATAGCAGGACACTGACCCCATACACAGTGCCCAGTGCAGATCAGTGACCCCATACATGGTGCCATGAGCAGGACAGTGACCCCATACACAGTGCCCAGAGCAGGACACTGACCCCATACACAGTGCCCAGAGCAGATCAGTGACCCCATACATAGGACCCAGAGCCGGACAGTGACCCCATGCACAGGACCTAGAGCAGGAGAGTGACCCCATACACAGTGCCCAGAGCAGATCAGTGACCCCATACACAGTGCCCAGAGCAGATCAGTGACCCCATACACAGTGCCCAGAGCAGATCAGTGACCCCATACACAGTGCCCAGAGCAGGACACTGACCCCATACACAGTGCCCAGTGCAGATCAGTGACCCCACACACAGGGCCCAGAGCAGGACAGTGACCGCATACACAGTGCCCAGAGCAGACAGTGACCGATCAGTGACCCAATACACAGTGCCCAGAGCAGGACACTGACCCCATACACAGCGCCCAGAGCAGATCAGTGACCCCATACACAGTGCCCAGAGCAGATCAGTGACCTCATACACGGTGCCCAGAGCAGATCAGTGACCCCATACACAGTGCCCAGAGCAGGACAGTGACCCCATACACAGTGCCCAGAGCAGGACAGTGACCCCATACACAGTGCCCAGAGCAGGACAGTGACCCCATACACAGTGCCCAGAGCAGGACAGTGACCCCATACACAATGCCCAGAGCAGATCAGTGACCCCATACACAGTGCCCAGTGCAGATCAGTGACCCTATACACAGTGCCCAGAGCAGGACAGTGACCCAATACACAGTGCCTAGAGCAGATCAGTGACCCCATACACAGTTCCCAGAGCAGATCAGTGACCCCATACACAGTTCCCAGAGCAGATCAGTGACCCCATACACAGTGCCCAGAGCAGGACAGTGACCCCATACACAGTGCCCAGAGCAGGACAGTGACCCCTTACACAGTGCCCAGAGCAGATCAGTGACCCCATACACAGTTACCAGAACAGATCAGTGACCCTATACACAGTGCCCAGAGCAGGACAGTGATCCCATACACAGTTCCCAGAGCAGATCAGTGACCCCATACACAGTGCACAGAGCAGCACAGTTACCCCATACACAGTGCCCAGAGCAGGACACTGACCCCATACACAGTTCCCAGAGCAGATCAGTGACCGATCAGTGACGCCATACACAGGGCTCAGAGCAGGACACTGACCCCATACACAGTTCCCAGAGCAGATCAGTGACCGATCAGTGACCCCATACACAGGGCCCAGAGCAGGACAGTGACCCCATACACAGTGCCCAGAGCAGATCAGTGACCCCATACACAGTGCCAAGAGCAGAACAGTGACCCCATACACAGTGCCCAGAGCAGATCAGTAACACCATACACAGTGCCCAGAGCAGATCAGTGACCCCATACACAGTGCCCAGAGCACGACACTGACCCCATACGCAGTGCCCAGAGCAAGACACTGACCCCATACACAGTGCCCAGAGCAGGACACTGACCCCATACACAGGGCCCAGAGCAGGACAGTGACCCCATACATAGGGCCCAGAGCAGATCAGTGACCGATCAGTGACCCCATACACAGTGCTGACAGCAGGACAGTGACCCCATACACAGTGCTGACAGCAGGACAGTGACACCATACACAGTGCCCAGAGCAGATCAGTGACCCCTTACACAGTGCCCAGAGCAGGACACTGACCCCATACACAGTGCCCAGAGCAGGACAGTGTTGTGAATTCATGAAGAAATATATTTTATATTTCCTGGCAGAAACATGAGAGATGCTTAGGCCTCAAAAAGCAGATGAACTGTTGCCCTTTTGCCGACCTTTAGGACAAATTAGACGCTCTCATGTTTTTCCAAGTTTTACTACTACTTCAAATATTGAAGACTTTTACAAGCATGTATTGTAAGGAAAACTGTTGGAACAAAAAACTGCTTTCGTCACAAAACAAGGAGATATTTACATAGTATTGTGAATAAACAAAAGCTGCCACAGGACACAAGATTATATAGACAATTCTCGCCTAGAGATAACCTAACCTGGCTAACCTATTGTGTGCAAGTGGTGGACTGTTTAAATAGCTAACACCTTGGCTAACAAAACTCATTGTATGAACTTTTAGGATGGTTTAGACAAACAAGTCATTTCTAAACACCCAGTGAGAATGTTCCATCTCAACACGTTAGAGAGAGTTGAATATTGTGCCAGTCAAAAATATTGTAAAGTATCAATAAGGTTATTATAAGTCATTTTAAACTATCTATGACATTGTAGATCACAGAGACATTATAATGTTGGCGTCTGCGGACCCAACAACTTTGCCATGAAGAAACTGTATATGAAAGTGTGATTTTATAAGTAGAAGTGTTTTAAGTAACGAATTAGTATTAGAAACATATAATTATGATTATAGCTATAGAAGACTGTAATCTGTGCAGAGAAAAACGAATATTCAGTGGGGATACCAGAAGTTATAAAGGTATCCATATAGATAATCATTTTTATGTAGTATTGATGAATATATATAACAACGTGTGTATTTCATAGATAGACCAGTTTTTACAGATATACATTTATAGAGATACAGATATATAACCAAGTTATGTAATGGTGATAAATCAAACTTATACTGAGTGTATTTTACATTAGACTGATTACCAGAATATTTAAAGGTATATACTTATCCTTACCATTATACACATTATGAAAATAGAATGTATTAACTTAAAGGATGGACTCAAAACACATGTGAGACACCTGGTGGTTGAAGGTGGTATTATTTGAACTCACTAAATTTCCAGAGGAGGTTAATAATTAAGTCTCCTAATCCAATGAGAAGTGGCCACGTCCTTTTGGGCAGATTCATTATAATTTTTATGGTCTTATTATCTGAAATGGTATTTAGAGGCAAGTAAGAGGAAGGAGGAGAGAGCTCAGGGGGAGAGCTCAGGGATCCACCCTGAGGGGGGACACTGGGAGACACACACACTCCCAGACTGACACTCATGCACCATGCATGAATACATATCTTGACATTCATGAAGATTCCTCAACACCTAATACTTAGAACTCGGAGGTCACAAGAAGTAAATCCTCTTTAGGAGTATCCATTTTGAAACTACGGCAGCCATCTTAACTCTGGTATCCAGTCAATAGGAACAGTAGCCATCCTGGAATGGGTAATTATGTCATGTTGATTTTATCTTGTATGTTCTCTCAAATATTGATATGTTCTCTCAAATATTGATGTATTGAATATTTTACAGTTGATAATCATTCTCCCGAATCAATAACCGCCTTGTAGATTTTTCTCTAAAGATTCAAATTTTTCATTATATTTTTCTTTTTGCATAGTTGCCACATTTATTGACAAAACAAACGTCTAATTTATTTCACAATTTTAACCACTTACTTACCTGCAGCAAAGTAACGGTTGCACGTGTGAAATACAGACGTTCTGTTTAATTGTCAAGTTCACAAGGTTATTGATTCTACCGAGAAGTTATCATGGTGGTATTAGGTCATAGGGACGGTACGCCCATTTTGCAAGTGTTTTTATTGATTTTCAAGACGTTCATACCCATACCCATACTCAATCGGTATCGTAATTTCATGTGATTATTTGTGTTTGTTTACCAATAAATTTCTATTTCGTATGACCACACGACTCCGTGAATGAGTTTCACAAGCATAGACTGTGTCATATTGATTGATTTTGTATCTTAAAAATATCTTCGTTAAAAATTACTCAAGGATAATTATTGTGCGGGAAACCTGTCCTTAAAAAGGCACAACTTATTCTGACTGATTATTCGCGACATAATGGAGGCACTGCTGAGATAACGTCGATGTTTTGTACATGATCAATCCTAGTTATGGTGGTGACATACATAATATTTTGCATGAAATTATTAATTATTAATTTAAAAAAAATTTTTTTTGCCAAAATGTCTGGTCAAAGTGAATTTTATGTTGATGGGGATTATCAAGAGTCAGCCCTTAGTGGTAGTATGAGCACTCAGGAAGAATTGATACAGGTACAGGAAATGTTGGAAATAATTTATAAAATGGAAACGGCGGATCAAGCCGGAAAAAGTTTGTCTAATGAGTCTGATCTAAAAGTATTTGTTAAAGGCCTTAGAAACCACGCCAATAATTTAAAAAAGGGCATGTGGACTGTAGGATGGCAAATCTGTGGACTCACAGACAGATTCCCTGAGGGAAAGGGAATAAAAAGGCGTGATCGCCTTCTTGTGGAATTATGCCTTATCCTGATGTATCTTCATAATGAGTTTAAATATCAAAGTACCCAACAGAGGAATGATTTCTTAGATTTTCTAGTTAAATTTGAACAATAAGAAAAAGACGCTAAAATAATTATGGACGGACTTCACCAAATAAGTAAAAAGTGGGAACAATTAATAGAGGAGAGAGAGAGTTTTCTGCAGGAAAACGAGTCTCCTGACGAAAATTGCCGAGTAATAGGCAGTGGAAATTTAGGAAGTTGCCGAATAATAGGCAGTGGAAATTCAGGAAGTTGGCAGGAATCCCTAATTAAGCAATTAGAAAAATTAATAGAACAAATGAAGTTTATGCCCCAGGGTAATACTCAGATACGTATCCCTGAAAGGGACGAGTTTGACAGTACTTCAGAATCTGACTCTGAATCTGATTCTGAATCTGATTCTGAATCTGAAGGTTGGGAGTCAGACGATGAGGAGGAATCAGAAAAAAAATCTTACCCCAAGCCATCTGTAGAACAAAGGGGGGTAAAAAGTGAACCACCACATGAAAGGGGATCTAACCAGTTTTCTTTGGGATCAGAGAAAAAGACAGACACCCCTAACCAAGACACCGCAGAAATAATAAAATTTGTAAATGATGCTGTCCCAGTCTTTAGTGACGAGTCTGACAGTACTTCAGAATCTGACTCTGAATCTGATTCTGAATATGAAAGTTGGGAGTTAGACAATGAGGAGGAATCAGAAAAAGAACCAATATCCTACCCCAAGCCATCTGTAGAGCAACCACATGAAAGGGGATCTAACCAGTTTTCTTTGGGATCAGAGAAAAAGACAGACACCCCTAACCAAGACACCACAGAAATAATAAAATTTGTAAATGATGCTGTCCCAGTCTTTAGTGACGAGTCTGACAGTACTTCAGAATCTGACTCTGAATCTGATTCTGAATATGAAAGTTGGGAGTCAGACAATGAGGAGGAATCAGAAAAAGAACCAATATCGTACCCCCAGCCATCTGTAGCGCAAAGGGGGGTAAAAATTGAACCACCACATGAAAGGGGGTCTAATCAATTTTCTTTGGGATCAGAGAAAAAGCCAGACACCCCTAAACAAGACACCTCAGAAATAATAAAATTTGTAAATGATGCTGTCCCAGTCTTTAAGGAAGAGGGATCCATGTGCGTTATTGACCACATCGAGACCTATGAAAATACCCTATCAGTTTTAGGCCTAGATGATGACCAGTCTAGGATTAATTTCCTGCCATGAGTATTTGAAACCAAACACCGTAGATTCTGCGAATCTTTAAAAGGTCTGTATGGTGCTTCATGGCAAGAAATTAAACACTGCTGTCATCTAAAATTTGGCCCATGTGAAAATGTTACCGCGGCTACAGCGGCTATACCCAAGCTCAGATGTAACAGTAATCAAAGCCCCAACGAAAATCTGGCTGTGCTCAAAAGTGCTTCCCACGTAGCAGAAAAGGAGCCAGATCACAACCACCCTGAGTTTAAATCCACATTTTTCGAGGCCCTACCTAACTACATAAAAGTGGGTTTAGCAAAAGATTACAAAGGGGGGTGTTCACCGGAGTCGTTGGTAAAAGAGAGTAACAATTTGTATTCTATCCAACAGACTGGTGAAAACAAAGGGGGGCCTGAACCCTCAAATAAATTTGTGAATGAAATTCATGTATCTCCTAAATCAGTACATGTTGAAACCCAGAAAAAGACATACGCTGACATAGTCAGAGGAGACGTGCCAAAGAGTTTCCCCAGCAGGAGACCAGATACCCCACCAAATAGAAGGGGGGAGCAAAGACCACCTCGGGAGTATCACCCATAGGATCCTGGACCAAAGTTTGAAAGAAACTATAGGGTGTATCTCCCATGGGTCAGATTTAAACCTAAGGGTAGACACCCTCACCAGTGTAATTGGCCCCGGGGGCCTACACAGGTAAATAGGGAGCAATCACAGGGTAGGACACCCCAAAATCCCCGGAAAAATAGGGAGCAACTAAGGGACAGACAACTATCCCAGAATGAAGACAGTGGTTCTGATGGGGATATGTCTGATCAAACTGAGCCAGTGGCCCCTAGAAAGTACAGAAACCGGGTCCCACGACCCAATTCTGATCAACCCGTAAGCAATGCAAAATCCAAAATCGTTCAAATTATGAATATGTTACACGGTTTTATTGCTGTACGGAACGTGAATAGCATTCTTCAAGGGGCAAATCCTGTGGCCATCCAAGGGCCACAGAGCCTTTGAAGCGCCCATGTTAAAATAAATCAGAGGAATGCACTGAATAAAGGTACAGGAGACAGAGGTTCTAACACCATGTTTTTCCCCAGGTCACAGTAATGAGGATCCTGAAATCCCTACCG
This sequence comes from Lithobates septentrionalis, assembly GCA_037952835.1. NCBI lineage: Eukaryota > Metazoa > Chordata > Amphibia > Anura > Ranidae > Lithobates > Lithobates septentrionalis. Next base: position 1,558,545 of record JBBDGP010002708.1, read on the forward strand.
GGGGATGGTGGCTGTTAGATATTAATTATTCTCCTATTTTTCAGTGGTCACTTCATTCCTCTGACATACACAGGTCGCTCCAAACAGCCTAATTTCAAGAAGTCGCCTAAGATGGTGATTCCAGAGGAAGACCGAATCCTAAAGACATTAATATCAGGAGGCCTAAATGGTTTGATATTTTGGTAAAAGATGGGGAGTCACCCGCATAAGGTAGTTTGATTGCCTCAAATGAATTGTATTGACACCCCAAAGGGGGGAGATTTTATTTGTTTTATTCCTCACAAGTAGAAGGTTGACTATAATGTCAAATATCTTAGTACTGACAATAAGTGTCACATGTCAAACTTAAATGTTTTAATTGTTATTATTCCAGAACCGCTACAAGTAAGCTAAAAAAAAAAGATGGTTCTGAAGAATGTCAGTCAGTCATTCATGTCTGGTATCCACAGCTCTAAAGAAATGTCCTCATGTTAGTAAGCCCTGGAGCTTGGTCTCCCATAGCAAATGTTTCATACATTGTCCTGCTATCCAGAGTGTTTAGTTAAAGGACTGATGACACAATGAGAAAAAAAAAGGCTCTGAGAAAGCCCAGGATACCAGCTTAACACTGAGATCTCAAACACAGATCATGTAAAAAAAAAAAAAGGTGACTATATATGTCTTTTCTAATGGAATCCATTTTCCCTTACAGGACTAAGATGTCCATGAGCCGGTCAACAGAACCGAGAGTCCAATGTGTGTGAAACATCCAGAGAAGGAACCGTATGGGGGATTCAGGAACACCACTGATGGCCAGTCTACACGGACAAACCTACCAGGACGGCCAAGACCCAGAGGTGCCCGGAGTGATCCATTCCCCGCCAACCAACGAATGACGGTCCTGGGATGCACACATCAATCACCAACCCATTTTGTGTTTTCCCTTCTCATTCAAAGAATTACACCCACATGAAGGTGTCTACACCCTTTTAGACATAGATCCACGATACGGATCCATCTCCACAGCTAGATTTACAAGGTCCGAATGAAGCCATATTTCTTCAATATGTTACGGTGGTGAAGTCTTTCAAACGACTCCCGGCATTTGAACACTTCACAAGGGGGAATTTGTTGTGAATTCATGAAGAAATATATTTTATATTTCCTGGCAGAAACATGAGAGATGCTTAGGCCTCAAAAAGCAGATGAACTGTTGCCCTTTTGCCGAACTTTAGTACAAATTAGACGCTCTCATGTTTTTCCAAGTTTTACTACTACTTCAAATATTGAAGACTTTTACAAGCATGTATTGTAAGGAAAACTGTTGGAACAAAAAACTGCTGTCGTCACAAAACAAGGAGATATTTACATGGTATTGTGAATAAACAAAAGCTGCCACAGGACACAAGATTATATAGACAATTCTCGCCTAGAGATAACCTAACCTGGCTAACTTATTGTGTGCAAGTGGTGGACTGTTTAAATAGCTAACACCTTGGCTAACAAAACTCATTGTATGAACTTTTAGGATGGTTTAGACAAACAAGTCATTTCTAAACACCCAGTGAGAATGTTCCATCTCAACACGTTAGAGAGAGTTGAATATTGTGCCAGTCAAAAATATTGTAAAGTATCAATAAGGTTATTATAAGTCATTTTAAACTATCTATGACATTGCAGGTCACAGAGACATTATAATGTTGGCGTCTGCGGACCCAACAACTTTGCCATGAAGAAACTGTATATGAAAGTGTGATTTTATAAGTAGAAGTGTTTTAAGTAACGAATTAGTATTAGAAACATATAATTATGATTATAGCTATAGAAGACTGTAACTTGTGCAGAGAAAAACGAATATTCAGTGGGGATACCAGAAGTTATACAGGTATCCATATAGATAATCATTTTTATGTAGTATTGATGAATATATATAACAACGTGTGTATTTCATAGATAGACCAGTTTTTACAGATATACATTTATAGAGATACAGATATATAACCAAGTTATGTAATGGTGATAAATCAAACTTATACTGAGTGTATTTTACATTAGACCGATTACCAGAATATTTAAAGGTATATACTTATCCTTACCATTATACACATTATGAAAATAGAATGTATTAACTTAAAGGATGGACTCAAAACAAATGTGAGACACCTGGTGGTTGAAGGTGGTATTATTTGAACTCACTAAATTTCCAGAGGAGGTTAATAATTAAGTCTCCTAACCCAATGGGAAGTGGCCACGTCCTTTTGGGCAGAGTCATTATAATTTTTATGGTCTTATTATCTGAAATGGTATTTAGAGGCAAGTAAGAGGAAGGATGAGAGAGCTCAGGGGGAGAGCTCAGGGATCCACCCTGAGGGGGGACACTGGGAGACACACACACTCCCAGACTGACACTCATGCACCATGCATGAATACATATCTTGACATTCATGAAGATTCCTCAACACCTAATACTTAGAACTCGGAGGTCACAAGAAGCAAATCCTCTTTAGGAGTATCCATTTTGAAACTACGGCAGCCATCTTAACTCTGGTAACCAGCCGATAGGAACAGTAGCCATCCTGGAATGGGTAATTATGTCATGTTGATTTTATCTTGTATGTTCTCTCAAATATTGATATGTTCTCTCAAATATTGATGTATTGAATATTTTACAGTTGATAATCATTCTCCCGAATCAATAACCGACTTGTAGATTTTTCTCTAAAGATTCAAATTTTTCATTATATTTTTCTTTTTGCATAGTTGCCACATCTATTGACAAAACAAACGTCTAATTTATTTCACAATTTTAACCACTTACTTACCTGCAGCAAAGTAACGGTTGCACGTGTGAAATACAGACGTTCTGTTTAATTGTCAAGTTCACAAGGTTATTGATTCTACCGAGAAGTTATCATGGTGGTATTAGGTCATAGGGACGGTACGCCCATTTTGCAAGTGTTTTTATTGATTTTCAAGACGTTCATGTAACCCAATCGGTATCGTAATTTCATGTGATTATTTGTGTTTGTTTACCAATACATTTCTATTTCGTATGACCACACGTCTCCGTGAATGAGTTTCACAAGCATAGACTGTGTCATATTGATTGATTTTGTATCTTAAAAATATCTTCGTTAAAAATTACTCAAGGATAATTATTGTGTGGGAAACCTGTCCTTAAAAAGGCACAACTTATTCTGACTGATTATTCACGACAACGGTGCCAAGAGAAGATCAGTGACCCCATACACGGTGCCCAGAGCAGATCAGTGACCCCATACACGGTGCCCAGAGCAGATCAGTGACCCCATACACGGTGCCCAGAGCCGGACAGTGACCCCTGTGACGAACGCGGGTGTCAGATCCCTGCCCTCCTCGCTAACTCGCGACAAAGGACCGGCCAACCTCACACCACGCTGTCACTTACGTAACAATGCCACTCTCAGCTGTGCCCAGCACAAAGATTTTCCAGCTTGCAGGACCACAATCTAGGTGCGAGCAACCTGAGAGTGATTGTCACTGGGCTAATTACACAATTAACCCTTTAACTGCCACCACCCCCGTTTAAAAGACCGAGCCGGGGGAGACTCGTAATTTTGCAATACCAATTATAATTTTAGAATAAGCGTCTGCCACACACACTGCCACCACAGACAGGCCTGCTCAGAGTCTTACTCTACAACAGTAGCGCCCTTCAAGAGGCAGGTTCGTTTATAGCTTGCATTAAGAGCTTTAGAGACAAGGTTAACACTTTTCAACATAAGGGTTTATTATGAAAAGGTCAAAGTTGATGCAAATAAAATATTTACAGAAAAAAGATGTTTCAAAAAATAAAGACAATATACAGCCACAAAGAAATAAGGTAGAATTGGGAAGAGAGAATACTTGCAATTAATGTCCAAGGGTTGATCAGAGTTCGATCAATGAGCTTGGTAATCGGTTCTCGACTTGGCAGATGTTTCTTCTTGGATGGTAAAAGGAGAACTGACCATTGTTTTGGCATCTCCTCTTTTCTGTCAAATCAAAGGGGGTGTTGACAGTGACCAGTAACCAATCATCTGGTCATCTTGTTTTAGGGGTTGGTTGCTGGGAGGTGTCTACACTCATGACCACGTCCCAGGTAGATTTTGTAATACATACTCATATATCGGCATCTATAGTGTTTACAGACTCCAAATATCCATATTATTATTCAACTTGAGATTTCCTTCAAAACAAGTCTAAACATGCCATATCTATAACGTATAGCCTGCTTTGGAGGAATAAGTGGTCCCAGGGGTTTCCCATATGACCTGACATAGGGGTGTCTGGACTTGAAACGTTCCATATTATCTGAGGAAGCTAAATATGTCCAGATTATGGCTGTGCTATTACTAAGTCAGAAGTTATGAAACATGCTGAAATTTATTTATACTTATTCTACTGAGGTGTATTTACAACCGAGGCCTGTTAGGTCTCTGAATGGGGAGGGTGACAGTTTTACGACAGGCCTGAACACTGCCCCTACAACAAATGTTTTCTACTGACCTAACCTGGTTCTGTTTTCTCTGTTGAGATAACCTTTTCTGTTGAACTTAAAAAGCTTTGAATTCCTAAGATGGGGAAGGAGGGAGTTCAGAGTTCTCTGTGAGGTTACATGGTTAGCCAAACTGTCATGGCTACTTCCATACAAGATGGCAGCTAGCTACAGCTTTTCATGTCCCGTACTTGATATTGTTACAACCCCATATACGGTTATCAGAGCAGGACAGTGACCCCATACACAGTGCCCAGAGCACATTATTGACCCCATACACAGTGCCCAGAGCAGATCAGTGACCCCATACACAGTGCCCAGAGCAGGACAGTGACCAGAGCAGATCATTGACCCCATACAGATTTCCGAGAGCAGATCAGTGACCCCATACATAGGGCCCAGAGCAGATTACTGACTCCATACACAGTGCCCAGAGCAGGACAGTTACCCCATACACAGTGCCCAGAGCAGGACACTGACCCCATACACAGTTCCCAGAGCAGATCAGTGACCGATCAGTGACCCCATACACAGGGCCCAGAGCAGGACAGTGACCCCATACACAGTGCCCAGAGCAGGAAAGTGACCCCATACACAATGCCCAGAGCAGGACAGTGACCCCATACACAGTGCCCAGAGCAGATCAGTGACCCCATACACAGTGCCCAGAGCAGGACAGTTACCCCATACACAGTTCCCAGAGCAGATCAGTGACCAATCAGTGACCCCATACACAGGGCCCAGAGCAGTACAGTGACCCCATACACAGTGCCCAGAGCAGATCAGTGACCGATCAGTGACCCCATACACAGTGCCCAGAGCAGGACACTGACCCCATACACAGTGCCCAGAGAAGAAGGACACTGACTCCATACACAGTTCTCAGAGCAGATCAGTGACCGATTAGTGACCCTATACACAGGGCCCAGAGCAGGACAGTGACCCCATACACAGTGCCCAGAGCAGGACATTGACCCCATACACAGTGCCCAGAGCAGATCAGTGACCCCATACACAGTGCCCAGAGCAGGACACTGACCCCATACACAGTGCCCAGAGCAGGACACTGACCCCATACACAGTTCCCAGAGCAGATCAGTGACCAATCAGTGACCCCATACACAGGGCCCAGAGCAGGACAGTGGCCCCATACACAGTGCCCAGAGCAGATCAGTGACCAATCAGTGACCCCATGCACAGTGCCCAGAGCAGAACAGTGACCCCATACACAGTGCCCAGAGCAGGACAGTGACCCCATACACAGTGCCCAGAGCAGATCAGTAACCCCATACACAGTGCCCAGAGCAGATCAGTGATCCCATACACAGTGCCCAGAGCAGGACACTGACCCCATACACAGTGCCCAGAGCAGATCAGTGACTGCATACACAGTGCACAGAGCAGATCAGTGACTCCATACACAGTGCCCAGAGCAGATCAGTGACCCCATACACAGTGCCCAGTTCAGGACAGTGACCCCATACACAGGGCCCAGAGCAGGAAATGACCCCATACACAGTGCCCAGAGCAGATCAGTGACCCCATACACAGTGCCCAGAGCAGGACACTGACCCCATACACAGTGCCCAGAGCAGGAGACTGACCCCATACACAGCGCCCAGACAGGATAGTGACCCCATACACAGGGCCCAGAGCAGACCAGTGACCCCATACTCAGTGCCCAGAGCAGGACAGTGACCCCATACACAGGGCCCCGAGCAGATTACTGACTCCATACACAGTGCCCAGAGCAGGACAGTGACCCCATACACAGGGCCCAGAGCAGATCAGTGACCCCATACACAGTTCCCAGAGCAGATCAGTGACCCCATACACAGTGCCCAGAGCAGATCAGTGACCGATCAGTGACCCCATACACAGTGCCCAGAGCAGAACAGTGACCCCATACACAGTGCCCAGAACAGATCAGTGACCCCATACACAGTGCCCAGAGTAGATCAGTGACCCCATACACAGTGCCCAGAGCAGATCAGTGACCCCATACACAGTGCCCAGTTCAGGACAGTGACCCCATACACAGAGCCCAGAGCAGGACAGTGACCCCATACACAGTGCCCATAGCAGATCAGTGACAGATCAGTGACCCCATACACAGTGCCCAGAGCAGGACAATGACCCCATACACAGTGCCGACAGCAGGACAGTGACCCAATACACAGTGCCCAGAGCAGATCAGTGACCCCATACACAGTGCCCAGAGCAGATCAGTGACCCCATACACCATGCCCAGAGCAGGACACTGACCCCATACACAGTGCCCAGAGCAGGACACTGACCCCATACACAGTGCCCAGAGCAGGAGACTGACCCCATAAACAGCATCCAGACAGGATAGTGACCCCATACACAGGGCCCAGAGCAGACCAGTGACCCCATACACAGGGTCAAGAGCAGGACAGTGACCCCATACACAGGGCCCAGAGCAGATCAGTGACCCCATACACAGTTCCCAGAGCAGATCAGTGACCCCATACACAGTGCCCAGAGCAGGACAGTGACCCCATATACATTGCCCAGAGCAGGACAGTGACCCCATACACAGGGCCCAGAGCAGGACAGTGACCCCATACACAGTGCCCAGAGCAGGACAGTGACCCCATACACAGTGCCCAGAGCAGGACAGTGACCCCATACACAGTGCCCAGAGCAGATCAGTAACTCCATACACAGTACCCAGAGCAGGACACTGACCCCATACACAGCGCCCAGAAAGGACAGTGACCCCATACACATTGCCCAGAGCAGATCAGTGACCCCATACACGGTGCTCAGAGCAGATCAGTGACCCCATACACGGTGCCCAGAGCAGATCAGTGACCCCATACACGGTGCCTAGAGCAGATCAGTGACCCCATACATTACACGGTGCCCAGAGCAGATCAATGACCCCATACACGGTGCCCAGAGCAGATCAATGACCCCATACATGGTGCCCAGGGCAGAACAGTGACCCCATACACGGTGCCCAGAGCAGGACAGTGACCCCATACACGGTGCCCAGAGCAGATTAGTGACCCCATACACAGTGCCCAGAGCAGATCAGTGACCCCATACACAGTGCCCAGAGCAGGACAGTGACCCCATACACGGTGCCCAGAGCAGATCAGTGACCCCATACACGGTGCCTAGGGCAGAACAGTGGCCCCATACATGGTGCCCAGAGCAGGACAGTGACCCCATACACAGTGCCCAGAGGAGGACAGTGACCCCATACACAGTGCCCAGAGCAGATTAGTGACCCCATACACAATGCTCAGAGCAGGACAGTGACCCCATACACAGTGCCCAGAGCAGATCATTGACCCCATACACATTTCCCAGAGCAGATCAGTGACCCCATACACAGTGCCCAGAGCAGGACAGTGTCCCCATAAACAGTGCCCAGAGCAGGACAGTGACCCCATACACAATACCCAGAGCAGGACAGTGACCCCATACACAGTGCCCAGAGCAGATCAGTGACCGATCAGTGACCCCATACACAGTGCCCAGAGCAGAACAGTGACTCCATACACAGTGACTATGACGGATCCTATCCCACACTCCGCTGAGTGCTTCCGTCAGTAATACTGCTTCCTCCAGTCTGACCATCAGAGAGATATATTCTTATAGCTGCATTGAATACAAGTCTAACCGAAAATAGCTTGTAGAATCTTGAATGCTTTATTGGACAGAACACAGCTTTTTTATACACATTTAACACAAGGGGTTAGATAACGAGGTAGGGCTGACTCATGGATACTCCCCCCCATCCCTCTAGCAAAAACTTAAAAGACAATTATATAATTAACATGTTAAATAACACAACACTTAAGGCAGCCCTGGTGACCAGACAGTTCGTCTCCGCAGGTCAATGTGATCAGCTCTTTCAAGAATCATGTATTGTTCAGAATTAACAACCAAATAACAGGGTGAATGTGGACAGAAAAAGGTTCTTGCAACCAGTGTCCGTGACAGTGCCCCCCTTCCCGTCCCATAGTCCGGGTCAGCTTGGGGCTGTCCGGGAGAGTTTTATAGTTCAGTTTGCTGGGAAAGTCCATCAGCGTTCCCATTCTGCTTTCCTGGCCGATATGTATGGTAAAATTGTAAGGCTGCAGTGCCAAGCTCCATCGTAACAAACGTCCATTATCCCCGGAGACCCGATAAAGCCAGATTAATGGATTGTGGTCGGTGAGCACCGTAAAAGATTGTCCGTAGAGATAAGGTTGGAATTTCTATAGAGCCCACACCAGCGCCAAACACTCCTTCTCCACGGCTGCATAACCGACTTCCCTGGGTAGCAGCTTCCGACTGATGTAGGCCACTGGGTGCTCACCGCCATCAGGTCCTACTTGGCTCAGTACTGCCCCCAGCCCAAATGTAGAGGCATCTGTGTGGACACAAAAACGCTTGGTTGGGTCAGGGGCAGCTAGAACAAGAGCTGAAGTTAGTGCATTCTTTAATCGTTGGAAGGCAGCTTCACACTCGGGGGACCAAAGTACCTGTTGGGGAAGGTGCTTCTTAGTCAGGTCTGTCAGGGGCTTAGGGATGGAACTATATTGCGGGACAAATTTCCTATAGTACCCAGCTGTGCTGAGGAACGCCAGGACCTGGGTTTTAGTACGGGGGTTCGGCCACTTGGCAACTGCCTCAATCTTAGCAGGCTCGGGTCGTTGTTGTCCACTGCCTACTCGATGTCCAAGGTACTGTACCTCGGACATCCCTATGCTGCATTTCTCTGGCTTAAGGGTTAGTCCTGCAGCTTTGATTTGGTCTAACACGACACCCAGGTGAACCAGATGGTCCTCCCAGGTATCACTGTAGATCGCAATGTCGTCCAGATATGCACAAGCATAGTCCTGGAGGCCATCAAGGAGTTGGTTTACCATCCTCTGGAAAGTCGCCGGTGCATTCTTCATCCCAAATGGCATTACTTTAGACTGGTATAAGCCAAATGGGGTAATGAACGCCGATTTAGGAATAAATTCCGCATCCAGAGGAATTTGCCAGTACCCTTTGCATAGGTCAAGGGTTGTCAGGAATTTTCCCCGAGCAATGCGATCTAACAGATCATCGACCTGGGGAATAGGGTAAGCATCAGTGGTGGTGCACTCATTTAATCTGCGGTAGTCTACACAGAAGCGAGTTGTGCCATCCCGCTTCAGGACAAGGACCACCGGGAAGCCCAGGGGCTGCTGGATGGCTCAATGACTCCCAAGTCAAGCATCTCCTTAATCTCATGACGCATCCCCTCTCTCACTGCGTCAGGTATCCGGTAAGCCGCCTGTCTTAGTGGCAGTTGTCCCCGGGTCTCCACACGGTGCACTGCCATAGTAGTGTACCCAGGGACTGTGGAGAACATTTCCCTTCTCTGACTAAGGACCTGTCTAGCTTGTTCTCTCCGCGTCGGCCCTAGCTGGTCGTCAAGCTTTATCGTCTCTATCCCTGCAGTAATTCTGTTTAGCTCCGGGAGCACCAGCAGGGGAAGATTCTCAGAATCTTCCACAGCTGGAGCACATATAGCGGCTACCTCCCCTTTCCCAGTATGCTTTCAACACGTTCACATGAAAGGTCCGTCGGACTCTTTCATCTGAACATTTAGCATTTAACATGATTTCCCGAGGGAAACCCACCCTGGCAAAGATCCGGAGCAAAGCATCAGCCACAGTTTCTGCATGGATACTTGCCAGGGGAATGGCCTCCGGGTACCGGGTGGCATAATCCACCACAGTAAGGATATATCTCTTCCCAGAAGGACTAGGTCAGGGCAATGGTCCAACCAGGTCTACGGCAACGTGGCTAAAGGGTTCATCAATGATTGGTAAAGGGTGTAGAGGAGCTTTCAGTTGGCCCCCATGCTTACCCACCCGCTGGCATGTGTCACAGGTCCGGCAATACCGTCGGACAGCCCCTGTAATCCCTGGCCAAAAAAATGACAGAGTCAGAGTCAGACGGTGGAGGGTCCGGGACATCCCCAGGTGTCCGGCTAAGGGTATGTCATGCCCAATGCGCAGCAGGTCATGCTGTTATTTCTGCGGCACAACCAGCTGCTGCTTGGGTGGATGGGAGGCTGTCTTTCCCTCAGTAACCCGATAGAGTAATCCCTGGACCCACTCTATCCACTCCCTCTCCAACCCCCCAGGGTCCAATCCTGCTCTTTCCCTATAGCTAGCTAGGGAAGGGTCGCCAAGAGTTGCCTGAGCAAAGTCTTGGGGAAAAGCCCAAGTCGGGGTAGGAATAGCTGGGGTAGTACAGTCTAGGTCAGGGGTGACAGGTCTTACCTGGGTCCCATCCTCGAGGGAGCGCACCTCCATCTGGGCTTGCTGGTGGGTGGTAACAGGGTAGGCTTCCGGTTTTACATCCAGGGAGAAGGCTGAATTTAAACGTCACAAATCGTTGCCCAACAAAACCTCTGCAGGTAAGTTCTGCATTATTCCCACTTCCACTTCTTTGGCCCCCGAACCCCAATGAAGGTGAACCCTGGCAGTGGGGACCCGCATAACATTTCCCCCGGCCACCCGCACAGCCACAGACCATCCCGTGTGCTTTGCCGGGTTTATCATTCGGGACTGTATCAGGGTAATAGTAGCTCCCGTGTCCCGCAGTCCCTGGGCAACCCGACCATTAATCCACACGGCTTGTCGACGGTGCAAACGATTATCTGTAGTGGCAGCTTGCACAGGGTCTGCCTCATGTAGAATTCCAATATTCTCCTCACTTGGGTAAGTCACATCATCTCTCTCCAGACAGTGTGCAGCAGCCCGGGCAGGTCCAAGGGGCCTGTTGTTCCGCGCGTCCTGGGAAACATTCTGTGGACAATACCTCCTAACATGCCCTGCTTGGTTGCATCTGTAGCAGAGGTCCCCTTTTCCTCGTGAAGATGGTAACTGAGTGGGGCCGGGAATCGACGGCTGGTGTGGAGGGGCAACGCTCCGTGGAATGTTGGGGACAGGCCGAGCTGGGGTCTTAGGCTCTGGTTGTACAGTCCGCCTTGAATCCACGTATTGGTCAGCTAGGGTGGCAGCTTCATCTACTGTGACTGGCCGCCGATCATTTACCCAGTCTTTAACTTCATGTGGGGTATGATCGTAGAATTGTTCCAGGAGGATTAGCTGGAGCGCATCTGCCATGGTAACAGCTTGGCACCCGGTCATCCAACTCTCTGCTGCTCGGGTCATTTGATGAGTCCATTCTGTGTAAGGCTCTCTCTCCTTTTGGCGGAGGTTGCGAAACCTCAAACGGTGTGCCTCTGGAGTAATGCCGACGCGAGCCAATAGTCTTTCTTTTACCCGGTCATAGACCTGGCTGATCTTGTCAGGGACATTATTGTACGCCTCTGCAGCCCTTCCCATGAGCCGGCTGACCAGGAGCATGACCCAATCTGCTTTATTGACACCTTGGAGACCGCATTGCCTCTCAAAAATTTGCAGGTAAACATCCATCTCATCTTCACCATCTTGAAACATGCGGAAGGCGGCATAGGGTAGCTTTTTGCGGGCTGCTGGAGCTTCCCAGTTGAACATAACTGACGCTCCTTGGTCCCGCTGGAGTTCAGCCATATGCAGCTGGGACACCTCTTGTAACACTTCACTGATAACCTCCTGCGGGGGGTGAGTACTGTCACGGATCCTATCCCACACTCCGCTTGAGTGCTTCCGTCATATACCACTTCCTTCCAGTCTGTATACAGATATATGATATTCCCACCGCTCTGAGCACAAAACAAGGTGACACTTGCTTAGATGCTAACATGAACTAACTTTATTTAGAATCAAACTTACAAGACTTTATCTGCCGTTGGAACCTCCTCTAACAATACAACTGTAACCTAATTAACATGAGCTAATTATCTAATCCATTTACCCAGACTAGATGACTACGTCTCCTAGCTCATTACCATAAACATAAACACAGGGTTAATTAGAACAAACAACAATGTGTGGAATACCCTTAGAACCTGTGGTAAGCCAGACTAAACTCATTTACATTAAACACATTATAGCAGAGAACAAGACAGGTAGTTGGAGTTGATGACACCAGCATCTCTTCACAGGATGTGTCCCAACAGTATGAATCAGTCTTATCAGCAGGGGGCTGCTGGAGGAATCCCCCCTCCCTCTTCAGGGACACACATGCCAAATGACCACAGCAAGGAGTCCCCAACAGAATCAAACAACATACAATATATACATATATACACGACTGAGTCCGATTAGTACAGTTCAGACTGGATTTGTAATTCACCTCACAAAGAGTATTGTTCCCTTGAAAATCCAGGGCCCATAATCAAAAGGCAAGAGGCTTGCATTCAGTCCTCTACAACAGCCTCTGTCCCTGCTAGGTCTGTCACAAGTACCATACAAGGCCAGTCGCCACTGGACGTCAAGCTGGAACTCTGTCGCCTCTGAGGTACCTGCTGGTGGGTTGCTGGCATGGTCAATCTCCATTAGTTCGGTGATGAGAGTTCCTTTGGATTTGTTGCTGGAGACTTTTCCACGGGCTTCCAAGAGATCCTTCAAGGTGCTGCGCTTGAGTCTGGCGTAGTGATGTTCCATCTGCTGTTAGGAGCAGGGGATCCCGGTGGTGATTTGGGTGTGCCTAAGCAAGAGGAAGCATCCTACAGCTTGCCACCAATTGTGATGGAACCTATCCCACACTCCGCTGCATGCTTCCGTCAGCAATACTGCTTCCTCCAGTCTGACCATCAGAGAGATATATTCTTATAGCTGCATTGAATACAAGTCTAGCCGAAAATAGCTTGTAGAATCTTGAATGCTTTATTGGACAGAACACAGCCTTTTTATACACATTTAACACAAGGGGTTAGATAACGAGGTAGGGCTGACTCATGGATACTCCCCCCCTGCCCTCTAGCAAAAACTTAAAAGACAATCGTATAATTAACATGTTAATTAACATAACACTTAAGGCAACCCTGGTGACCAGACAGTTCGTCAATGTGATCAGCTCTTTCAAGAATCATGTATGGTTCAGAATTAACAACCAAATAACAGGGTGAATGTGGACAGAAAAAGGTCCTTGCAGCCAGTATCCGAGACAGCGACCCCATGCACAGTGCCCAGAGCAGGACAGTGACCCCATACACAGTGCCCAGAGCAGATCAGTGACCCCATACACAGTGCCCAGAGCACGACACTGACCCCATACACAGTGCCGAGAGCAGGACACTGACCCCATACACAGTTCCCAGAGCAGATCAGTGACCCCATACACAGTGCCCAGAGCAGATCAGTGACCCCATACACAGTGCCCAGAGCAGATCAGTAACCCCATACACAATGCCCAGAGCATGACACTGACCCCATACACAGTGCCGAGAGCAGGACACTGACCCCATACACAGTGCCCAGAGAAGGACAGTGACCCCATACACAGTGCACAGAGCAGGAAAGTGACCCCATACACAGTGCCCAGAGCAGATCAGTGACCCCATACACAGTGCCCAGAGCAGATCAGTGACCCCATACCCAGTGCCCAGAGCAGGACAGTGACCCCATATACAGTGCCCAAAGCACATCATTGACCCCATACACAGTTCCCAGAGCAGGACAGTGACCCCATACACAGTGCCCAGAGCAGGACAGTGACCCCATACACAGTGCTCAGAGCACGACACTGACCCCATACACAGTGCCCAGAGCAGGACACTGACCCCATACACAGTGCCTAGAACAGATCAGTGACCCCATACATAGTTCCCAGAGCAGATCAGTGACCCCATACACAGTGCCCAGAGCAGATCAGTGACCCCATACACAGTGCCCAGAGCAGGACACTGACCCCATACACAGTGCCTAGAACAGATCAGTGACCCCATACATAGTTCCCAGAGCAGATCAGTGACCCCATACACAGTGCCCAGAGCAGATCAGTGACCCCATACACAGTTTCCAGAGCAGGACACTGACCCCATACATAGTGCCTAGAACAGATCAGTGACCCCGTTTACAGTTCCCAGAGCAGATCAGTGACCCCATACACAATTCCCAGAGCAGATCAGTGACCCCATACACAGTTCCCAGAGCAGATCAGTGACCCCATACATAGTTCCCAGAGCAGATCAGTGACCCCATACACAGTGCCCAGAGCAGATCAGTGACCCCATACAAGGTGCCCAGAGCAGTACAGTTACCCCATACACAGTGCCCAGAGCAGGACAGTGACCCCATACACAGTTCCTAGAGCTGGACAGTGACCTCATACACAGTGCCCAGAGCAAATCAGTAACCCCATACACAGTGCCCAGAGCAGTGCCCAGAGCAGGACAGTTACCCCATACACAGTGCCCAGAGCAGGACAGTGACCCCATACACAGTGCCTAGAGCAGGACAGTGACCTCATACACAGTGCCCAGAGCAAAAAAGTAACCCCATACACAGTGCCCAGAGCAGATCAGTGACCCCATACACAGTGCCCAGAGCACGACACTGACCCCATACACAGTGCCCAGAGCACGACACTGACCCCATACACAGTGCCCAGAGCAGGACACTGACCCCATACACAGTGCCTAGAACAGATCAGTGACCCCATATAGAGTTCCCAGAGCAGATCAGTGACCCCATACACAGTTCCCAGAGCAGATCAGTGACCCCATACACAGTGCCCAGGGCAGATCAGTGACCCCATACACAGTGCCCAGAGCATATCAGTGACCCCATACACAGTGCCCAGAGCAGATCAGTGACCCCATACACAGTGCCCAGAGCAGGACAGTTACCCCATACACAGTGCCCAGAGCAGGACACTGACCCCATACACAGTTCCCAGAGCAAATCAGTGATCCTATACACAGGGCCCAGAGCAGGACAGTGACCCCATACACAGTGCCCAGAACAGATCAGTAACCGATCAGTGACCCCATACACAGTGCCCAGAGCAGAACATTGACCCCATACACAGTGCCCAGAGAAGGACAGTGACCCCATACACAGTGCCCAGAGAAGGACAGTGACCCCATACACAGTGCCTAGAGCAGGACAGAGCCCCTATACACAGTGCCCAGAGCAGATCAGTAACCCCATATACAGTGCCCAGAGCAGATCAGTGACCCTATACACAGTGCCCAGAGCAGGACACTGACCCCATATACAATGCCCAGAGTAAGACACTGACCCCATACACAGTTCCCAGAGCAGATCAGTGACCGATCAGTGACCACATACACAAGGCCCAGAGCAGGACAGTGACCCCATACACAGTGCCCAGAGCAGATCAGTGACCGATCAGTGACCCCATACACAGGGCCCAGAGCAGGACAGTGACCCCATATACAGTGCCCAGAGCAGAACAGTGACTCCATACACAGTGACTGTGACGGATCCTATCCCACACTCCGCTGAGTGCTTCCGTCAGCAATACTACTTCCTCCAGTCTGACCATCAGAGAGATATATTCTTATAGCTGCATTGAATACAAGTCTAGCCGTAAATAGCTTGTAGAATCTTGAATGCTTTATTGGACAGAACATAGCCTTTTTATACACATTTAACACAAGGGGTTAGATAACGAGGTAGGTCTGAGTCATGGAAACTCCTCCCCTCCCCTCTAGCAAAAACTTATAAGACAATTATATAATTAACATGTTAATTAAACACAACACTTAAGGCAACCCTGGTGACCAGACAGTTCGTCAATGTGATCAGCTCTTTCAAGAATCATGTATTGTTCAGAATTAACAACCAAATAACAGGGTGAATGTGGACAGAAAAAGGTCTTTGCAGCCAGTGTCCGTGACAGTGACCCCATACACAGTGCCCAGAGCAGGACAGTGACCCCATACGCAGTGCCCAGAGCAGATCAGTGACCCCATACACAGTGCCCAGAGCAGATTAGTGACCCCATACACAGTTCCCAGAGCAGATCAGTGACCCCATACACAGTGCCCAGAGCAGATCAGTAACCCCATACACAGTGCCCAGAGCACGACACTGACCCCATATGCAGTGCTGAGAGCAGGACACTGACCCCATACACAGTGCCAAGAGCAGGACAGTGACCCCATACACAGTGCCAAGAGCAGGACAGTGACCCCATACACAGGGCCCAGAGCAGGACAGGGACCCCATACACAGGGCCCAGATCAGGACAGTGACCCCATACACAGTGCCCAGAGCAGATCAGTGACTGATCAGTGACCCCATACACAGTGCCCAGAGCAGGACAGTGACCCCATACACATTGCTGACAGCAGGACAGTGACCCCATACACAGTGCTCAGAGCAGATCAGTAACCCCAAACACAGTGCCCAGAGCAGTACACTGACCCCATACACAGTGCCCAGAGCAGGACTCTGATCCTATACATAGCGCCAAGAAAGGACAGTGACCCCATACACAGTGCCCAGAGCAGATCAGTGACCCCATACACAGGGCCCAGGGCAGGACACTGACCCCATACACAGGGCCCAGAGCAGATCAGTGACCCCATACACAAGGCCCAGAGCAGGACAGTGACCCCATACACAGTGCCCAGAGCAGATCAGTGACCCCATACACAGTGCCCAGAGCAGATTAGTGACCCCATACACAGTGCCCAGAGCAGAACATTGACCCCATACACAGTGCCCAGAGAAGGACAGTGACTCCATACACAGGGCCCAGAGCAGGGCAGTGACCCCATACACAGTGCCCAGAGCAGATCAGTGACCCCATACACAGTGCCCCCACTTCCAACCGCAGCTTATTGTACTTCACTTATTCATTTCATTCATTTAGGGTGTCATTGTATCCATATTCACATATATTATTGGTTTACATATTTTTATTGTTTTTCTAAACGCAATTTTGTTTTTTATTGTTTGTATTTACGGGTTATTATTGCAGCTGAGAAAGGTTTTTGTCTGTCATGGACATTTTTGATTTTAGGGCCCAAAAAACGGTCAACATTGAAGGTGTGTTTGAGGCCTATAAAGAGGATGAGAATGATCTAGGGGGTCTCTTTACTAGACTTAAGAATCTCTTGATCTCTGAAACCCATACTCAATGGGATATAGCCTACTTAGGAACGTATATAAAAAACTCAATGGTCCCGAGAAGTCTGAGATGGGAAGTTTCCCCCCAGAAAGGAGAATCAGAATTGGAGGACTGGTTTAAATATTTTAACCAAGCAGGTCTATCTCTCCTCCAATTTCTGATCGACAGAAAATCTGCCAAACTACAAAAAATTGACACCGAGATAAAAACTATCAAAGATAAACTCGGGGCCAGTAGAGATAGTGATGAATATAGAGAGAGATCTCAGGGCCTGTTAAAAGTCCTTGAAAAAGAGGATAGGGATCAGAAGTTTAAAAAAAGAAAAAAATACAATAGGGATCTCAATGACTACTGTAGCAATATGGTTTTTGAGTGGCAAAAAAGATTGGCTGAAGAGAATTCAACCAATCAGGCCAATACTGAGATGGAGGTGGTGACCCAGGGTTATGCGAACAATATCAACAGTAGTGGTCGCCCCCTGGGACCACCACCATCCTCTAAGATTAATGGCAATAGAAAAGGCCCTATGGGAAAACCCCCGAAAAACACGGGCCCTCAGAGGTTTCAATCTCCTCATAGACCATTAACCAATAAACCCACTAACATTCCTCCATACCATCAGTATAACCCTGGACCCCTTAGGCCCAACTATGCACAAAGGGGAGGAGGACCATACTCTGTCCCCCCCCCACCTTCATGGAGAGGGGGTTACCCTACTAGTGGGAGAGGGCGTGGCCCATCCAACTCCACTAGAGGCCATGGGTACGGAAGCAACCATACAGATTGGTGGAGACCAGATCAGAATTATGATGTGTATCAGAAACCACCACCTCAGGATCCATATGCTGGGGGTTGGGAATATAATCTCCCTACGCAAAATAGGTTTTTTCCTATAAGCGACATGACCCCATTTGAGGGAATGTCTGCCCCTCATATACCATTTGAATATCCGCAGGATACTCAGGCCCCTAACTCATTTTTTCCTTCCCAGGTCCCGGCCACCCCTGACCCTGCTGCCCCGATGCCTAGGGGAGCGGGTACTTTTGGTTTTTCCAAACCAGGCCAGGGACTCAAAAGGCCGGTAGAAGGAAACGAGGAACTAGAGGGGGGAGGCGAATGCGAACAAAAAAAAGCAAGAATATGACAGGTCAGGGCATTTTCAACTTGAGTACCGTTGAGCTGACGCAGTCTGAGAAGCTGGTGTTGGACAAGGGTCTCAAGTTTGCCCCCCCCAAGAGTTTAAATCGCTTTCAGACTTATATGGATGTCCATAAGTTTATTCGAAAATTAAATATAAAAAGGTATATGGTAGGGAACCCTATTACTAGGAATCCCCAGCCCAGGGATAATTATGTACATTCAGGACTGGCAAATGCATCCCTCTTCAATCCCCCTGGCACGCTTGCCCCAACACTTAAAGTGTTTAGAGATGTGTTGCTAAGGGACCTTGAAAATTTAGAGGTAAAGAAAGCTAAAAATTCCAAAGCCATACAAGAAGGACTAGATTCCCTGTGTGAGAATAAGGATCTAGTTATCCGTCCAGCGGATAAAGGGGGGGGGGATAGTTGTGCTCGATCGGAAGGATTATCTGGCTGAAATGTCCAGGATCCTTGACGATACGGAGACTTATACCCCCCTTCCCTCTGATCCAAAAAATGGCTACCTTAGGGAACTACGCAAGATCGTTTCCAAGGGTGCCTCCCTAGGGATTCTGGGGGAGAAGGAGAGCTACTATTTGGTCCCCAAGGCCCCCAGGACCCCTATTATCTATTACCTCCCGAAGGTCCATAAGAACCCTATCTGCCCCCCGGGACGCCCCATAGTGAGTGGCATTGACTCTATCACATCCCGCGTGGGCAGATATATTGATTTTTACCTTCAGCCCTTGGTTCAAAAGATGCCATCGTATATTAAGGACACGCGCCATGTGCTGAACCTTCTCTCTGGTGTTCCAATTAGACCTGGGATGTGGTTGGTAAGCGCGGATGTCACCTCTTTATATACTATAATTCCTCACGATATGGGCCTTCAGGCTGTGGAGAGTGCTCTGAGGGAAGACTCAGGACTTCCCACAGATCAAATTTCCTTTATTATGGAACTATTGGTTTTTGCAGCCTCTCACAATTATTTTTGGTTTTCTGATCGTTTATACCGGCAAAGTCGGGGCGTGGCCATGGGGGCAAAGTATGCCCCCAGCCTGGCCAATTTATTCATGGCCAGGTGGGAGGAGGATGTCATCTATGCCCACCGAAACCCCCATTTGGTTTTGTGGGCTAGATATATAGATGACATCCTCCTCCTATGGGATGGGGAGGGCCAGGAACTTCAGCAGTTCTTATCCTCCCTAAATACCAACGACCGTGGAATTCAACTGAATTTTGAGACAAGTCAAACTCAGATCCACTTCCTGGACCTCACTATATCCATAGAGGATGGGTTTTTGTCTACTTCAACCTTTTTCAAGGAGAGCGATAGGAACTCTTTCATTCCACTCGAAAGCTGTCACTATGGACCCTGGTTAAAGGGGATACCCAAAAGCCAGTACATGAGAGTCCGTAGGAATTGTTCAGATCTGGGGAAATTTCTGACACAGAGTAATGTTCTTACAGAGAGATTTTTAGAAAAAGGATACACCAATGAGGACTTGATTCCGGCCCTAAGAAATGTACAAGAAATGGATAGGGAGCTTTTGTTGAGGGACAGACCCCGGACTGATAACCCCATGTCCAATTTGGGAGTTCCTTTTATTACCACATACTCACTCCAACACAAAGAAATCAAACAATTAGTTTCCAAGCATTGGCATTTGATTACCAATGACCGAGTGTTGAGAGAGGTCCTACCTCCTAGGCCTAGAATTATTTTTAGGGGGGCTCCCTCATTTAAGAACAGGCTAGCCCCAGGGATACTAGATCCCCCTCGAAACAGAACTACCTTTTTTGACCAATTAACTGGCTTTTACAAATGCAACAAATGTCGGGTCTGTTCCTACAATTCAGGTGTGACTAGGAGGACTCAATTTTTCGTTTCAACACAAACTGGCCGATCTCACCATATCACCCCATTTATCACCTGTTCCACCACTGGGGTAGTGTATCTATTGCAATGCCCGTGTGGCTTGCAATACGTCGGGCGGACAAAACGCCCCCTACAGGTGAGACTGAATGAACATATTACCAATATTCTTACAGGTTTTAAAAACCATTCAGTCTCAAAGCATTACAGGTTGGTACATAATAGAGATCCCTCCAACACTTTATTTTTGGGGATTGACCGTTACAAACAGCATTGGCGGGGTAGCTCCCTGGTGAGGGAGATCTCCAGGTCTGAAATGGCCTGGATCCACAGGGTAAAAAGCTACACGCCCCACGGCCTTAACATAGACGTGGACGTCAATGCATTTATTGACAACTCCTAATTCTGTGGTCTTTGCTGAGAAAAGCTTATAGGTTTTGTTTCCATTGAATATAGGTTTTGTTGTCTTTTTTACGTTCCATCCGTACTGGGCATATTCGACCCCCATTAAGACCATGACCCTATTTCATCTATTCGAGTTTCGGACAAGGTCTTTATCCTAATTTTTATAAATTTTTATTAATATACTATTTTTGTTCTTCGTTACCCTTTAATGGCGCCCTTTTTTTACTAGCTATGGTAGAGGCCCGTGATAGAACCTCACCTGGATCTCCATGTCCTCTTCAAATCGAGGACATTATGGAGTAGTGGCCTAGCACCATTAGTTTAGATTGGATCCCTCTAGACTGGCTGTTCTGAATTCTTGGTACATTTCATAATTTTATCAGATTTTTATTTGGGAATTTATTAACTTTGTTCCTCCTTTCTATATGTATAATTTGTATTTTTTATTCCATATAATTATTAACACCCCCTATGCATAGTGGGGTCTTTGCACGAGACATATAGTTTTTGATTGAGGAGCTTACTATGCATAGTCTTCTTATCGATTTTTACATTTAAGTTTTGTTTTTAAAATTCATGTGGTATGAGTTTAACCCAACATTTTTAATTTTTTGTTATGCCTTAACATTTATTATTATTATTATGTTTGACTGTATGCTTTTAATTAGCCCAATTTTAGGTCTCCCTTGTGGGACAGAATATTTCAGAATCATATATTGGTTGGTGCCCCCTATTGGGGACATTGCTGTTGATATATATATGTTTTTCTGGAAGTGCATGTATCTGGTCACTCAGATCGCTTTTCCTCCTCACTAGACAATTGAGACCCGATCTACAGATAGGGGGCCTTAATTGATTAGGGATAACAAATCCCTTTAGTTTTAACTTTTAATTTACTCTTATCTCGGATTATTTCCTTTAATTTGTTCAATTCTAACATTGAAAGTCACACCTCTATGTGTTGTTATTACCTGAAGTGTTGGGATTTGGCTTAGGTTGCAGCTATTGCTGTTGCCGTGGCTTTCCAATACTTTCTGCCCACACCCAAAATGGCGCCCTGTGTTTCGTCTATCTGAATCCCAGAGCGAGGCTTGGTGTTTCTTTATAAATGTGGTGGCTCAGCACGCTGCCCGTTCCCCATTGACAACGTCAACCTGTGACGAAACGCGTCTGGGAGGGACGTTCTGACGTCACCACGTTTGCCCTGTTGTGGACGGGAGCTATCTGAGTGCCGGCCGGCATCGCTGTTTCTTTCGTTTTTGAATGTAAGTGTTTTACTTTTGAATAAACTGGATTTTGTTACGATATGACACTATTGGCTGCTTCTCCTTTCTGAACACTTTTCGATCGGAGCTTGTGAGGAGTCTGCTGGGACGAGATCGCGGTGACGCCACCACCATTTCGTTTTTGGCTCCTTCTAACTGATCTTCTGGTGAGCAGGAACCCCTTCAATTCTGGTCAGGATTTCATTCTGGGTTTTCCAGGGCTATTAGCCTACCGTTGTCATACCTTCACAAGTTTACCATCTGGTAAGCGGCCCCCCATATCTGAGCACCGGGTGTTTATCTATACCTTCTTTGGATCTGTACTCGCCTCTTTTATATTTTTTTCTGGTAATCAGATACAGATATAGTTTTTGATTTAAGACATCACATTCCTTTGCATGTTGCATGTCACTTCCCCCTTTCTTGACTCCACGCCCCTGGTTTGCTATACATTTGGGGGTCTCACGATCCTTTAAATGTTTTTTTGTATGAGCACTCCTATTTAGGGAATTATATATTTTTTTGTCAGTATTACGCTATGTTTTTTGTATGTTTTTCTACACCTATGTGGATTCGGTCCGCTGCGTAAGTCTGTCGGATCCTACCCCTCTTGGAGCACACTGAAAGGCCCAGGCTGGGTTTAAAGCCACCTGCTGAACCTCGCTTACGTTCTGGTAAGCAGAATATCCCATAAGTTTGTCCTCTATTCACCATTTAGGAGGATCTATTATGCCATGTGGACTTAATTGAATCTTTTTTCACCTATATTGATTGGACTCACTTTTTAGCGCGGTTTGTTTTTTGTTTTATTTTTGTTTTGTGGGCCCCACTTCCAACCGCAGCTTATTGTACTTCACTTATTCATTTCATTCATTTAGGGTGTCATTGTATCCATATTCACATATATTATTGGTTTACATATTTTTATTGTTTTTCTAAGCGCAATTTTGTTTTTTATTATTTTTTATTACCCCATACACAGTGCCCAGAGCAGGCTATTGACCCCATAAACAGTGCCAACAGCAGGACAGTGACCGCATACAAAGTGCCCAGAGCAGATCAGTGACCCTATATACAGTGCCCAGAGCAGGACATTGACCCCATACACAGTGCAAAGAGCATAACACTGATCCCATACACAGCGCCCAGACAGGACAGCGACCCCATACACAGGGCCCAGAGCAGATCAGTGACCCCAAACACAGTGCCCAGAGAAGGACAGTGACCCCATACACAGGGCCCAGAGCAGATTACTGACCCCATACACAGTGCCCAGAGCAGGACAGTGACCCCATACACAGGGCCCAGAGCAGATTAGTGACCCCATACACAGTGCCCAGACAGTATAGTGACCCCATACACAGTGCCCAGAGCAGATTAGTGACCCCATACACAGTGCCCAGAGCAGATCAGTGACCCTATACACAGTACCAAGAGCAGATCAGTTACCCCATACACGGTGCCCAGAGTAGATCAGTTACCTGATACACGGTGCTCAGAGCAGATCAATGACCCCATACATGGTGCCCAGAGCAGATCAGTGACCCCATACACAGTGCCCAGAGCAGGATAGTTACCCCATACACAGTGCCCAAAGCAGGACACTGACCCCATACACAGTTCCCAGAGAAGATCAGTGACCGATCAGTGACCCCATACACAGGGCCCAGAGCAGGACAGTGACCCCATACACAGTGCCCAGAGCAGATCAGTGACCGATCAGTGACCCCATACACAGAGCCCAGAGCAGGACAGTGACCCCATACACAGTGCTGACAGCAGGAAAGTGACCCCATACACAGTGCCCAGACCAGATCAGGGACCCCATACACAGTGCCCAGAGCATGACACTGACCCCATACGCAGTG
This sequence comes from Lithobates septentrionalis, assembly GCA_037952835.1. Taxonomy (NCBI): domain Eukaryota; kingdom Metazoa; phylum Chordata; class Amphibia; order Anura; family Ranidae; genus Lithobates; species Lithobates septentrionalis. The sequence goes on from JBBDGP010002708.1 coordinate 1,582,589, forward strand.
CCCAGAGCAGGACAATGACCCCATACACAGAGCCCAGAGCAGGACAGTGACCGATCAGTGACCCCATACACAGTGCCCAGAGCAGGACAGTGACCCCATACACAGTGCCCAGAGCTGATCAGTGACCCCATACACAGTGCCCAGAGCAGATCAGTGACCCCATACACAGTGCCCAGAGCAGGACAGTGACCCTATACACAGTGCCCAAAGCAGATCATTGACCCCATACACTGTTCCCGGAGCACATCAGTGACCCCATACGCAGTGCCCAGAGCAGGACAGTGACCCTATACACAGTGCCCAGAGCAGGACAGTGACCCCATACACAGTGCCTAGAGCAGGACAGTGACCTCATACAGAGTGCCCAGAGCAGATCAGTAACCCCATACACCGTGCCCAGAGCAGATCAGTGACCCCATACACAGTGCTCAGAGCACAACACTGACCCCATACACAGTGCCCAGAGCAGGACACGGACCCCATACACAGTGCCCAGAGCAGGACACTGACCCCATACACAGTGTCTAGAAAAGATCAGTGACCCCATACATAGTTCCCAGAGCAGATCAGTGACCCCATACACCATGTCCAGAGGAGATCAGTGGCCCCATACACAGTGCCCAGAGCACATCAGTGACCCCATTCACAGTGCCCAGAGCAGGACAGTGACCCCATACACAGTGCCTAGAGCAGGACAGTGACCTCATACACAGTGCCCATAGCAGATCAGTAACCCCATACGCAGTGCCCAGAGCAGATCAGTGACCCCATACACAGTGCTCAGAGCACGACACTGACCTGCTCTGGGAACTGTGTGGAACAGTGCCCAGAGAAGGACACTGACCCCATACACAGTGCTCAGAGCAGGACACTGACCCCATACACAGTGCCCAGAGCAGGACACTGACCCCACACACAGTGCCTAGAACAGATCAGTGACCCCATACACAGTTCCCAGAATAGATCAGTGACCCCATACACAGTGCCCAGAGCAGATCAGTGACCCCATACACAGTGCCCAGAGCAGGACAGTGACCCCATACACGGTGCCCAGAGCAGATCAGTGACCCCATACACAATGCCCAGAGCAGATCAGTGACCCCATACACAGTGCCCAGAGCAGGACAGTGACCCTATACACAGTGCCCAAAGCAGATCATTGACCCCATACACGGTTCCCGGAGCACATCAGTGACCCCATACACGGTGCCAAGAGCAGGTCAGTTACCCCATACACGGTGCCCAGAGCAGATCAGTTACCCCATACACGGTGCCAAGAGCAGATCAGTTACCTGATACAAGGTGCCCAGAGCAGATCAGTGACCCCATACACGGTGCCCAGAGCAGATCAGTGACCCCATACACAGTGCCCAGAGCAGGACAGTTACCCGATACACAGTTCCCAGAGCAGGACACTGACCTCATACACAGTTCCCAGAGCAGATCAGTGACCGATCAGTGACCCCATACACAGGGCCCAGAGCAGGACAGTGACCCCATACACAGTGCCCTGAGCAGATCAGTGACCGATCAGTGACCCCATACACAGTGCCCAGAGCAGAACAGTGACCCCATACACAGTGCCCAGAGCAGGACAGTGGCCCCCTTACACAGTGCCCAGAGCAGATCAGTAATCCCATACACAGCGCCCAGAGCAGATCAATGAGACCATACACAGTGCCCAGAGCAGGACACTGACCCCATATACAGTGCCCAGAGCTGTACACTGACCCCATACACAGTTCCCAGAGCAGATCAGTGACCCCATGCACAGGGCCCAGAGCAGGACACTGACCCCATACACAGTTCCCAGAGCAGATCAGTGACCGATCAGTGACCTCATACACAGTGCCCAGAGCAGGACAGTGACCCCATACGCAGTGCCCAGAGCAGATCAGTGACCCCATACAGAGTGCTCAGAGCACGACACTGACCCCATACACAGTGCCCAGAGCAGGACACTGACCCCATACACAGTGCCCAGAGCAGGACACTGACCCCATACACAGAGCCTAGAACAGATCAGTGACCCCATATACAGTTCCCAGAGCAGATCAGTGACCCCATACACAGTTCCCAGAGCAGATCAGTGACCCCATACACAGTGCCCAGAGCAGATCAGTGACCCCATACACAGTGCCCAGAGCAGATCAGTGACCCCATACACAGTGCCCAGAGCAGATCAGTGACCCCATACACAGTGCCCAGAGCAGATCAGTGACCCCATACATAGTGCGCAGAGCAGGACAGTTACCCCATACACAGTGCCCAGAGCAGGACACTGACCCCATACACAGTTCCCAGAGCAGATCAGTGACCCCATACACAGGGCCCAGAGCAGGACAGTGACCGCAGACACAGTGCCCAGAACAGATCAGTAACCGATCAGTGACCCCATACACAGTGCCCAGAACAGAACATTGACCCCATACACAGTGCCCAGAGAAGGACAGTGACCCCATACACAGTGCCCAGAGAAGGACAGTGACCCCATACACAGTGCCCAGAGCAGATCAGTAACCCCATACACAGTGCCCAGAGCAGATCAGTGACCCCATACACAGTGCATAGAGCAGGACACTGACCCCATACACCAGGCATGTCCAAAGTCCGGCCCGCACGCCAAACGCGGCCCGTGGCCCGGTTTTGAACGGCCCGCCTGGTTATTTAAACCAGCCTTTCTCAGCCAGTGTGCCACGGGATCAAGGCTGTCAGATGAGCCCGATCCCTTGCCGAACTGTACATTGGCACTGTGAGAAGATCCGCCAGCCTCAAAAGTAAAAGTAAAGTGCAGGGGAGTGTGCTGTGCTCTCTGCTTCCCCCTACAGTGCAGTACCCGGCTGAATGAGGAAGTTGGAAAGGTACAGTACTGTGTTTGAAGCTAGATTCGTTTTAAAAGGGCTTTATTCATGTGTCTGTATGTGTGTGTGTGCATGTGTCTGTATGTGTGTGTGTGTGCATGTGTCTGTATGTGTGTGTGTGTGCATGTGTCTGTATGTGTGTGTGTACATGTGTCTGTATGTGTGTGTGTACATGTGTCTGTATGTGTGTACATGTGTCTGTATGTATGTGCATGTGTCTGTATGTGTGTGCATGTGTCTGTATGTGTGTGTGTGTGTGTGCATGTGTCTGTCTGTATGTGTGTGTGTTTGCATGTGTCTGTATGTGTGTCTGTATGTGTGTGTGTGCATGTGTCTGTATGTGTGTGCATGTCTCTGTATGTGTGTGTGCATGTGTCTGTCTGTATGTATGTCTGTATGAATGTGTATGCATGTGTCTGTATGTGTGTGCATGTGCCTGTATGTATGTGTATGCATGTGTCTGTATGTGTGTGCATTTGTCTGCATGTGTGTGCATGTGTCTGTGTGTATGTATGCGTGTATGTTACTTTTAATCTGCCCCCCCATTTCCTGTACCATCAGAACTGCTTTTGTAGGGCTTGTTTGTGATAGCAGCCAGGACTGCTGCTCCTCTGAAAAGCAATCCATGCACAGATCGCTTTTCAGAGGCATTTGACAGGCGGTAAAGAGGCATTATGTTGCCTCCTCACCACCTGTTTTAAGCCCGTAAATGCAGCATCACTATACCGCAACCGTGCAATGCACACAGTTGCGGGATAGTTGCAGTGCAGCCCCATTCAGCCTGGGTATACCTCCAGCTGCAGCCACAGCATGTGTACACCCCCATCTGCTCCCTCTGCAGCTAAAGGGGAGAAATTGTGGGTGGTAAAAACAGCTTAATCATGTGGTTTTACTGCCCCTCCAACCTGACATGTGAACAAGCCCTTGGTTCACATCTGTGTGGCTGCGTGCTAGGTGTAGGGCAGCCCATTCATTTCAATAGGCTTCCCTACCCACAAAAATGCAGGGAAAGAAGTCCCCAACCTTTTTTTTTTAAATTGCACTGAGAATTAACGGTACCCCTAAAGAGCAGAGCATTCGTCTGTGTGTCGGGAACGAGCGCGACAAAGGCAAGAGAATTCTTGTTGAGCAGTGTATTAATGCTCGAACGAACACACCTAGACCGAATTTTAATGGTTCAAAGAATGTCAGGCAAAATGGTCGGCCCTCACACATTTTCACTTCATCAAATCTGGCCCTCTTTGAAAAAAGTTTGGACACCCGTGCCATACACAGTGCAGGACACTGACCTCATACACAGTGCTCAAACAGGACAGTGACCTCATACACAGTGCCCAGAGCAGATCAGTGACCCCATACACAGTGCCCAGAGCAGATCAGTGACCCCATACACAGTGCCCAGAGCCGATCAGTGACCCCATACATAGTGCCCAGAGCAGATCAGTGACCCCATACACAGTGCCCAGAGCAGATCAGTGACCCCATACACAGTGCCCAGAGCAGGACAGTGACCCCATACAAAGTGCCGAGTTCAGGACAGTGACCCCATACACAGGGCCCAGAGCAGGACAGTGACCCCATACACAATGCTCAGAGTAGATCAGTGACCCCATACACAGTGCCCAGAGCAGGACAGTGACCCCATACACAGTGCCCAGAGCAGATCAGTGACCCCATATACAGTACCCAGAGCAGATCAGTGACCCCATACACAGTGCCCAGAGAAGGACAGTGACCCCATACACAGGGCCCAGAGCAGATTACTGACTCCATACACAGCGCCCAGACAGGACAGTGACCCCATACACAGGGCCCAGAGCAGATCAGTGACCCCATACACAGTGCCCAGAGAAGGACAGTGACCCCATACACAGGGCCCAGAGCAGATTACTGACTCCATACACAGTGCCCAGAGCAGGACAGTTACCCCATACACAGTGCCCAGAGCAGGACACTGACCCCATACACAGTTCCCAGAGCAGATCAGTGACCCCATACACAGGGCCCAGAGCAGGACAGTGACCTCATACACAGTGCCCAGAACAGATCAGTAACCGATCAGTGACCCCATACACAGTGCCCAGAGCAGAACATTGACCCCATACACAGTGCCCAGAGAAGGATAGTGACCCCATACACAGTACCCAGAGAAGGACAGTGACCCCACGCACAGTGCCCAGAGCAGATCAGTAACACCATACACAGTGCCCAGAGCAGATCAGTGACCCCATACACAGTGCATAGAGCAGGACACTGACCCCATACACAGTGCATAGAGCAGGACACTGACCCCATACACAGTGCATAGAGCAGGACACTGACCCCATACACAATGCTCAAACAGGACAGTGACCCCATACACAGTGCCCAGAGCAGATCAGTGACCCCATAACCAGTGCCCAGTGCAGATCAGTGACCCCATATACAGTTTCCAGAGCAGATCAGTGACCCCATACACAGTGCCCAGAGCAGATCAGTGAACCCATACACAGTGCCCAGAGCAGATCAGTGACCCCATATACAGTGCCCAGAGCAGGACATTGACCCCATACACAGTGCCCATAGCAGGACACTGACCCCATACAAAGCGCCCAGACAGGACAGTGACCCCATACATAGGGCCCAGAGCAGATTACTGACCCCATATTCAGTGCCCAGAGCAGGACAGTGACCCCATACACAGGGCCAACAGTAGATTAGTGACCCCAGACACAGTGCCCAGAGCAGGACAGTGACCCCATACACAGTGCCCAGACAGTACAGTGACCCCATACACAGTGCCCAGAGCAGATCAGTGACCCCATACATGGTGCCCAGAGCAGATCAGTTACCTGATACACGGTGCCCAGAGCAGTTCAGTGACCCCATACACCAGGCATGTCCAAAGTCCGGCCCGCGGGCCAAACGCGGCCCGCGGTCCGGTTTTGAACGGCCCGCCTGGTTATTTAAACCAGCCTTTCTCAGCCAGTGTGCCACGGGATCAAGGCTGTCAGATGAGCCCGATCCCCTGCCGAACTGTACATTGGCACTGTGAGAAGATCCGCCAGCCTCAAAAGTGAAAGTAAAGTGCAGGGGAGTGTGCTGTGCTCTCTGCTTCCCCCTACAGTGCAGTACCCGGCTGAATGAGGAAGTTGGAAAGGTACAGTACTGTGTTTGAAGCTAGATTCGTTTTAAAAGGGCTTTATTCATGTGTCTGTATGTGTGTGTGTGCATGTGTCTGAATGTGTGTGTGTGCATGTGTCTGTATGTGTGTGTGTGCATGTATTTGTATGTGTGTGTGTACATGTGTCTGTATGTGTGTGTGTGTGTGTGTGTGTACATGTGTCTGTATGTATGTGCATGTGTCTGTATGTGTGTGCATGTGTCTGTATGTGTGTGTGTGTGTGTGTGCATGTGTCTGTCTGTATGTGTGTGTGTTTGCATGTGTCTGTATGTGTGTCTGTATGTGTGTGTGCATGTGTCTGTATGTGTGTGCATGTCTCTGTATGTGTGTGTGCATGTGTCTGTCTGTATGTGTGTGTGTGCATGTGTCTGTATGTGTGTGCATGTGCATATGTCTGTATGTATGTGTGTGTGCATGTGCCTGTATGTATGTGTATGCATGTGTCTGTATGTGTGTGCATTTGTCTGCATGTGTGTGCATGTGTCTGTGTGTATGTATGCGTGTATGTTACTTTTAATCTGCCCCCCCATTTCCTGTACCATCAGAACTGCTTTTGTAGGGCTTGTTTGTGATAGCAGCCATGATTGCTGCTCCTCTGAAAAGCAATCCATGCACAGATCGCTTTTCAGAGGCATTTGACAGGCGGTAAAGAGGCATTATGTTGCCTCCTCACCACCTGTTTTAAGCCCGTAAATGCAGCATCACTATACCGCAACCGTGCAATGCACACAGTTGCGGGATAGTTGCAGTGCAGCCCCATTCAGCCTGTGCATGTGTCTGTATGTGTGTGTGTGCATGTACCTCCAGCTGCAGCCACAGCATGTGTACACCCCCATCTGCTCCCTCTGCAGCTAAAGGGGAGAAATTGTGGGTGGTAAAAACAGCTTAATCATGTGGTTTTACTGCCCTTCCAACCTGACATGTGAACAAGCCCTTGGTTCACATCTGTGTGGCTGCGTGCTACGTGTAGGGCAGCCCATTCATTTCAATGGGCTTCCCTACCCACAAAAATGCAGGGAAAGAAGTCCCCAACCTTTTTTTTTTTAAATTGCACTGAGAATTAACGGTACCCCTAAAGAGCAGAGCATTCGTCTGTGTGTCGGGAACGAGCGCGACAAAGGCAAGAGAATTCTTGTTGAGCAGTGTATTAATGCTCGAACGAACACACCTAGACCGAATTTTAATGGTTCAAAGAATGTCAGGCAAAATGGTCGGCCCTCACACATGTTCACTTCATCAAATCTGGCCCTCTTTGAAAAAAGTTTGGACACCCCTGCCATACACGGTGCCCCGAGCAGATCAGTGACCCCATACACAGTGCCCAGAGGAGGACAGTGACCCCATACACAGGGCCCAGAGCAGATCGATAACCCCATACACAGTGCCCAGAGCAGATCAATGACCCCATACACAGTGCCCAGAGCAGGACACTGACCCCATACACAGTGCCCAGAGCAGGACACTGACCCCATACACAGTGCCCAGAGCAGATCAGTGACCCCATACACAGTGCCCAGAACAGATCAGTAACCGATCAGTGACCCCATACACAGTGCCCAGAGCAGGACACTGAGCCCATACACAGTGCCTAGAACAGATCAGTGACCCCATATACAGTTCGCAGAGCAGATCATTGACCCCATACACAGTTCCCAGAGCAGATCAGTGACCCCATACACAGTGCCCAGAGCAGATCAGTGACCCCATACACAGTGCCCAGAGCAGGACAGTTACCCCATATACAGTGCCCAGAGCAGGAAACTGACCCCATACACAGTTCCCAGAGCAGATCAGTGACTCCATACACAGGGCCCAGAGCAGGACACTGCTCCCATACACAGTGCCCAGAACAGATCAGTAACCGATCAGTGACCCCATACACAGTGCCCAGAGCAAAACATTGACCCCATACACAGTGCGCAGAGAAGGACAGTGACCCCATACACAGTGCCCAGAGAAGGACAGTGACCCCATACACAGTGCCCAGAGTAGATCAGTGACCCCATACACAGTGCCCAGAGCAGATCAGTGACCCCATACACAGTGCCCAGAGAAGGACAGTGACCCCATACACAGTGCCCAGAGAAGGACAGTGACCCCATACAAAGTGCCCAGAGCAGATCATTGACCCCATACACAGTGCCCAGAGCAGATCAGTGACCCCATACACAGTGCCCAGAGCAGATCAGTGACCCCATACACAGTGCCCAGAGCAGGACAGTGACCCCATACACAGTGCCCAGTTCAGGACAGTGACCCCATACACAGTGCCCAGAGCAGGACAGTGACCCCATACACAGTGCCAACAGCAGGACAGTGACCCCATACACAGTGCCCAGAGCAGATCAGTGACCCCATATACAGTGCCCAGAGCAGGACATTGACCCCATACACAGTGCCCAGAGCAGGACACTGACCCCATACACAGGGCCCAGAGCAGATTAGTGACCCCAGACACAGTGCCCAGAGCAGGACAGTGACCCCATACACAGTGCCCAGACAGTACAGTGACCCCATACACAGTGCCCAGAGCAGATCAGTGACCCCATACACAGTGCCCAGAGCAGATCAGTGACCCGATACACGGTGCCAAGAGCAGATCAGTTACCCCATACACGGTGCCCAGAGCAGATCAGTTACCCCATACACGGTGCCCAGAGTAGATCAGTTACCTGATACACGGTGCCCAGAGCAGATCAGTGACCTCATACACAGTTCCCAGAGCAGATCAGTGACCGATCAGTGACCCCATACACAGGGCCCAGAGCAGGACAGTGATCCCATACACAGTGCCCTGAGCAGATCAGTGACCGATCGGTGACCCCATACACAGTGCCTAGAGCAGAACAGTGACCCCATACACAGTGCCCAGAGCAGATCAGTAACCCCATACACAGCGCCCAGAGCAGATCAATGAGACCATACACAGTGCCCCAGAGCAGGACACTGACCCCATATACAGTGTCTAGAGCTGTACACTGACCCCATACACAGTGCCCAGAGCAGATCAGTGACCGATCAGTGACCCCATACACAGGGCCCAGAGCAGGACACTGACCCCATACACAGTTCCCAGAGCAGATCAGTGACCGATCAGTGACCCAATACACAAGGCCCAGAGCAGGACAGTGACCCCATACACAGTGCCCAGAGCAGGACAGTGACCCCATACACAGTGCCCAGAGCAGGACAGTGACCCCATGCACAGTGCCCAGAGCAGATCAGTGTCCCCATACACAGTGCCCAGAGCAGATCAGTGACCCCATACACAGTGCCCAGAGCAGGTCAGTGACCCCATACACAGGGCCCAGAGCAGATTAGTTACCCCATACACAGTGCCCATAGCAGGACAGTGACCCCATACACAGGGCCCAGAGTAGATTAGTGACCCCAGACACAGTGCCCAGAGCAGGACAGTGACCCCATACACAGTGCCCAGAGCAGATCAGTGACCCCATACACAGTGCCCAGAGCAGATTAGTGACCCCATAGACGGTGCCCAGAGCAGATCAGTGACCCCATACACGGTGCCCAGAGCAGATCAGTGACCCCATACACGGTGCCCAGAGCAGATCAGTGACCCCATACACGGTGCCCAGAGCAGATCAGTGACCCCATACATGGTGCCCAGGGCAGATCAGTGACCCCATACACGGTGCCCAGAGCAGATCAGTGGCCCCATACACAGTGCCCAAAGAGGTAGGGGAAAGGGTGGTAATGAATATTATGATTGGTATAACAAGTGCCCAGAAAGTAATAAAAAATATACTTTATTTGAAATGTACAAAATAGGATCTTTAAAACAAATGAACAGTACATACAAAATAGCTAGACCATATAGATGAACGTTCTGGGTTAAAGAAACATACATATACGTGGTACATATGAACCCAACATGTTTTGGATTACAGGCGGGGTTACCCTCACCCAGCTGCTTTTTAAACCTCCAGGTGCAGACACACTTTTGTGCTGCACACCTAGACCGCACATCTAGGAGGAGGGTGATGTCTCTGATACATTTAAAATTCAAAGTAAGTACTAGCCTTTACCATAATATGATGATGCAATACTTTTTTCATGCAGTTGCACACTTTCACTATATGCCATACCAACAGATAGCTATACATATTGTGGTTAAAATCATTTATCCACTCTGCAAACAAAGCCCTTTAATTGTAGCGGCTGGACTGCAAAGTATACTTGATATATGATAGTCCATTCTCTTCAGGGCAGTTCATCTGCTACTTATCCATACCCTCCTGCTTATTACACCAATTTACACATGCACGTTGATATTTATAATTAAAATGCCAGCATGACAGCAGGGTTTAGGTGGATGTAATTATACTCACTGTACATTGGTTGCTTTACCTCTGTATTGATGTATTCTGCTCATCATTTTACTTTCCGATACTCATACCACATTATATATTTATATTTAGGGATGCACATTCCCCTCTTCCTTCTCCACTGTTCCTTGTGGACGCTGGTGATTTATCGTGTTTGACGTACCTATGGGACTTTAAGATCTCTTGCCTACATTTACCACAGGGGTTCCATACAAGCCTTAATTAATTTTTTGGCTTCCAATATACAAGCCTTTTGGCCCGGTATATTCAAATATGGTGTGTAACTGATGCTGTGGTGACTGAGATTGGGAACACCATTTGACAAGCTATCAAGTCACGGTCCAGCTGGGATTTGCGAATAACTCTGTGAACGAGTAAGTCCTCTCTTTCCCTTTTTGTATATAGCTTCTATCTTCCCAAGCTCCTATTTTTTGCCATTTATACTCATGATATATGTTTTTTGTATATATGCACTAATGATTGGTATACTTTACCTATGTACCCCCCCCAGATCATACAATAATCCTCACAGGAAACCCCTGAAGAAGGAATTGCATTTTTAATCCGAAACATGTTGGGTTCCTATGTACCACGTATATGTATGTTTCTTTAACCCAGAACGCTCATCTATATGGTCTAGGTATTTTGTATGTACTGTTCATTTGTTTTAAAGATCCTATTTTGTACATTTCAAATAAAGTATATTTTTTATTACTTTCTGGGCACTTGTTATACCAATCATAATAATCATTACCACCCTTTCCCCTACCTCTTTTTGCTTATTTACCTTTATTATTCTTTTCCCCCCTCACCCGTACAATCCCAGGGTCTCTCTTTTTTATCTTTTGAAATTATTGTCGGGATGAGGTGAAGGGGGCTATTATTCTACATTTATACTCAATACTTGGCAGTGCCCCTCTTTAAAATTAAAATTCATACACAGTGCCCAGAGCAGGACAGTGACCCCATACACAGTGCCCAAAGCAGATCAGTGACCCCATACACAGTGCCCAGAGCAGATCAGTGACCCTATACACAGTGGCCAGAGCAGGACAGTGACCCCACACACAGTGCCCAGAGCAGGACAGTGACCCCATACACAGTGCCCAGAGCAGGACACTGACCCCATACACAGGGCCCAGAGCAGGACACTGACCCCATACACAGGGCCCAGAGCAGGACAGTGACCCCATACACAGTGCCCAGAGCAGATCAGTGACCGATCAGTGACCCCAAACACAGTGCCCAGAGCAGGACAGTGACCCCATACACAGGGCCCAGAGCAGATTAATGATCCCATACACAGTGCCCAGGAGGTTGCCTGTTGTGTCTCATTACTCTTATACTCAAGATATTCACCATACTCAGTTATTTACCATTATCAGCTTTTGAGACTTGTTACATTTAGGCACACTTGCATATCTCATAAATAGCTTTATTTTTTGAGCACTTATTTTCATTCATTTTTGTTTTTTAAATCACACATCCCACCACACTATCACAGTCCACCTCTCTTTCCTCTCCATCTTTTTTATCTTGTCACTTGTTAGTATCCCTCTGCTATCCTATGTTTTCCACCATCTCCATGTCCCTACCATCCTTGGCCCAGGCCTTTTACTTATATATTCATATCTGTATGCCAATACTCATTGATTTTACTTTACTACTTTAGATGCCTAAAAAACATACTCATGTTTATAGCCTATACTCTTTATGGACTAACGAGGGTTCTAGGGATACATCACTACCCTACTATTACACAATCCCAGTCCACCTCTTTCTCTTCTTTTTTCTTTTCACCTGTTAGTATCTCTCTGTTACCCTGTGTTTCTTACCATCTCCATGTTCCCTATCATCTTTGGGTCCAGGCCTTTCAATCATGCATACATATCTTTATGCTAATACTCATTGATTCTACTTTACTACTTTAGATGCCTGACAAACATACTTATGATCACAGCCTATACTCTTTATGGACTAACGAGGTCTCTAGGGTTACATCACTACACCCATGACATGTCTGCTCTCCGTTTGGCTCCTGGTGGGGTCCCATCTGACTTCGCCCCCTCAGATCCCTGGTGAGGCACCTGCTGCCGCTATCTTGGAGCCGCACACCTGTAGCCATGGTCAAGCTCAGTGGTGAGTATGGGGACCCATAACCCCTCCTACCCTGTGCCTTTATAACTAATACTGCGCTATTTTGCCAAATATATATGTAGCGCTGGTAGATTTATGATCTACCATCTGATAGGTACATTTAGTGAACTGCTCGTTAGGAGAGTTAGATTTGCCTCTGTTGCAGCTTGGCTGACGTTGCGTGTGGTTCCACACTGAGCCGTTGGGTGTCGCTGTTACCATTGGCTGGTGTTGGAGGGGCAACGTGTTGAAGCGTATGGATGCTCCTCTGTCCCGGAGACAACTTGGTGGAGAGGGTATTTATGGGACAGACGCCATGTTTTGGGGTTCGTTTTACATCCACCTGCTGGCCCTCCTGGCCGACAGGTATGTGTTAGAGTGCTATCTCGTGGTCCTCCGTTCCGGAGGCCCGCGCTGCTTCGGCACGCGGGTGGGCCCAGAAGCATGTCTGGGGTTTACCACAGCAGCCGAGGAATGGTCCTGAGCTGTCTATCCAGAGTGAAGAAGCTGGGCAACCGAGAAGATCCCAGGGGAGGACCCGTCATGGAAGGATCATGCAGAGTGCTGGTCTGGAGAGGGGCCTGGTGACTCGGTTGGAGGACGTATCCTAAAGTAGTTCTACAGCATAGTACTGCTGGGTTGGCTTAGAGGTCCAAGTACTGTGTCTGCCATTCACTGCAAAAATTAATACATCCTGTGGCAGAGGATCGTACGGGTTTATTTCAAGCAAGTCTGTGGCAGAGACTTTTGTTCGTGCTACGTACTGACTGCTAGGCTAGTGAGAGAGGCCTATCCAGGCGAGCAAGGATTGTGTCCCCAAGGGGATTGCATCCGATTACAATATTCAACTTTAAAGGATGTTCTCAAGAATCCTAAAGAAAGGTATTTGAGCTTCCCTGCAGCTTCCCTCCTGCCTCTTTCCTACTACTTCCTTCGTTACTTGGTTCAATAAAGCATTGAAAACGTACTCAAGTGTTGGTGCTTATATTATCCAGAGGTAAACTCAACAGAACCCTAGACCCGGTGCCGGTGTAACAGGGGTGTCGAGAGTAAAGGTAACAAGCCCGCTTAAACCAGCAGCTCCACCGAGAGTTAGTGCTACATATACTTTTTTTTTTATCCTAGGTACATTGTTACACACATCCACCCCTGAAGAGCGAGCTGGATCTCGCGAAACTAATCGGGTAGTATGATGCCCGTGTACTATGACTGCTATTACATCCATGTACCAATATTTCTTGTTCATATATCTTTTTTTATGCATGTAAACAATTTTACTTGAATAAAACATATACTGTATTTACTACTGTTATGTTTACTGGCGGTAACGGTACCCACTTCATTTAAAGTCCCAGGGCGAATCCTTTGTTTTATTATATGTTACAAGGATGGAAGTATGTTACTGGGGACACCAGACCTGTCTCTTTTTTTTTGCCACTTCAGTCGACCTTTTCGAGGGGATTTATTCAACTTTGTTTACTCACGAAGTGTTTCAATTGAAGGTATCGCCACTCATCTATCCCGCGTGTCACCCTATCTTGTCTAAGTTGTTGAAGTGTTATTATTTTACCATCTTTAATTATTTCTCTTACCTGTGTTATCCCCCAAAATGCCTCCTTTCCTCCTACATTTTCTATTCCCGGTGCAAAATATTCATTATCTTTCAGTGCCAATAAAGGTGAATTATATTTCCCTATCACTTTCTTGTATACCCCATCCCAGACTTTAAAGACATTTTGTGTAATTACGTGTGTATTATTATCTAAGGTTCTAAAATGTGGAGGATTCCAAATAGTATTTCCAAAATGTGCTTTACTGAGTGTATTTTCTATTTTCACCCACCTTTTTTCATTATCTCTCTTTGCCCACTCTACTAATCTTGACAGAACTATGGCTTTGTAATAGTTCCGGACGTCTGGCACAGCCAGTCCACCATTTACTTTGCTTTGTTTTAATGTCTGGAAGGAGACTCTCGGTCTTCTATTTTTCCAAATAAAATTCATTATTATCTTTTTTAACTTTGTTAGGTAGTATTGGGGGAGTGGCACAGGGATCATCTGAAATTGGTACGTTATTTTAGGGAGCAGGACCATCTTGGTGACATTGATGCGGCCTATCCATGAGAGGGGTTTGCTGGCGAGTCTCTTACAGTCTAATCTGATATCATCAAGTAGAGGAATATAATTTATATTATACATCTTCTCTATTGAGTTTGTTAAGTTGATTCCCAAGTACCTTAATTCCGTGGTCCACCCAAAACTAGACTCCCTCTTCACGTTCTTTACCTCTGCTTTATTTAAATTAATATTTAATATTTCGGATTTTGCTGAGTTTATTTGGAAGTTGGACAGCTCTCCATATTTTCTCAGGGCTTTCACTAATTTGGTTATGGAGGACATTGGTTCTGTTATGTAGAACAACACATCATCAGCAAATGCTGCGATTTTGTGTTCATCTTCCCCCACCTTTATGCCTCTTAAGCCTGGGTCTCTACGTATTGTTGCCAGGAGCAGTTCGAGGGTCAGGACGAAGAGCAACGGGGACAGGGGGCAACCCTGTCTCGTGCCGTTTTTCATCTCAAAGGGTTGAGACATCAACCCATTGACTTTTATTGTGGCCGTAGGATGGTGGTACAGCATTTTTATCCGTTGGATCATTTTGGGTCCTATTCTCATAGTCTCCAGAGTCTAAAACATTAACCCCCAGTCTACTCTGTCAAAGGCCTTTTCGGCATCAATTGACAGCAGTAGCCCTGGGGGTCCACTCTCCTTTAACTTTTGCAGCAGAAGAAGCGTTTTAACCCCGTTGTCTCTCCCTTCTCTTTTAGGGACAAACCCCACCTGATCCGGATTGACCAAGAAGTTCATAAACTCCTTTAGCCTCTCCGCCAGGACCTTCGCATACAGTTTTGTGTCGGTGTTGAGCAGAGAGATAGGCCGATAGCTTGAATAAAGTGTTTTCTCCTTACCCTCCATCAAAATGATTGCAATGGAAGCCTGAAGGGCTTCTCTGCTCATCTCATAGCTATCTCCCAATCCATTCATGTAATGGCAAAGCCTTAGGACTAGTATCTCTTTAAATTTTTTATAATAAAACAATGTGAGCCCGTCCGGGCCAGAACTTTTCCCGGTGGCCCCTCCTGTTAGTGCCTTTCTAATTTCATCTTCCGAGATTGGCGCCTCCAAGAGTTCCCTGGCTGAGTCTGAGATTATGGGGAGCTTAGCTTTCTTCAAGTAATTATAATTTTTCTCTCTCCTATTTTTAGATTGGAGATCTTGTTTGTTAACTGAATAGAGGTCCTGGTAATAGCTCTTAAAAATTTCCGCTATCTTTCTAGATGAGTATTTCAAATGACCATCTTTAGTCTGAATTTTCTCGATAAAATTTCTAGCTTTCTTCTTTTGTACCATTTTCGCCATGAATTTACTTGGTTTATTGCCCCAACGATATCTGTCCCTTGCGAACCTACTGTATGCTACTCTTGATTCCTGCTCCAGTGCCTTTTTCAACTCTGTCCTTTTAGTTATCAACTGTTGGTATATCTGACAGGGTGGCTGACCCGATTGTTTTTTATGTTCCTGTTCCAGCTTATCCACCTCCCCTGTTAGATTTAGAATTCCCTCCCGTCTCTCTCTTTTCTTCCTGGCCCAAATCCCAATTAGGACCCCTCTTATATAGGATTTATGAGTCTCCCATAATGTGGACCCTGATATCTCCCCATTATCATTTGCTGAGAAGTAATTCTCCAGTTCCTTTCTGATTGTGGCATATCCCTCCTCCTCCCGTATCAATTCCTCGTTTAGACACCACTGACCCCGGGTACCCACATCTCCACCTATTATCATTTCCATGGTCATAGGGGCATGGTCTGAAAAGGTTACGTTTCCAATCTTAGAATCCACAACCTCATCTATTTCCCTGTGTTCTATAAAACCAAAATCAATCCGAGAGTAAGAACCATGCACAGGGGAATAGAACGTATAGTCCCGTCTATTTGGGTGTTGGACCCTCCAAATGTCTACCAATTGACACATGGATAGTTTTTGCTTCACCGCCTTTAATTGACTATTGTTCACCTCCTGCAAACGGGCCGTACTGTCCAATCTTGGGTACATACAAAAGTTAAGGTCCCCCATCAGAATCAAGTGTCCTTTCCTAAACTCCATTAATTTCCCCAAAATGTACACAAAATATTTCATTGAGTTTTTATTAGGTGCATAAATATTAGCCAGGGTGTATTCTCCTTCGTTTAATCTGCCTCTAAGAAAAAGGAATCTACCCTCCGGGTCCACCAATCTATCCTCCAGCACAAAACTTGTTCTTTTTGCAAACCCAATGGCCACCCTTCAAGTTCTATTTGAGATGGTGTCACCTTGGTACCAGAACGGGAAATCGCTTGAGTACAATCTTAACTTAGATTGATGTGAGATATGTGTCTCCTGGAGAAAGACCACATCAGGGCCTAGTATTTTAAGCTCATTGAAAATATTTCTTCATTCTCTTTTTTCTTTTCTTCATACACAGTGCCCAGAGCAGGACAGTGACCCCATACACAGTGCCCAGAGCAGATCAGTGACCCCATACGGTACCCAGAGCAGATCAGTGACCCCATACACAGTGCCCAGAGCAGATCAGTGACCCCATACATGGTGCCCAGAGCAGATCAGTTACCCCATACACAGTGCCCAGAGCAGATTAGTGACCCCATACACGATGCCCAGAGCAGGACAGTGACTCCATACACAGTACCCAGAGAAGATCAGTGACCCCATACACGGTGCCCAGAGCAGGACAGTGACCCCATACACGGTGCCCAGAGCAGGACAGTGACCCCATACACAGTGCCCAGAGAAGATCAGTGACCCCATACACAGTGCCCAGAGCAGGACAGTGACCCCATGCACAGTGCCCAGAGCAGGACAGTGACCCCATACACAGGGCCCAGAGCAGGACAGTGACCCCATACACAGTGCCCAGAGCAGATCAATTTCTGTCATAGCTTTAGAGGGTAGCATTCCTTTCGCAGCTTTTCGGTCATAGCATTTTAGCTTTTGCATTTCATTCGTAGCATTTTTCTGTCATAGCATTTCTGTCAGCTAGTGCGCACATCCAGGGTTTGTCACATCTACGGATCCATACAGGCTAAGGTTTCTTTTTTAATTGATTGTCTTCCCACAATCTTCTCACCCGTATACCATACATCATACATGCACGTTCACCTTTACTACTACCCACCACGGTCCGTGGGTACCTGAGCATCCAGTGCTCGTTTTTTTCCATCTGTCTTGGCGCTGCAGGCTGCTCAGGCTAGCTTACTGCATACCCTAGAGTGGTGTTGTCATTAGGTTTACATTCACGCGTTGTTGACTTGTCATTTCTGCACCTACATCCTCATACTTGTCAGGTACGAAGGGGTGTTGTTTTCATGGGTTGGTTGTCTGTTCTCATTTCTCTAGATCGGGGCATCTCGCGCATTTTGGAAGCGACCAATTCGCATTCATCTCGCCTACGCATGTTGGCACCCCATCATTAAGGGCTGGGACCATACAAAACTCATAGCTGAGTTTTATAATGGTGTACCCCTTTCCCGGCTTCAGCTGGGGGGGGGGGGGGAGCAGTACTTTTTAGGTTGTTATTCCAAACTCAAGAGAGGGGGGGAAAGGGGGAGTGGGACTTTAAATGAGGCACCTGAAGTGCCTCCATCCCTGTATGCGAAAATTAATAAGAGTTGGGACTTTGAATGAGGTCAAGGGAAACGTGTAGGTACCAGGGGTAGCAGTGCAATTTTATTAATCAAGTAACATGCATAAAAACAATTCAAGACAGAACCACATACTGTAGAGAAAGACATTGTAATAAATATCATATCAAACATCACAACACATGTATATGTATATGTGCATATGCGATCGGCATCAAGGGTACATACAGCTTGGCGCCACATAGTGGTCTCGTTGAAAGATTAAGACATGTGCAAAGATTACATAATATGTACAAATAACAATACCACAGTACAACCAAAGAAATAAGTAATATAGTATATAGAAAACCATAATAATTGTTCTTGAGATGTTGTAATGTAAACATATGTTTGTATCCCGAATGCCCGACACGTTTCGTGTAGAACACACTCATCAGGGGCCAGATGATCAGGGATTTCTAAAAAATGTAATACAACATAGTGAGTCTAACTGGTAGCTCATAATAGCAGCGAAAGAGGGGTGAGTCACCCTAAAACACTTACATGTGAATGGTACAGTGGGACATGGCAGGTACAGAGCCAAGACCAACAGGTATCTCTCCCGGGAGCTGAGGTGCAGCGGAATGCGCGCTGGCGAGCCGGGTACACAAAGTCCCCCCGGGGGCAGCGCGGGAACCACAGAGCCGACATGGATAGAACATCGACAACAAGGTGCCAGTGTGAACTGCCGGGGGAAAATTTGAGGCAATGTGTCAAATTTAATGTTGATAAGATAGACCAATAATGTCTCTTTAATAAGCATGGTGAAATACGGGAGTCTGTGCCGAAAGAAAAAATATATGGATATAATTGGAACATAAAACGTATCCACATCGGACCATAGTGGACTGTGGTATATGCACACATAAAAAAGAAAAGAAATTGAAGCAAACAGCAGAGACAAACCCGATTTCAACCAGCATTGAAAAAAAAAAAATCTTTTTCCAAACTCCGTTCCAACCTCTTCCATCCACCAGCGCGGAACATGTTTCTATGCACGATTCTTCAACCCAGATTCATTAATGTGCTCTTACGTCAATGCTACAATTGTTAGGATGGAGGGAAACATAGCCCAATCGGCTAGAGTGGAAGTGTCAGCTGCGACCCCGGCTCCTGCTCTTCTCAGTGCGCCTGCAGGTGATGTTGGAAATTCTTTACAGTGGCATGTGGAACTGGGGGCAATACCAGAGTATTCTGAGGGCTTCTAGGGTGGGAAGGTTTCAAAAGATTCATGTCTTCGGCTTTCGCTGCATATTGCCTCGGCAATTAGGCCAACACTATCAAGTATCTATCAGGTGACCAGCATTTCAGGCCCCTACAAACTCGTCAGTCTGTCCATTTTTTGCAGCTCAGCCTCTCTTAAGCCATCACGAGCAGAGAAGTCAGGGATGTTATCTTTGGCACGGCTACCAGGTTTTCGTGGTGTTTCAGACTTCCTGCCTACTACCCTTGGCGCAGTTCCCAGTTAGTGCTCTAGGCAGTTCTCTCTTACTATGCTTACAACTTCCCCATCATTAGAATAGATGGATAAGCCAGGGGTTCATAGTTATTACTGTACCACGGTATCAGATTAAAGTATTTGTCCTTCTCTGCAATATTCCTTGGATCTGCTCTTTCTCCCTCTCTCCCATGCATCCTCTCACTAGAAACAGTTCGTTCTCATATCCAGATTTACTTGCCAAACTAGGCTCGGAGCCTAAACCCCTTTTCTGGATATTCATCTGGATCGGAGGCAACTTTCATAGGTCCTGAACAGGGGGTCCCTTCTTTATCATCAGGTACATGGGGAGCTGGAGATCCTCCATTTTAGCAGCTACATAGGTAGACCCATTTTCTGTAGTCATCTGGACATTAACTATTTTCTGGACTGCTGGCCCTTCATTGAAGCTTTCACATCACACGTACTTCGTGTGTCTTTTTGCCCTCTTTTAGGCATACTGACCTCAGGTCTTGGGTTATCGGATTTCTAGGTGAAGACTCTGACTACAACTATAAACGTGACAAGGTGACGGTGAAAACGCTGTGAAACCTAAAATAGCCATGTAGTGATGAAATTAAGCTAAGGTAAACAATATAATACCTACCTGAAACACGCTGGAACTTGAAGAAACAAATTAAACCCCTGGGTCCGATATTCACGCAGTGAAACCTTGTGGCTATGTAGAAATGAAACTATGGAACAAAAGGAACATGAACATACCAAAACTAGCCTTCGGACCAAATGCTAGAATATGTAAAACACGGGTTTAAGAAATGAACCGCAACAAGACTGAGTAGCGGACCCCGTGAGAGACCTCCTGGTGGAGGCGGTCCGGACCCGTGCACTAAGTGACCCTTACCCAGCTGACCATGGGGTGCCTAGGTGCAACCTGGTAGGTACCCTTGACCCCCCTCCCCCCAGTGATGTGGAAAAGCATGCTGGTCGATGGACACAAAGGGGTGGAGTGGAAAAAATGGACTTTATAGGCACCAGTCACCAGTGCTTGTGTTTTTTCTCTCTCTCTTCTTTCTATAGACTATTCAAACGAGCTCCTGAAGAAGCATTCAATTGTGAAACATGTAGAGATTTTTGAGTTTGATGTCCTGTATAACTGATTAGAGGGATATGTCCATGTTTTAAGGGTATGCCTCTCTGGAGTCCATGACCCCCTTGAGAGAGATCTAGCTGGTCTCTTGAATATAATTAAACAAAGAAAAAAGGGGGGAGTGGAAAAAATGGACTTTATAGGCACCAGTCATAAAATTAAATACAAATATTTTATTATACACATAGTACACAAAACAAAAGCACACACATGTTAAAACATTGCAAATGTTTTAACATGTGTGTGCTTTTGTTTTGTGTACTATGTGTATAATAAAATATTTGTATTTAATTTTATGACTGGTGCCTATAAAGTCCATTTTTTCCACTCCCCCCTTTTTTCTTTGTTTAATTATATTCATATTTAGGACGTGGCACTGCCCTACATATTAAATTTCCACAGATCCATCCTGTGTTGAAATTTGGCGCTTTCTTTTTTTTTTTGCTCTAGGACACAAAGGGGTGGCGAGAGGCACTGCCTCATGACAGCTGCAGCCAAGAATGAGGCCCCAGCAGTTACTGACCACAACCATGCCAAACCTACCCACCCCAAGTGGCCCTGGACCCTTATGAGACCCCCAAAATGGCTCACAAGGCCACCCCTACAACTTCTGCTGTGCCCTGCCCCGTGTCCCAACTCCCCCAGCCTGCCCGGGTGCTAGAAATGTGAGAAAAAGTGTGTGATTCCAAGTGAAACTATGGCATGTGGAACCTAGCAGCTGTACCGTGGATAACACGTGAGCAACATCATTACCAGCGTTTGAAAAGAAAGTGCGGGCACTTACTGTGTTTACTGAATAATTGACCAATATTCACCCTCCAACCAGCTCCTAGAGCAGGGATATGCAAT
Organism: Lithobates septentrionalis; assembly: GCA_037952835.1. Classification (NCBI taxonomy): domain Eukaryota; kingdom Metazoa; phylum Chordata; class Amphibia; order Anura; family Ranidae; genus Lithobates; species Lithobates septentrionalis. The sequence goes on from JBBDGP010002708.1 coordinate 1,604,272, forward strand.
TAGCGGACCTCCAACTGTTGCAGAACTACAAGTCCCATGAGGCATAGCAAGACTCTGACAGCCACAAGCATGACATCCAGAGGCAGAGGCATGATGGGACTTGTAGTTTTGCAACAGCTGGAGGTCCGCTAATTGCATATCCCTGTCCTAGAGGTAAGAAAATATGCGAGAAATGCGATATAATCACTGAGACGGCAACATACATATACCGAAACCATGTTCTGTCAAGGACAATGGACAGGTATGCGAGATTGAGAAAATGTGACTCTCCGTGATAAGCGCCGATGAGGCTATACAGATTAAAATGAGCTGATAATTTCCAACCACTTCATGGTTATTGCAATATCGCAGAGTTGGGAACAAAACACTCAACAAATAAAAAGATGGTAGAACAACCCCCTATATCCATATTCTCCAGAACAACCCAAGAAATGTTTAGTAAAGCAATTAGAGCCAGCCCACTCAAGGCTAGATTCCGACTACAAGAAATGTCATGCTCTACAAGGACAGAAATGGGAAAAATCCAAACAACTCCCTATCCCTAAAACACATTTGCGGTTTCCTTTTTGAGGCATCAGCGCTAGGACTACTGATGTGTAGGTGAAAACACAATAAAATGTACCCAGAATCATTTCAAGTGAGAACACTGTTTGTACTAGGCGCACACACCCTGAGGTATTAACATCATAGCTAATATTGATTTTGGAAGTTACAATCAGCTAATGTTTTTTCAGATATGAGCCATAGTCAGGCTCAGGTGCTGTCTGTGTATAGTTCTTGCATAAGAAGGTGATGGAAGAGGCCGGCTGTGCTTTATTGGTGTCGGAGTGCAATGAATTACCTATAATCCAGTTTAAGGTGTCACCAGTATTGGGATGCATATGGAACTATATCTGTATTTGTGGGATTATCTGACAGTACGGCTTGTACAACATGTCCGCTACCAGTACCTGCTTCCAAAAGCAGGGAGAGTAGAAAGCCCCCCAGCAGATGCACGTCTCCTCGATGGGAAAAAACCCAGAAATGATGTTGGCGGTCACGCCGGAAATGATGCAATCGAGCGTCCAAAACATCAGGAAATGCCTCTGAAGATACCGGACACGCCCCTAACGATAGACACGCCCAACGACACATCTGAGAACGAAAGCTAACACATTCCTACCGCCCTGATAGTGTAAAAGCAGCTTAAGTTTGAACCCAATTCTCCAATCTCATTGTGTGGCCACATGTCCTCTTATACTCCCCTAAGACTGGTTAGCTTCTTTCCTATGTTGGGATCACCATTGAGGTATTTGAAAATTGCTATCATGTTCCCTCTCAAGCGTCTCTTCTCCAGCGAGAATACATTTAGTGCTTGTAATCACTCAAGCACTAAATGTAGAGGAGGTCCTCCAATCCCCTTATTAATTTTGTTGCCCTTCTTTGGACTCTCTCCAGCACATCCCTTCTCAGAACTGGACAGAATACTCCAGATGTTGCTGGACCAGAGTTTTATAGTGGCAGAATTATAGTATAATCCCCCTTTTTATGCACGCGAAAATTCTTCTGGCTATGGTAGCTGCAGCTTGACATCTTCCACTAGGACCCCCAGATCTTTCTTCATCCTTGATTCCCCCAGAAGTTCTTCCTCTGGTGAGCAGTTTGCGTTTATAGTTTTAGCCCTAAAGTGCATTACTTTACATTTCTACACATTAAATCTCATTTGCCCATTGCATTATTTTGTTCAGGTCTTTCTGTAAAATTTCTATATCCTGATGTGAAGTTCTTGCCCTGCTTTTGTCGTCTGCAAAAATGGAGATTGAGCCATGTAGCTCGTCCTCTATATCATTTATAAATAAATTAAATAGAATTGGGCCAAGACAGAACCTTGATTTGTGTTAAACATATCTAGTCCTTCCTTGATCCCAGCCTCTGTTAGCCACAAGGGTACATCCTGTGATATGCTACTAACAATGTCATGGACACTATACCCCGCCTTTTCTTGTGCAAAAAAGAGAAGAAAGCATTTAGTAAAGTTGCCTTCTCTTGTCATCTGTACCCATCCTTCCTTCACCATCTTTTATGTGGGCAATGTGCTCAGATTTAGCTTTTTTACTGTTATCTAAAGAATTTCGTTTAGATTTTTTTACTCTTCTGTTGTCTCATGTAGTCATTTTTTTCAGCCACCATGATTTCATTCTTACACTTCCTTACAAGCATTCCTTGTAGTGTTGGAGTGCTTATAAAGTGGAGGGGGCATTGTATTTTTTTAAAGGCTAATTTTTTTTTCGCTAATAAGAATTTTTACAGTACGGTTTAACCTTCGCTCTTCTATATTTATTGCCCATTGGAATGCACTGTGTTTGCACCTTTGTTTAACCACTTGCCGACATATACGGTGGCAGAATGGCTCGTACAGGCAAATGGGCTTTCCTGTACTTCCCTTTGAATTTGCTACCTTGTGGGCGTGCGCCGCCAACAGTAGGAGCATGCCCGCGGGTCCGGCAAACTCAATGTTTTTTTTACTAAAAATATGTAGAAGAATACATATCGACCTAAACTGAGGAAAAAAATAAATATATTTTTGGGGAATATTTATTATAGCAAAAAGTATAAAAAATATTGTCGCTTTTTTGGGTTTATAGCGCAAAAAATAAAAACCACAGAGGTGACCAAATACCACCCAAAGAAAGCTCTATTTGTGGGGGAAAAAAAAGGACATCAGGGGCGTGGACGTGCCTGGGGTGAGCTCCTGCTGTACTGAAACAGACCTGGCTTTTCGCTTCCTCAGCAGGCTTGCTCAGCTCCCTCCAGGGATCCCCCAGACGGTCAGGGCTATCTAAGACCGTTGGAGCGGTGCTCGCGGAGCTCCGGACGCCTGAGAGACAGACCGCGGCTTCGGCCTAACACGGGGAGCAGCGGCCATATTGCTCCACCCAAACGCTGTGACAGAGCTGCCTCCAGGCTTTCTTACCTTTGTCACATTCTCTTACCGCACGGACACCGGAGACATCCAGCCCGCCATCTTCCCAGTGACACGCCGGTATGCCAGCCTGAGGGACAGCGGCCAGCTTGCTACACTACGGCGGCCTCCCTATCTTTCTGGGCCCGATCCAAGCCCCATCCATCCTTCCGGGTACCCCAGCCTAGCAGATCGTGGCCCCCCAACAGGGGTATTAAAAAGCATCCACTCTTTCTGTGCACGGGTTGCAGCCATGGCCCTGGAGACCACGTGGTGGTGGCCATCTTCCTACACCCTGCTATAGTATCCACAAACACTCCTGGTCTCATTAAAGCCTCTGAGCCTGATCACTCCTTGCAAAGCCTCAAGAGCTTCCCAACAGGCTCAACCGGTCCATATGGCCCTACCCATAAGCTCCACAGGGAAGTGTGGCTGCCCATGGATGGCTAAAGACAACATGCGCTGCTGAGCTCCGTGTCTGCCCATAGCTGACAGGCTATGCTTCAAAAAGCATGTCTGCACACAGTTCTCGCTCTGTTGAGTCCGCAGATCTGCAGCAGGGCACAATCCAGCGATACCTACTCCGCACATCTCAGCTGGAAACCCGTACTTCCAAAGACAAAATGGCGCCCGCTCGGAACACAGGGGAGAGCAAGCCTCCTCCCCCCGCTGAGCCAGCGACAGACAACAGCGAGGAATCGGATGACCTCCCGGTTCTGCACTCAGTCCCACCGCCTGTGATCTCAGTGACCCCTGTTGCCCCGGCCTTCCGGGTGGAATTTGAGTCCTGGGCCTCACTACACAAAGACCTCCAGTCCCTCCAAGAGCAGGTCTCAACTAATAAAACTGCAGTGTCTAACTGACATTCAAACTGACCATGCAGCCCGCATCACATCCCTCGAACGGGCCTCCAGGGAGCACTTATACCGTATACAGCAACATCAATTGCGCATAGAAGATGGAGAAAACAGGAGCCGCAGGAATATAAGGCTGCAAAGAATACCGGATGCCACAGCTGGAACAAACTTCAAACTTTCTGTCACTGCAATCCTCATCCTAGTTCTGGGAAGAGAGGCTACATCCCCCATTAAACTGGACCGGGCGCACAGAGTAGGAGGCCCGAGGAGAGATCATAGTGATCGCCCATGCAATGTCCTCTGCAGGGTACATTGCTACACCCTTAAAGAAGAACTTATGCGCAAGGCATGGAGTTTGGGCCCCATGGATTTTGACGGTTCTGCAATCCATCTCTACCCGGACCTATCTCGCAATACTCTACATGCGCCGAATGGTTCTGCTGGACCCAATACATCAAGCCGGTGCAACGTACACATGGGGACATCCCTTCAGTATCAAGTTGACCTGGGCTAAGCATAAATTTGTCCTCTCTGACCCGGATCAACTCCCAGCCTTCTTCCGCTTTCTGGAACAGGACCCAATTGATGTACTGAACTGGTTGGACCCACCAGATGACTGCACTAGGGTGCAAATATGTGACCCTCTCCCGCAACGACATAGGCATCCAAGGTCCAGATCACATTCTATAGGCCCTAGAATGCATCATCCCACCTCACCGGAAGATTAAGGCAACTTTAGAATGCTGCATGAAGCCATACTAACACTCCTCACATAACTAGCACCATTCCAGAACACTTCTCGTCTCCTGGACAGGTCGATGTTTGGAACTTCCCCCTCCCTTTTTTATTATTAAATTTTCCTGCTTTGTTCCAACTGCTTTCAGCAGCCCTGCTGTGTACTCTAAAGCCTCAAGATCGCTGGTGCAACAAACTGTCGGGCCTTCTCCCTGCCCTTTGCTGGTGTGTTATACCTGCATGGGGTTCAGGAGAGACTATGGGTCCAAAAATTTCTGATGTTGGATTTGGATATGCAATTATTGAGCTTCTAATATACTTTTCCGCACTGGTCTAATCTTTATGCGTTTAGCGGAAAGGTCCCACCTGGATACAGGGAGAGGGGCCGATAATTGGACTGGTTGGGTCCACGGTCTCTTGCTATTGTCCACGTGGGCAGTTCTCAGTTCCTACAGTTCTCAGTATATGGTTTCTCAAACACCGATTAGTTTCACTTTACAATGTTAATCCACACTGTTGCTGATTTAATATTGATACTCAGTTCTGTTTCCAGGGCCCCTGTTGGGTTGTGTGGATAGCATGTGTTGAAAATGATTACTTTTCCCCCCAATGAAGTTATTTCGTGGATTGATAACTCCTCTGTGAGGGTGATCTTGATCAAGGATATTTGCCCACACAGACCGCCACCCACCCTTCACAGACGACTCGATGTGTGTTCTGTTTAAATATCTTATTACAATGATGTACCTCATTAAGCTATATATGCCTGTTATGCTACTGGGCTTGCGGCTCTGACTCTGCACCTCGACCTCCCACCCTCAATAGGCTTGGCACGAACTGTGCCTAATTACGTGATTTTTCACGTGGTATCCAGCTTTCGTGGACCCCTTAGAGTTTGATAGGCTCCTGATTTAGGTGTCCCCCTAACTACTTTTTGTTCTAGTATATCTCTTCCATGTTCCTCCTCCACCATCCCTCTTCCTCTCTCTGCTATCTATAGTCTGATTTTCTTTTTCTCATTCCACTATGGCCCACACAGTACTTTCTCTTCCTTGCCTGAAATTTTGCTCCTACAATGTAAATAGCCTCAATATTGCATAGGCAAATCCTCTACCAAATGCATAAAACAACAGGTAAATGTGTTCATGTTACAGGAAACACATTTCCACACGAATTCCACCCCTTCCTGCTCCAACAGATACTTTAACAGATGTTTCCACAGTACAAACCCCTCTCAGAAAACCAAAGGCGTCTTTATCGCCTTCCACAAAACGCTTCCGATTGAGCTGATAGACCAGCTCTCGGACCCTCAGGGAAGGTATGTGTTATTGAATTTCATACCCCATAAGGAGAAGTTCAAGATCGCCAACCTTTTACCTACCACATGCTAACCAAATATCGCCTGCTCTGCGATACCTGAGGATCTTGTCAGAATTCGCAGAAGGTAAACCAATCTTAGGCGGGGATTTAAATGCCCCCTTGGATCAACTACTGGACTCATCAATCTCTCACTCGTCCAACTCCTTTTACCAAGCTGAGGGCATTCAAGCGGCCTATTTACGACCTCCATTTAATCGACATCTGGCGGGTTCTCGTTCCCAAAAATCGCAACTATACTCACAGGACCATCACTCCTATAGTCGTATCGACTATTTTCTTATTGATCATAGCTGTTTGGATTGGTCACCGGAATGCAAGATAGGTGAGTGGTCAGACCAGACCATTGAGTCTATCTAACAATATCACCCCCTTCCACTCTGATGAGGGAGTGGACGTGGAGGCTGAATGATTCACTTCTCACGAACCCTGACTGTTCCCACCAGGTTTCGGAAACCATTACTAATTTCTTAACAGATCATGCCGCAGACACCACCCCATATTCGGGCACCATCTGGGGAAATGATCAGTGAGCCCTCCAAGATATCACAAACATTCCAGGATTTCTACCAAACACTTTATAATCTACTACCTGGTGTCTCTTCTAGCCCCACCCTTACCCCTGAGACTGATAAACAGTCCTATATTGAGGAAACGGCACTCCCTACATTGGATGGCGACACTGTAGAAGAGCTGGGACAGGTAATTACAGCAGAGGAGGTCGGAGGAGCGATAGCGACTACCCCCTTCCGGTAAAAGCCCGGGTCCCGATGGTTTCACTCCTAAATTTTACAAAATATTTGCTCCCCTGCAGACCACCTTCTTGGCCAAGGTGTTTAACTCCTTATCAGAAGGCTCGGCAACCCTGCTTCTTATTGACTATGCTCGCACCCATGATGTCCCTCTATGCCTTTTGATGGTCGATGCCGAAAAAGCATTTGACCGGGTCGACTGGCAATTCCTCCAGATGTCTCTGGCGCAGATAGGTCTGGGCCCCAATATGCTATCCCAAATGATGTCCCTATACTCCTCTCCCTCAGCTAGAATTCGGGTAAATGGCTCAGTGTCCCCTACATTCACCATCCACAATGGTACACGACAAGGCTGTCCTTTCTAAACTGGCTCTCTTTGCAGATGACCTGTTAATGTTTGTAACCCAACCACAAGTATCTTTACCACGCATGCAGGAATTTACAAGGTTTGGGAAGCTGAGCAACAAGAAATCTTGAACATCTCAATGTCCCAGGAGGCCCTACGGCAAGTCTCCACTAAATTTCAATTAAAACAGGTTCCACTTCCATCCGTTACCTCGGAATCCAAATACCCAAAGAAGGGTCCCAACTGTTCTCCCTGAACTTCACTCCCCTTCTGCTTAGAACCAAGACAGATCTCTCAAACTACACAAAGAAATGCCTATCATGGCTAGGCAGAGAATGCTCAAAAAATGGACGTCCTCCCTCGGTTTCTCTATTTGTTCCAGACAATTCCCATTTCCATACCCTCCTGGTTCTTTACGAAGCTCCGCCAACTTTTCCTCCTTTATATGGAAGGGGGCTCATCCTCGGATACGCTATGAGACTCTATCGCTCCCCAAGACTCATGGTGGAGCTGGAGCTCCAGATGCCTCTATATACTATAGAGAAGCAGTACTCACGCGTATACTTAACTGGTTCCACCAAATTATGGGTACAAATGGAGAGCCATCTTAATCCAGTAGATCTCCGTGCCTTGCTGTGGACTCCTGCTGAATTCCTGAAGGGCGGGATATCCCTTGGAGATCTCACCTGACAAACTATACAAATATGGACCTGAATGCATTCCTCCAAGACTCTATCTCCACTAAAAGGACCCATGACACCACTGTTTGGGACTCCGGCTTTTTTTTTTTTATTTTTTTAAGGAGGAACACAGACGACTTGCCCAAGTCCTACGTTCAGACTCCTCTCTGACTACAGATGTTCCCTCCGGCCCATCTCCTCATAATTTGACGCACTGGCTGCAGAGGCAACAAGTGATATCCTACATTAGTATCTTCCCATCCCTGCCGGATATACTTACTGACTTAACAGAATTGGAGAACATGCTGCTTCAAACCGTCCCCCCCTACGCATGTGGTCTCCCAACATTATTTATATATATATATATATATATATATATATATATATATATATATATATATATATATATATATATATATATATATATATATGCTCTCCTACATATGGTTTCTAATCCCGTCCTCCCCCCATACACACAGGCCTGGAAGGAAGATCTGGATCACTCCTTTTCACCTGTTGACTGGCAAAAGTGCTTCATTTTGACTCACAACATATCCTTGGCCTCCAAAACACAAGAAAAAGGGTTCAAGTTATTGACCCATTGGTACAGATGCCCCTCGACTTTACACTGGATAAACCCGGCGCTCCTGGATACTTGCTGGCATTGCTTGTCATCCAAGGGAACATTACTCCACATTTAGTGGGAATGCCCCCCTGTGCGGAGGTTCTGGCAAAAGATCCTCGACCTGTACTGCAGACTCATGGCGACCTCAATCACACTGTCTCCTGAGGTAGCTCTGCTATCTATGCTCCCTGGACCGCTTGAATCGGTCAAGAAAAGACATTCTGCGACACTTTCTGGCAGCAGCTAGAACGGTTCTGCTGGAAGTTGATGAACATGCCTTCCCTGGGGGATTGGGAAATTGAAGTGGACCAAATCAATATCTTAGAAGGAATGTTGTCGCAATGGGTAAAGAGGAGCAATTCTCCAAGACCTGGACCTCATGGTCTGTTTCGTTATTCCTTGGAATTTATTTCTTGGACTGCAGAGGACTCCACAAACGCAACGGTCTAACCTAAGTGGAATGTCTCCCTCTTACCATCATCTACCTACCATACTGCCTTGACCCCTCTTTTTACTTTATGTTACAGCATTACACAACCACCCAAACCATAATCTTTAGTCTCATCAGACGGACATTGTTACACACATAAAGCTTCACCCCAAGAGAAATTGCGATTAGCACATCAACAAAAGCCCTAGCATATTTGTAATAAGTGGGGTTGAGTGAATAGTAGTGCTCACTGACGCTTAAGTCATGATAGAAGATATAGCTACACAAGCTTGTATATCAAACTAACTTAATTGAAGCTAACAAATTCCATACTCCATGAGACGCTATGGCACTGGTATCAAAAAGATGTATATCCCTTTATATGTGTTATTAAATGACATTTGTGTACTTTACACTTTTCCCTTTCTCAATAAAATAAGATTGAATTTAAAAAAAAGGACATCAATTTTGTCTGGGTACAGCATCGCACAACCACGCAATTGTCATCTAAAGCGACGCAATGCCGTATCATAAATGCTCTGGTCAGGAAGGGGGTAAATCCTTCCAGGGCTGAAGTGGTTAATATGTTCCTAAAGCATTCCCATTTTTCCTCCATGTTCAATGTTTCTAATTTTAGGTCCAAAGTGTTTTGTAGTATTAAGCACAGTTCAGCAAAGTTTGTTCTTGAAATTTTGAATTCTTGCGCTACCCTCATGCTTCCTTTTCCTATTAGTTACACTAAATGTGATCATCCTGTGATCGCTAGAGCCCAAGTTCCCTCGTATTGTCACATCTGAAATCAGACTTGGATAGTTAAATTAAATCTAGCAATGCATTCTTTCTAGTCGGAGAATCCACTAATTGAGACATGAACTTGTCCTGAAAGACATTCATGAAATCACAGGCCTTTAATGAGTGAACTGTCCCCTCTGGCCGATTGATATTGGGATAATTGAAGTCCATCATTATAATGTTATTTCAGTGCCTCGCTGCTATTTGTAACTCTGATGGGAGGTTCAGGTTGGGAGGCCTGCAACATCCCTTACTATTAATTTCCCTCTTAATTCTCCTCTATGGGGTTCTATCCACACGGATTCCACCTCCCCCATCTCAATGACACTCCTTTAAAACACCCTAACATCATTTTTGATATATATAGACACACCCCTCCCAGTCTTCTACTTTTCTTGTCCTTCCGATACAAGGAATAACCTTAAATATTTGCCAGCCAGTCAGGTGAGCTGTCAAATCAAGTTTGTTATTCCCACAAAGTCCTCATGTAATAGCAGCTCCACTGCCTCCATTTTGTTAGCTAGGCTCCTGGCATTTATGTATACTCCTCTCAGTGTTTTATGAGTGCATATTAATTTCTCTTTAAAAGTGGATGTAAACCCTCACATATACCCAGTGAAGTAAACACCCTCAGATGATAGAGATGAAACAAATCCTCCAACATAGTTTTACATGTATATCTGCTGTCTTCAGCTTTACATTAGTGTGTGTATATATTTATAAAGTGCACATCGTGTTAGAATTTTCACTTCCTCATACAGCAGTAGCAGTGCAGGATTACACTGGGAGACAGCTGATTGGAGGAAAGGTACACAACCCCTCTCCACTTTTAGAGCTGTCCTATGAGTAGAGCAGCTTTCTGCAAATCTATTTATAGCACCCACCCTGACACAAAATTCAGGGTGGTTTTATCACGTGTCTGAGAACTTGCCAGAAGTAATCATGCAGATAACAAAAGAACAGAGCAGGAGAAAGCCACATGACTCAGTGCTTTGAAGAGATATGGGAAAACACTGCAGATAAATGTCCTCAACCCAAATTTCATGAAATCGGGTTTACATCCACTTTAAGTTTTCGCATGCTTCGTTTTTTTGATTTGACCACACCTTCACCTCAAATTTATATGTTAACAGCTAATCGCTATTGACTCAGATATTACCCTCTGTCCTTTGCTCACTGCTGGCTGTCATTTCC